>CM066729.1:183297510-183710010 GCA_033961575.1 Aselliscus stoliczkanus
CGAGTGAAACAGGAGGCTAAGTGCCTCCCCAAGTATTGCTTTCCCCTCTGATTAACTTGGCTAAGTTGGAACCTTCCAGTAAAAGGCACCTGGGGGACACCCCACTCTGGGATGGTCCTTCGACCCTCCTGAGGGAAGGATGCATGGAAGGAGGAGATGGGAAGGCACAGCTACATGGCTCCAGTTTCATTTAAACATAAAACAGCTGAACAACTGTCCGCCCGCGGTAATGCTAATGCCGTTACAGGGGTATAGTGCTGCTGCCAGGAAAATCAGGTGAGCTCAAAGGTTTCACAGGGAAGCCAGGCAGGAGTGGCCCAGAGCCCCAGAACCTGTGCGCTCCGTGCACATTGATGGATTAGGGACCCACTGCCCGAAGTGGGGTCCCATGGCCCCCACGCCCTCCCGCAGGGCGACACTATTGTTAGCGGGCTCAAACTTTATTTCTGGCTTCAGCTCTGCAACTCTTCTCCCTTTTAAAAAAAAAAAAATAGAGCAAAGGGGGAGTGAGGACTGAGTAATCTGATCCTTGCCGAGATAGGAAGCGTGGCACAAGGGCTCTTTGTTTCCATCCCTGAAACCCAGGACTTCTGTCAGTGCCAGAGGCCAAGCTGCAAACCACGCCGTCATTGTTCTGCCTCATTTCCATGGCAGCCTGTCCGCGTCCTGACCTGTGTAGGGGAATGCAGCACTTTGTAGAAAATCCGCGCATGGGGAAACATCCGCGTACCAGATCCCATCCCGTGAGGGGCCCGGGGTAGCATGGGGTGCCTGACGGCCTCCTTCACTCTGTGCCCACGGCTTCAGGGTCCTGTCCAGGACGTGCCTGGCCTCTGCTCACTGTCCCCTGCCGTCACTGCCGGTGTCACTGCTGCTCGTTTCCTCTCCGAATTTAGTCGGTCAGCGAACACCTTCACAATGCTGACTCCCACCCAGTGTGGGAAACGGTGCCATACAAGCTTCTCCAAGAATGCTGGTCCTGCTGTGGGTGGTGAGGGGCTGTCTGGCTTCCTGTTGGTGGGTTCGGAGTCCAGGATCGACTTGTACCATGTTTCGAGACCATTCTTCTTCCTTTAAAGGGAGGGCGCTTAAAAGACGGATGTACCCTCTGTGATACAGTCGCTGAAGAGAATCTGGCTTTTCCAGGACCGTCTAGCTAGTCAGGAGGAGGACCCCGTGTTGACTTCCAGGCGACACACTTCCAAACTTCAGTTTCTAACTTTAAGAACTAACGCTTGACTAGGGATATTTTGCACAAAAAATTTGCAAGACTTTTTTCCTTATTTCCATTGTTTTTGTTGCAAAAGTATCCTGTTACTTTAAGCATTATTGTAGCTAAAAACATAATTTCCTTACGTTGTGGCATTATATATATATATATATATATATATATATATATATATATATATATTTTAATTCCCCTGCCTTGAGGATGTAACATCCAAGTTTGTATTCAAAGCTACAGGGAAACAGACCCCTTTATAGAAATCCAAGTTACACATTATAAAACCTCAGAAATGAATAAACGTCTTACCACCCTGTTACCTGACCCTAGATGGGCTCGTGGTTGGAGACACCAGTTAAAATGGATTTTTAAGAGTTCTGAGTTTCCACACAATGCTGCTGCCCACCAGGAAAGGGGTTAAAAGACCCAGGCTGCCCAGCAAGCCCAGCCTGGACACCCGGCTCCCTGGCAGAGCAGCTTATGTTCCCAGAACCAATGGAGGCATTTTCCCAATCGTGGACGTGATGCACACCTGGCCTCGGCCACGGTGGGGAACAGAACGCACAATCACTGTATCTCGACGTATGTAAGTGTGACCCAGCAGACACCTGGAATGTCTGGGCTGGGAGAAACACTGAATCGAATTAAAACGTGCATGACACAATGACCGGGCTGGTGAGTGTGACACTCGTGGCCATGCAGTGAGCACGGAGCGCTGCCCTCCGAGTCCCTTTCCCCAGGAACCCTCCTCCTTCAGACCATACCCCGTGGGAAGGCCTGGGTCTTGAACTCTTTGTGAAATCTTCAGACATGTAATAAGAATTAATCACCATTAGTTCTCTATTTTAACAGCTGCCTGCTACCTCCATGGCCCGCTGCAGCTGCGGGCTCCTCTCCTGCTGCTGACATCATAATCCCATTACAGCTGGAAACTTGCACACATAAAACGCAGATTTAAGCTCGTTTTGAAACAATGTATACTTGTTAACTGCTCTAATCTATATTACAAGCATAAAATCGCGGCCTCAGTGCATCTCCTCCTTGCCCGGAGGCACTCTGCTCCTTTCTCTGGGTTCAGAATGGACCCCAATGCACAGCCACATCTAGCAGCTTTCGAGTCACCGACACACTTGTGGCCCGAATTTATCCAGAGGTGGCATCTGTCCATCTGCTCCTGGTTCGTCCCGTTCCCCAGGTGGACTCGGCTGGCTGCTAAGAAAACGTCTTGGAACCAGATAAGCCTCAGATGGCATGGCCCCGGCTGCAGCCCCTGCTCAGGACTGGCTTCCTGCCACCTCCACATGGAAATCCAGGGCATGTGGTCCTGACTTGCTGGGTCAAGTGGGAGAAACTGATTTCTGGGTTTGGCCTGTGCCGTTTCCAACAAGACACTCGCTGGCCAGTTCCCCTCCATCTTTCGTATTTGTGCGATTTTATATAAGTCGGTGCATGGCCCGAGTTTGATACCTGAGTTTCTTCAGTCTGTGCAGCCTATTAGGTCTAACTGGAAAATGACTATTTCAGGGACTCGTGTACGTGAATACACAGGTGTGTGTGTGGTGTGTATGACACAGTGACGGGACTGGGCTCTAGGGGTTTGGTCCCCATTCTGAGAAATGGAGGAAGGGAGGTTGCTGTGATTAAATTAATTATAGATAATTGTTTTGTCATGTAGCATGTTTTGTCATGTAACATGCTTAGAGGAACACGGGAGGGAGGAGTTATTTAAAAACCTACCATGTTAAAAAAGTAAGTTAGTTTTAACTCAGGAGAATGTCTGCGGTCCTGTGCCAAGGTTCCAGCAGGAAACAGACTCGCTAGCAATTTAAGCCACGAAGAGGAGCCCTGTTAATACTTTGAAATGATTCGGAGTAAGTTGGTTTTCAGGTTGGAAGGTGCTTACTTCCCCGTATCTTTCATCCGGAGATTTTTGTAGCCCCATCTGCTGTTCGTTAGTGGAAATGTTAAGGATTATGCAAGGCCTCATTTTTTTTTCCCCAACTTCTAGTAGCATTTTGGATTCACTCTGTAAAGATTCATTCCTCGAGAGCTCAGTGATTGTGCCTTCTGATGAGTGCACATTAGGCAAAGACAGTGGGAGAACCGCTGGTAGGAGGAAGCACTCAGCAGTCACCCATGCCTGCCACTCAGTGGGAACTTGAGCCCGTCTCAGTTTCAGGCTGCGGGTCCTGCGGCAGAGAATTCTTTCCCTCGGCAGCTGTGACATCAGAATAAATTCCTGAGTCCACCAAGATGTCCTTATTCTAGATTAATCTTAGAAGTCATCCAGATAGAAAGCAATGCTTGCCTCCCCCATGCAGTGGTTGCCTTTGGCTAGCCTGCCTCCGTGAACCTCATGAAAGGGAGTTGGGGTCTCAGTTCAGTATTTGGACCCTCCCCAGGGTAGGAGCTCCCACAGGTGAACCCCAGAAAGCTCCAGGTCCCCATCCTTTGGTGCCCATCATCACCGCCAGCTGTTGTCATGCAGGCGTTCTTCCAAAAGCATGATAAATTGCCATGGCTGTCATACCTCTGATCAAAGAACTCAGTGCCTC
Organism: Aselliscus stoliczkanus; assembly: GCA_033961575.1. Classification (NCBI taxonomy): domain Eukaryota; kingdom Metazoa; phylum Chordata; class Mammalia; order Chiroptera; family Hipposideridae; genus Aselliscus; species Aselliscus stoliczkanus. The sequence continues at coordinate 183,301,291 of CM066729.1, forward strand.
AGTTTGGCCAAGAACTGAGTCAGGATTATTCAGCCTGAATTGTGAAATGTCTTGTCCTCTGGCAATAATTCAATGGACTTTGGTTTAGACTGACATAGCTTGGACAGCCTCTGTCCTCCTGACCTCGTAGGCCACGCCATCTTGTTCTGTTCTCACCACCACATTGCGTTTCACCAAGCAGATGACTTTCCCTGCACATCACAGAATGTGCAAGTTGTGTGTTCGTACCACAGAGCCACTATCCTGCCTTTGAATATCAGCTGGCAGCACCATAGCAATTCCTGAGCTGGAAGATTGTTGATCGGTCCTGCAACTTTAGCACTCAGCTCACAATGTGCGCCATTACTGTGAGTTCCAAGGACAGGTCAGGGCAGCTCTGAGCTGCCTCCCCTGAGTCTCACGTTCTTAAGAGGGGTTCTCTAAGGCATACTCCTCCTGTTTAAATTGGGGGTATAGTTCGTACACTAAGGGGATTTGGGGGCTAGGAATACTACCTTCCAAAGCGCAGCTCTGGGATGAATTATTTCATTATGTTTGTCAACTGATTGCTCAAGAATGTTTTTATTAATCTTCACCAACTGTTATAACTTTCGTCCCTGACTTCACTGTTTGGACAGTTAGGAAACCTAATAATGAATTTGTTTTCTTTTCTCGGTTAAATGTCATCTTGCATATCCAGACTGACATTCCATTTGAGTTTCGGATTTATTTCTGAACTTGGGATTCTCCCTTTTCTGGTCTCAGGGGGAATGGAATGGGAGGGCGCAAGGGTAGGTGCCGGCAGTGGGGCTGCCAGGCACTCCCTTTGGCTGGAGCCAAGAGCAGCTCTGGACAAAGACCCTCTGGCGGCCGTGTTGCATCTTTATCCTGGGTCTCTGCAGGAAAATGCAGAAAAACTTCTCCTTGGAATGCAGACAAACTTCTGAGTAATTGGGTCCTTGGAACTGGTGTGGCAGGACCATTTTCAGCGCTTTGTGTCTTTCTGGCATCCCTGGGATGTCCCAGCCCCGTGTCCCTAACCCTGCCTCGTGTTCTTCCATCCATTCGGTAAACAGACAGTCCCTCGGGCTCCTGTGCAAATGCCAGTGTGTGGCGTGGCCGTTAAGAAAGCCTGTTATGGGAGCTGTCTCCGGTCCTTCTGGGAAGGAAGCATGTCCCCGGGATGATGTCCCCTGCTCCTCCATCCCAGAGTTGGGACTCTTGTGTCCTCTAGAAGCAAGCGTTTTGATTTTAGTGGTGTGTGCTCTGGCTTCATCCATTTGTGTTCAGTGATTTGTCTTTAAGTCTACACTAATGGCTCTGATTTCATTTCACACTCAAGCAAACCGGAATCCTTTGTGGAACCACAAAAAGGTACACTTTGGGACCGTCACACCTTGGTAACTGGAGCGCCCTCGGAGGCGAGGCCGCTGGTGGCGGGCAGGTCCTGTCTGCCTGGAGCTACTCTCTTGGTGGGTTTGTGAGTAGAAGACCTATGTCCCATTGGCCTGTCATGGGGGGAGACGGGTGATTCCGCAGCCCTCTGTGACATGTGGACTGTCCACTCTGTGGTGACCCTGGTTGACCACAAACTTAACACTAAAGTTTCCAGAAAACAGCTGTCTGGCCCCCAGGATTGTCCAGACAGCATGGGAGAGACCCTGGTTCCGTTCTCATAGGGTGCAAGTCCCTTTGTTCAGGAAAGAAATTAAACCCCATGAAGGGAATGGCCCAAGCTGTAGTTTTCAAGGAGATGAAGTCTAATAGAAAGAAGGAGATATCAACCTCACGGCTGGCTTTGAGAATTAGAAAGGAGGGAAAAAACAAAGAAGGAAAGAAAAGAAAGGGGGAGAGGAAGGAGGAGAGAAGAGAGGAAAAAGGAAAGTCAGAGGATAAATGAACTAAGGGAACTCATTGGAGCTAAATTATTAATTTTATATTTTGTTATTTTCATATATTCCATTTTTAAGTAATAGTCACTATTTCTTGGATTTGTAACCCTGCATTAATGAAATTTGCAATTAAGTTGATAGGACTAAATGGGGTGAACTTGACCTGACTCTCATTCTGTAAATTACTCCCCACACAGTCCTCCTGTTATTTGTGAGGCTATTGAAATGCATTTGATGAAATGGAGGTGACTACAAATATTTCCCAAGTCATAATACTAAAAAATCTCTGTATCTCAGGACCCAGATAGTTGGTACCAAAAGTGAGCTATCAACACTCTTCCAGGTGAAGGCCCTCCAAAACCTGGACTGCCTCTAGCATCCTCTGAGAGGTGACTTAGTGGCTGAGTCAACCCCCTTGGCTTCTGGTGTCCTCTTGGTTGTGCCTCGTGAACACCCTGCAGATGAAGCACACGGAGTCTTGGGTAAGCCACACTCCCTGAACCTCAGTTCTCTTCTTTGAAAATGATATCATTCAAACATGCCCAATAAGGAGAGTCTACTAGGCTGGCCATTATCATGTGTGGAAGGTCTGCTCTTAAATCTTACCCTGGTTTATTCACAGGTGGCTTTCACTTAGTTTTACTTGGTTTTCCTTTTGTATAGAAGGCAGTTACAGAGCCTAGTTCCATTAATATGATACTCCCAATAATTTCTGAACAACTTGAAGTTCAGTGAGATTTTATAAATGTCCCAGATTGCTAAAATCAGTTTAAATTATTTCTTCTATGTGATTCAAGAATACATACATACATAAGTGCATAAAATCATTTTGAAAAAATTCTTTATGAAACAGTGAATGCAATGAAAATAATCACTGGTCCAAAACTTAATGTTTTGATGTTTCTCCAACAAAGTAGAAAGTATCTACAGTAAGGGCAAACATCTGTACCATAGTCAGAGAAAAACAATCCATTTTATAGTAGTAACAGAAACCTATGGTATTAGCTATAATTTATGTTTTTAGGTAAGTTTATTGCCAATCTTCAGGAACATCTAGAGGATGAAATGCCTGGTAGAAGCGAAGACTCCTTTTCCATGGGCTGGTTTAGGAAGTGACGACATCGAATGCTGCAGGGCTGTAAAGACGGGTTCCAGTCACCCGAAGCCTCAAAACTTGGCTTTCTGCAGCCATCTTTTGTTTTTCCTTCATTTTTATTGAGATACAATTGACATCTAACAAGCGTGTAAGTGTCAGGTGTACAACGTGCTGATTTGATAGAGACGTACGTATTACAACATGATCACCACCGTAGCGTTAGCTAATACCTCTGTCCCTTCACGTTGTCATCAGTTCTTTTCTGTGGTGAGGACAATTAAAATATTGTCTCTTGGCAACTCTAAAGTTTATAATACAGTGTCGTTGACTGTCATCTCTACACTGTGCGTTCAATCTCCGGGACTTACTCGTCTTCTAACTTTGGTTTCGTTTTGGCAGTAACTTTTTAAGTACTTTGTGCAATAGGCTAAAGAACCACATGATTCATGTCCAATTTATGTTAAAAAAGCACCAAGAAAACAACACCTATCAAGGCTTTGACTGGATCTGAGGCGACACTGAAGAGACTTGATATGTGACTTTTTCTCACTCACCTGGCATTCGCTCTAAAAGTGCCATGTGCCGGGCTCGGTGCCAAGAGCTGGCAGTGCCGCAGCAATCTGCCCTTAGGTAGCTTCCAGTTGAAACTTTGTCCACGTGAATTTTAAGGCAGTATGAAAATCAGTGTACCTTATACAAGCGCCTCCCTTTTTCCTTCTAAAACCACACCAGAGAAATGATTGAATGAGTTGTGTAAGTCCAGGAATCCCAGCCTGTTGTCCAACGCTCGGCCATCTCCCTGACACAGTTGCTCTGTCTCCTTTTGAAGGGGTTCCTATGATGAATGTGGAAAGCTGGTGTAAATATCAGTGTATTGGAAGGAATGTATCCATGAGGAAGACGCAATTAGCGAGTAAGGCAGGACTCACAGCTGCTGCGCTAGCTTCCACAGCCGTGGCCGATGGACTGGCCTGCATTCTTCCCACTCTAGTTTGCTTCTGGGGCAGAGGAGAATGTAGGTGCTGCCAGGAATCAGCAAGGGCTGTCCGGGGAACCTGAGTCACGGCTCTGCTGTGTCTTTCGTTCTCAAGGTGAATTAGGAGGCTCCGTGGACAGACAGGCTGTGGGTTGTGAACTTTCATTCTGGGGTGCTCTCTGAATGGTCTTCAGCTGCTGTGTGTTTGCCCATGAAAGTCCATTAGACACTTGTCATGCCAGCTCTCAGCCTCCCATGGGCTCCCAGGGGCCCTCCCACAATAGGCATGGAAACTGGTCTGTGGTCACCCCTCTTTGGTAAGGGGTAATCTCAAGTCTTTTTGGGTTTTGTCATATTTTACATCCCTTGTCACTCTTGTTTACTGAGTTGAAATGGACCATCATTTGAGACTCAGATACCCCGAGATCTGAGGGGAAGTCCTCGAGTAAAGAGTGCTGGCACTCAGCATCCTAATGTGTTAAGAAACCCATTTCCCATGTATTACGGGTGACTTAAAATACTAGAGCCTGTCAAAGTAGGGGCTGTCTTTTGGAGGCTGCACGTTAGAGGACAATCAGGTGACAATTGAAGTGAGTCTCTTATTCTGCAGTGACTTGACATAGTTATGTGTTTGATCAAAGACACTTTTTGGGGTCTTCTTTTGCCTTTTCCCAAACTGAGGTGTTTAAGGATTTCTGCCATCAATTCTCTTCAGAGGACAAGTAGCCATAGTTTCTTCTTAAAGGTCCTGATCACCACAAGTGAAATACTCCCAGAGTAGACAGTGCAGACAAAGCAAATGTCCACATCTATCTATCTGAGTCTCTATGTGCCTCTCTGCATGTACACACACACACACACAAACGTGCACATATATGTGGACATACATATACATACACACTCGCACATACATCCATTATACTTGAAGAGCCCATCTAAGGGGAGTTACTTTCTTTTTAATATTTTTGAAGATTGCTTTATGATCCTGTTGACCTGCTATTAGTGGAAGCTTAGCTTTCAGCAAAGGTAATTAAATTATAAAATCACTGCCGCAATCATCAAACTACTCATAAAATAAGAAATGAAAAAAAAAAAAAAACCTGAAATAAAAATCTTGCCGGCTTCTCTTGTAATATTGCTCCCTGATGTTAATTACATTTAAATGGGTGAGTACTATTTTGGTATCATTCATACGCCTCCAAAAGTACTTTCCAGTTTATCATACCTGTCAACCTCAGTGCATCACAGGCTAATACTTTATTAAGAAAAAAATCATTAGGGAGCTGCTGATCCCATTTAAGTACATTGGGCAGAATGTAAGACTAATTAAAAAGCATATTTTTACATTATTAATTTCTGAGTTTCACACTTAATGAATGTGAAATGACAGGGCTACTATTTTTACATTCAGGCACTCTGGGCTTTCCAGTCGGGGGAATTAAATTCTGAGGATTTTTGCAAAGATGCTGCTTGAGAGAGATGTTTTCAAGGAAAGCTAAGCTTTTCAGCTCTGCCTTTTCTTGGGAAATTATACTAAAGCACATAACAGCCACTTAAAAAGAGTAGTTAAATAGAATGCTATTTTTTCATCATACTGCTATAAAAGTATTTTAGATGAGGTATAAAATATGGTTTTTAAATGATATTATGATTTGCAAACACTAAAAAATAATTGCAGTGCAGTTGAGAGAGAGAAAACATCTAATCTTTATTGTGTAAGACAATGTGATAAAATATTTTACAGCCAAAAGCTCATTTTGCATCTGGAAAATTGTGTAAACTGATGGGGAAAATCTCATTAAAACTAAAGGTTATTTTTTTAATATTCTCAGAACAAAGCAACACATTACAACTGCATTTTTCTTTTTTCCTATTTATTAAATCAGACAGTCCTACCAGTGGCTTCCATGAGATATAAATAAAGGCATAAAATGACAAGACCATGTAGATGGACAGAGATGAATTAGGTCAGGATGCAAAAGGTCCGTGTGGAGGACGACCGACCGTGTGTGTGCGGCTGGCTCTTGGCTGTGTTCAGATGCCGGCCGCGTTCCTCCGTGTGAGGTGTTACATTACTTAAAACTCCGCTGCCTGAACGCTGGCTTCTTCCCTTCTCAGCGTCAGCACACAGGGCCCGTTTTGATAGGGCTGTGCAAGGAGGATAGAAAAAAAAAAAATCCTTTCTTTCTTCCTTTCTTTTTCAAATGTGCTTACAATTACCTCTCTGTATTTTTATTGTCTTTTTACAAACCACAAAACTCACACTGGAGGCAAAGCTTAACTGCTGAGGCTTTCCTCATGTAAATATTAGGAAATTACATTTGTACAAACTGCCGGGCTTTGTAAATGGGGCTGGAGAGCCTCCAACACAAATTAATCAGGATAAAGTTGCTCTGTGTTGAACATGACCATAGTTTATTTTCTTAAAGTATTAATTTGTCAACAGCTTTCCTGCTTCGGCTTGGCTCATTTGGAGGGCAGAGAAGGAAGACACATCCGCAGAGCTTGCTGCTTTCCCACCTTGTGGTTTTAGGACCTGATTGCACTTAATCAAAACAAAAGTCGGCTTCATTTTTCAGTATTAATTTTCATATAAACGTTTGATGTCACATGACAGATGTGAATACACAGGAAGGGGCATGAAACACCCCTGTTTTCAGGGGAAAAGCATGAAAGCGGTTTAGTTGGATCCTGGATAGCGGATGTTATGTTGTGTGTTTCTAAAGATTTCCAAAAGCCATGCTCTCCGTCGGAGACTTCAGTTCTCCTGTTCGGTTCCTTGGAGAGTCCATTCCACGCCCACCCCCCGCCCCGTGGTTACGGTGGGTGTGCGGGCTACACTCACCTTTGCTCACACCTTCCCCGTTCTGAAGACATTTGTGGTATTTCTAATTACATCTTGATTTTCTTAAAATATTTGTTCCTTGTTGTGTTTCTGGAATGGAGAAGTGTGTGTAACGACCTCTATTTTTCAGAGTTGCCAAAACAAATTAAGGAAAATGTTCAGCGCTCCCCCTGCCAAACGTTTTAATGCTTTTCCATGAAAGCAAATCTTATTTGTAATGTATATTAAACCCGAAGTAAATAATGCATGCTGTCAGCGGCAAATGCAAGTGTGCGACTACCAACAGTTACCAAGTTTGCCTTTGATAAAAACAGATCCCATGAAGGATTGCGTCACTTAAAGGGCACATATTAATATATCTGCATAGTTATAAACGGTCTGTGCAGGAATTGAATACGCCCGTCAGGACTTAGGGCCCACGTATGGCGAATTAATGTCTTCTGAAAGCACCTACTTCTCAGCTATTTCTTGAAGGAAGAAAAAAAAAAAAAGCCCGAAGCATTATGTTGACCAGGCCTCAAAGCTAATGGAAATGAGCTCTCAAAAACCCCACTTTAATTTTCCCCACCTAGGATTAAGGCATTATAATGATGGATTAATTTCACAGTGATGCGCCCGTCCTAGCCTGCTCGGTGCTCCATGCAGAAGCAACAGGCCAGCTCCTAGCCCCGCCGGGTGAACTGCGAGGCCTCCACAGCCCCCCCCCCCCAGTTCCAGGAAGGACCTGGCTGGACCAAATGGCTTATTTCCCACCCGTCACTCCATCTGTTTTGAGTGAAGATCGACTTCGAGATGGTTAATAAGAGACAACTTGGTGTACCTGGATTCACTGACTCCTCCCACCTCTGAGGTCTTCCTGGGCTGTGTATGTTAACATACATCTTCAAGTATTATTGACACCCTCCTTGTTTTATTAGTTTGCCTCTACCTCTTTCACCATTTTATTATTCAAGGTTTCCGCTGTTGCCGAGTATTAATCAATGTATTATGCTGCTCACTCGGGCAGGCTGCACAGCACAGGGTGCCCCTAGGGTTAACACAGTCAAGAACGAGAAAAGTGTTTTAGACATGTACACAACATGTGGTTTACTATTATCATGAAATGAGGTGAACTGGGACTCTATACATATGGATTTTGAATTGCATAAATTTTGATTGATATCATTTGAAGACTGAGGCTCTGAAAGGCTAGATTTTGTGAAAGACGATACACAGACCAGCTATTACCACATATAATCATACCAGGAAAAGTATCTGAAATGAGCAAGGCAGCTGGCTTTTAAATAGCTAAAACATAACATCAATACTTATTCTGAATAATGGAAAAAAGAGGTAAAAGATGCTGACCCCAGCCTGACAGGAACACGTTCCCAAAGTAGAACTGGCCCCCTGGGGGCAGCCCTTGCTCCACAGTAGCTGCCAAACCTCCTTTCTCCCTCTTTCTGCCACTTTCTCAGTCCCTGCCCCCACCCCTGGCCTTCCCTTGTCTTTCTCTCTCTTTCCCTCTTTCAAAAAAAAAAAAAAAAAAAAAAAAGTAAATATTTTTTGAACATTAAGCCACTATGGACAAGCGGCTAGAAAAGGAATTTTCACAAATTCAGGAAACACTTGAGAGGTAAAACCAACATCCTGAGACAGAAGACAGGCCAGCTTTTGACACCAGGTTGGACCTGTGAGGCCTAAAACCTCCAGCCAGGAAGCGCCGGCCACCGGGTCAGGGCTCCAGGGGCCGCGCTGAGGCGGGAGAGGGCAGAACTTTCCATGCACAACCGAAACCAACAGGCCTCTTCATGGGAAATTGGCTGAAAATGTGCTGACCGGCATAAAACTTTTATTAGAATCCTAGCACAGGAGGCTGAACTTCCTGGGAATGACGGTTTGGGGAGGGTGCAGCCAGGGCCCGGCTGGCGCGCCCCACTGGCCTTGCCCCATCTTTGGGGGTCGGCACCCTGGGCACCGCGCCCGCCCTGCTCACGCCCCGGCCCCGTGCGTCCCCGCCCAGCGTGCCCGGGCCTATGGGGGCGCTGAGCCCGCAGGCCCCCGAAATCTCAGGCGGCCCGGGGGCGGGGGCGCGCGAACCCTTTCTCCTGCCAAGCTCCCGGAGCAGGGCTGAATTTCTGGAGGGGAAAAGGGACATAAATCAGGAAATAAAAAAAAGTTTCTGCACATTTTCAAAACCCACGTTGCGCTCTCTGAGGTCCTTTTCATTTTAACCAAATCAGGGGGAACTTGTCCTCACAGCGGCGAGGCAGATGGAACAATAAATCACAAGCGCCGTTGACTGCCTGCAGTGCACTCTCCACAGCTGTCACTTTTTTGTCTCTTTGGTTTTAGCTGACATGGTTTGAGGTCCACTGTGAACCAATCTGGACCTTTTTTTTTTACAGTCATATCCATCAAAACGCCCAGTGGCCATCGATCCGGGGGCCCTGCCCGCGCCACCAGGCTCCTAGGCGAGGCCGGGAGAAGGGCCTCGTGTTAGCGGGGTTTTGCTCCTCTTTTTTCCCTTTGCCTCCAGCTACAGCTGTGATTTTCTGAGCAGGCTTGGCGAACGTTATTAAAGTTGCATCAGGATAGACACAGAGCAAAGCAGATAAGGGCTCCGCGCACCGAGCGAGGCGCTGGGGCGACCGGCGGCCTCGGTTCTGCTGCTGTTTTTTAAGTGCGCGGAGGAGCCCGCGGAGCCTGGAGTTTCCAACTCGTTGCTTATTTTGCAAAGTAAACAAGCAAATGTTATGTGCATAACCTTAGCTGCCTCGCCAAAGGTCAGCGCGCCCTGCTCGTTTCCCGGGCCGCCTTTTGGGGGCACTCTGACGCCGGGATTTCCGCGGGTGTTCGGGAAACAAGATGTGCTCGCCGCCTAACAAAGACTCAATCTGCAAAGGCTGCTAAACAAAAACACTGATTACATTGGAACTGGAGTGCGAAAGTTTTTACTTCGGTCTATCAGATAGCAGCCTGGTGGGCGCTACATAGCAGACGGACTGGGCGGGGGTGGGGGGTGTCGCTGTGACCCCCGAGTCATGCACCTTTCTTGGAGAGCAAAGCCCCCTGGAAGGACCCTACAATAGTTGCCCAAAAATTCACCAAATTCAGCTGCCGTGGTGGCTCAGCTCAAACACTCCATTTAAAGTTTCTCTTAGAATTACATTTTCTTCCAAAGTGACATCCCCCCTTCGAATCTTTGAAAGCATTTCATGTAAGCATAGATGATTTCACATAGGTACACATGTTTGAACTCAAGAAAGAACCAGGCAAGAAAAAAAAACACAAAACATTTATATGTGGGCATAGGGAGCTCACAGATACACAATTAAAAAAAAATTGGCTGCTTAAAAATCGCCAGTTAGGTCAGGTTAAATTTATTATATTCTTTTATAGCCGAACTCTATGGTTTTGACTTGAGGTGACAGCTGAAATGCACCAGAAACCTTTGGAATTTCAGTACTATATATTACTATGAGGAAGAAAGTAAAGTTCTACCATTAGAAGGTAGGTGCTTGCCTTGAAATGTTCAAGGGGAAAAGAAAAAAGATGTTAATTTTTTCCTGCAATCTTTTTTTCAGTATGAAGTGAGTTACACGAGAACAGCCAGCTAAGCATACTGTAAATGGAGCTGTGGAGCTCTCTCTTGCTCCCGATTAGACATTTTCACATTGCTCTAATGCAGTGGGGGATGATCACGCATATTTTTAAGTGAAAACACCTAATTTAGTTAATGTGGATTTTTGTCCTGCTGAAGAGTGTCTTCTGGGAAGGGGTCTTCACCAGGTGCGTCTGTGCCAGGAGCACCACTGACCCATGATAACGTCCACCGGGACAAAACGTGCATCTTTTTACACACAGCTGCCAGTGGCTGGCCACAATTCAGTTCCAAGAAAAGGCAGGGGAGGGACTTTTTTTTTCCCCCCAGAAAAACCTCTCCATTTTAAGAGGGGTCCATTCATCCAGTTCCTTTTTTTTTTTTTTTTGGCTTTCCTATTAAAATCACCTCTGACTTCAGAAAATAGATTACATATGGAATCCCTTCTTGAAACAGTATCTGTGTGTAGTGACTAGTAGATTTTGTAACCCTCCGCACCTTTCAGGTAACCCCTTAAAGTACCACGGCAGACACCAGCAAATGCCTGGGAGAGCCCCCACCCCCACCCCGACTGCTCTCCTCCGGTGGAAGGAAGAAGTTGCCAGCTGCACTGTCTTAGTGACACTGAAATATGCCATGTTGCCACAGTCCTCCTGCAGGTCACAGGAACTGGTCCCTGTGCTATTGCAGGGTTTCTGCCTTCCAAGGATGCAGCCAGCATCTGGCCCAACCGGCTCTGTGGTTGCAGGGTGTAGCGGTTTCATTTCGGCAACAATGGAGACAAAGAAACCCCAAAATGAAAAACCAAAAATCTTGATGCAGGTCCTGATATGCTAAGGCCATATTTCCTGGTGCTTCCTAATTTATATTCCATGGAAATATGGCAGAACTGGCTAGTTATCACAATCCAGAGGCAGGCTCTTGAAGGGCAGGTGTCCAGAGCTGCAATATGTATGTATATAAATGCAAGAAATTAATTTCCGACTTCTGGGAAAGGCATGGTAACAGGTTCTGTATTTTTTGCTCTCTGAGTGCATTTGGCACAAAGAGCTGAAGGAGAAAATGTCTTGAATTCTGCCCTAACCACAGGGCCACAGAGATCTCCGGCTGCAGTCCCAGCAGACAGGGGTGTGCTTGGTGGCAGTTAAGGAATGTTTTTGCTTTGCACGACATGTTTTTCAAATCAGACAAACCTTAAAAGAAAATAAACGAAACACCTCTGCCGTTTCGCCTCCATCCTTAAATCTGCATTCTAGGGGCTAAATGACTGGCATGGTCAGCTCAGGGTGAGATTGTATTTTTCACTATGGCCTGAAACGCTCCCCAATGATATTACCCAGGGATAAATCCTTGCTGTGGCTGTGCTATTGTTTTATTTCTATTTTGCACTTGACTCCAATCCCTGGTGCGAAAGTACCGGGAAGCCACGGCGTCACTGGGGCAGGATTTTTTTTTTTTTGCATTTGTCATCCCCAGGATAGGATCCGCTGATTTCTTGAACCAAACTGCTTAGCCCTCCTAGGGCTGGAGAGAAACTCCGTAAAGGGAATTGCTTTTATCTCCAGCACCACTTTCAGATAGTCAGTTGAATTTTGCAGGATCCCTTCCTTAGATCGTGTTTCTTTTATGTACTAAATTCACAACAGAAAAAAAAAATAGACATTATTTAAATGTCTGCACTTCTGTCTGTCAGGCGCAAGACTTACAGAGGGACAGATTTTTCCTATTTTAGGTCTTCAAAGGAGCAAAAAGAAAATAACATGGATACTATATTTCCTCAAGCTCTTTTCTCATGTCACCTAAATCACTGACTATTTATTACGTATAAATCCTGCTGTGTGCTTCTAAGAGCAGTACCCAGGAATGGGAGAAAAAAGGAATTTGCAAATAAGTGTTATCCAGGCTGGGAGATTAAGGGTGACCGCAGTACATCGGCCGGATTACACTGACAAGTTGTGGGTGACATGCACAGGTGACCGGATAACTGTAGCCGTCTGTCTGTCCTCTTAGGAACCACAACCCGGCTTGACTAACCCTCCGGGGGGCTGGTGATGGCCTTTTTACATTATTCACATTATATCCTCTGTTTCTTTTAAAACAGCACGACCAGCTGTACTCTGTAATTGCTGTCTTTGTTGCAGAGGTTTTCTAAGGAGCACATCAATAGGGTAAACAGGTATTTGCAGCGTGTTTTCATTCAGCCCAAATGAGGGATTCAGGCCACTGCCATCGGAGCAGTGCTCTGGGTTTGCAAACATCACTCCTTCTGCAGGAAGTGGAGGGCATGAAAGTGAGATAAGGACTGACCAGGGCTCAGAGCTGGCCTTTCTCTCCACTCCATTTGAATATCTTAAGTACAAAGTGAATGTGAGCAAAACAAAAACATGTCATGTGCCCAGGTGACATTTTGTAGCCACCAAGCAAATCACAACCCAGGAAGTGTTGTGCTGTACGCCCTGACAGCTTTCTCTGTAAAGAAAACATGACACTTTTCCAAATATCAGAGGAGCATCGCTGCTCCAGGGACGCCTGTCCTGTCACTGTACGGGAAGGTCGCAGGCTGGCTCCGTGATTTCTGTGGCTTCCCGATGTGGAGGTGGAGGGTTGTGCGCGAAGTGCTGTAGGCTAAGGGAACCCTTCCCCTTCATCTCTGAAAGAAGTGACAGCAGGAAAAAGGTCCTGCACTGACAGCAGTAACCTGTAAGTTTAGAGGCTGTGCCCTGAGCAAGGGTGGGCTGGGAGGTGTATGGTCGCCCTGTTAATGTGTTGCCAGCACCCTGTCACAAATATGCCAGGGCTGGTGATGCCACGTGTCCCCCCACCGCGTTCTTATTATGTGCGGAATAATCATGTTTCCGTAACAGCCTGGGACCCCGTGGGTTTGCACTCCCACTTGAACTGGAGACTATTGGATGCCATCTCCCTGCACTGTGTCCCCCAGATGGGGGTGGCTGGCGGAACAGGCCACACACGGGCATTTGAGGGAACTTGCCTTTTGGAAACCTTCTGTGTTGGGCAGCCTTGCAGTGTCTTCAAGTGCTTATGGTCATCCTGTCATTTCTAAAATGTGCACACCAGGAGAGAGCCTCCTGGCACGTGCTGGCGGAGCCTGCCTCGCTGGGGCAGGTGTGCGCGCTGCGGCCGGAGCCAGCCAGCCTCCTGGGAAGACCGGACCAGGAGGCTGCAGCGTTAACAAGAACACAAGACTGACAATGAAGACTCAGGGTGCGCCTTTCCCAGGGAGAAGATTCGACTCTGAACCCTGATACACGTTGGTGTCCCGTTTTCATCTGGTCTCAGCTGTGCCTCTGAAATCAAAAATTCTTTCAACCAATTTCTTTTAAGAGTGGGGTTCCACTTTAATTAGCGGAATGTCGCTTAGCCATGTCAATACACAATTCTTGGAGCTGAAGTAAAACAGGTTGTGGCCCACAATGAAGAAGGAACAAAATAAAACCCAATCCCGGGCTTGAAAGCAGAGAAGAACACTGAAACCCATTTGCTCCTTGCGCCCCGCACACCCCGCCTGGCTGCCCGGCCGGCCGCCCTCCCCACACCTCCCACTGCAGGCTATATACTTCCTGTTGCCCCTTTTATAAGCAATAAGAATTTAATAACTGAGGGCAACTCTATAGCAATATTTATATGGGTCAAGTGGCTTAAAAGTATGCAATAAATGTAAAGTTATGAACCACATTGCCCCTTTTTAAATAATGCAATGAGCACGAGATATTATGTTTCATATTCTGGAAAAAGGTGTTAGGGCTAAGCTCGTGGCGTACAGCAGACATGAAAAGTTATACCGAGCACATAACAGAGTCACTGCCTGCTTAATATGGTGTGTTATGTCAAGCTCCTCATCCTATTCTCAGCCCACAGCAAGAAGGTCCCAGGTGGTATGAACGAAACCGTGGCTTCCTCATTAGCAATCAGCAAATTCTCCTGGTTGTCTGCGACTTTCAAATCAAGGCAAGCGCCCCGACTCCCCGTGTGAAGCCCCGTAGGATCAGAGCAATGGTGTTGCCTAAGCAGTCGCCAACACTCCACACCCCACGTTCAGAACGGGCTGGAGTGAGTTGGGTGAATTTGTCATTCAGCAACTTTCACAAGTTCCAGGCACCCCAGGAACCCCCAGGCACGATGGTGGCAGGAGGCAAGGCTGAGGACACACGGCCCCTGCCATGGGACGTGGGACGTGACACCCAGCCACTCTGAGACCCTCTGGAGCAACTGAGGGACCTGGAAGGCAGCTTCTTTGGTGGGAACTGTGCAGGAAGTCGCATTTCCTGAGACCCTCTGTGCAGGTCTGAGTGAAGCCAACTGTCCTGGGTCAGGTCCATGGCCGATGTACGTGCGAGATGCGGTGGTGACGATGTGTCATGCCATGAGCTCTTTGTGGGTTGGGATTCTGCCCTCATGCAACAGGTCAGACTGGCACTGCCCCAGTCACGTGAGGAGCTGCACAGAGCTCAGACCAGTGGGTGCTGGGCATACCCGTGCTCATCGTGACCCAGGCTGCTTCTGCCTCCTCCTCAGCGCCTGTCCTGGGGGGCTGCTCGCTCCCCCTTGCCCCCCACCTGCCATCATCAGGTTACAAGCTGACCGACAGGAGCACAAGGCTGTCCACCGTAGAAGCCCAGGGGGCCTGTCTCTGAGGGGCGCTCACTCACTGAAAAGTGGGTTTCAGCCCCAGTGCCCCAGCCCCTTCCTTCGGACCTTGCTCATCACCTGGCACCCACCTGTGCTGAGCTCAGGGCTCACCTGTGCCCGTGTTTTACCTGAGGGTCTGTGCCCAGGCTCTGGGGTCGTAGCAGCCACCCTCAGCTCGAGGAGTGCCATGGCTGCAATGGAGAAATTTTCTTTTTCAGTGAAATACAAAAATCAAATCAAACCACAGACTTCACCAGCATATAGGCCTCACACGGCCAGGCTTCCGGATGGGAGGTTCTTCCGAGCTGGATGTACAGGCGTCCCACCAGCAGCCTGACTCCGAGACGCCTCTCCAGAAGCCATCCGGGCCTAATCGCCGCGAGCCAGGCGGGAAGCGCATCGGAGAGTCCGCTCAGGCGATGGGCACAGGCTCTGAGGGAGGGCCCTGCCCTAGCAGGCAGGGGCCGGCGCTCAGACTCCTTGCGAGCCCCACAATCCTTGCTGGCGAGGTGACACCCTTGGGTTCCTGGCTTCAGCCTTGAGAATGGGCATCTTGTCTGGGACTGGTGCTCCTGTGCCATCCGGCACTGTCCCCGTGGTCAGCGTGATGATGCTCTGTGCACAGGTTAGACACTTGGCAGATGATGAGAGAAGACACTGTCCATGCCCTCCCCGTCTGCCCCTGCATTTGGCCCTCAGCGAGCTCCCCCAGCCTCTGTACTGAGGGAAGCAGCTAATCTGAAAAACAGTCTGAGCCTGGCATCACTAGGAGGCGGTCGCGCTCAAGAAGCAGGAGCTCAGTGTCCAGGTGCCCTACCTGCCGCGTCCTAGGCCCTCTGCCTGCATTACTGGGGCCAGTGCTTCTTCAGGCAAATGGGCTGCCTCTGTTCTGTGTGCGTGTCGTGGTTCACTTCATAACTTCATTACGGCTTGAGAGAAGCGGGGCTGGCCAGGCAGAGGCGAGGGGGACCGCAGGGAGGCCGAGCAGGCCAGCTAACGCGCGTCAGGCACTTCACACGGCCCCTTACCAAGGCTTTCTTGTTTCAAGCTGTTTGAAATGTTTCTCTTTGTTTAGAAGCAGCAGCTCAGTCCCAGACAATTTATTTTTAACAATAAGAGTTTGTGAAACAGTATAAAAATCTAGTGTTTAATCTAAAAAAAAAAAAAAAGTTTTACACTTTCCTGTAGTAGCAAAGGTAGTAGATGACTTATTTGAAGTAAACATATTACTTCAGGCGGAAATAGCTAGGAGCTGCTGCAGATCTGAGGGACAGACAATGCTGAACTAGAGGATTATCTGTCCTCAGCACCGCCCTCCCCGTTACCTCCTCTGCTAATTAAGATTGCTGAGCCTCTGAGAGCATCTGCAATGGCTGAAGACCACACTTCTGGAAACACCCCCATCTTTCAAAAGGAAACATCTAGTCCGCATCCAGCTTGTGACACACCTGCCTTATCACGCTGGGAAGACCTTTTAGACCCCTGTCCTATAAATCAGTGGAAACCTGAAATATAAGTCTTACACTATTGGTGTAGATTTTTCAAGGCACCGGAAATGACACTTTCAGCCTTGCTTTGTCTCATGGAAACCCTGAAATCATATGACTGCAATGCCTGGGAATCACATTTAATTCTGAAGGATGGATTGCTGACGTGAGCTGGCAATAGCAGAGGAGGTTTCCACCCTGAAGATGAGAGTGAGATGAGGTTGGACCCTCCAAGAGGGAGCTGGACCCTCGCATGTACTCAGCATCCTCGGATGAACCACGCGCAGGGCTGTCGACACACGTGGCCTGAGGCCAGGCCCGGTTAGCTTCCCCCTCCCCGTTGGAACCTGGGCTGGCCGTGTCCTTCTGCAGAGCCTCAGTGTCCTCCCGCGGAAGATAGTGACTCCTACTTTAGGGGTTGTTACAAGGACAGCTGAGCTGAGGCCTGCGGAGGACTCAGTACAGAAAAGTCCCTGCAACGCTGCTTTCTTAGCTTATTCATTTAGCACCAAGGTTCACAGTTTTTTCCTGTAAAGGGTCAGATGGTAAATATTTTCTGCTCATGGGCCACATGGCCCTTGGTGCAACTCTTCAACCCCACCATTGTGGCCTGAACCCAACCACAAACAAGAGCTAAATAATGTTCCAATAAAACTTTATTTAAAAACCAGGGAAAGGGCCGGATTTGGCCTGGGACCAGCCTGTCCCCAGACAGGAACCTGCACATCCTTGCCAGTGGTCATGGCTGGTCTTGGTCAGCCTAAATCTTGCTGCCGGAGTGTTTTCACTGTGCCCAGACATCAGTGTCTCATTGCTCTTAAACCACTTTCATTTTGTATCTACCTCAGTTTGGCTTTACAAGCACTGTTGTGAGAGGAAAGAGTTTGATCGCTCCTAAAGATTTTGCTGGTGATACAGCGAAGTGCTACCATGTAAGGCGCCTGGCCAAGCTCTTTGTCTGCATGGTGTCGTTTCAGTCTGTATTTAACCCTGGTTGTCATACATGCAATGAAGAAAAAACACGTTTCCTGTTTGGAGGAGGAATTGATAGAGCTGATAATTCTTGGCTTATTCTAATATAATCTACCTAAAATGTATCACATAATTTGTTTGTTTAAAATATTCTAGTAGAGTAACCTGTGTCCCTTTACACCTTGAGTTCATAGGCCCTAAGTGAATGTTGGTTCTTCCGCTGAAGTGTTATGGTACAGGTATTTCCCATGGAGTTTTCCAAGAAGCGGGTTTGTGGTTGTTTAACTTTGAGGCGAATGCAACACCGTGACCCCCTCAACGCTGGATGGTGACCGGATTTGAGAAGGTCCTTGTTCAGACCGACAGTTTTCACTGAGGCCGTTCGTTGCTCTGTAGTGCTGAGTGTAAAGGGTGCCAAAAAACACGGTCTCGTCCTCAAGGGACGGGTCGCTGCGTGAAGATGTTTAGTAAGACAGGACAAGGACAGGAGGCAGAGCCTGGTCCCAGAAAGGGACGTCGGAGGTGGCAATCTGATGGGAAGGGGAGGAAAGGGATTTCCTGGGATGAAGATGTGTCTGCAATGCAAGTGTGTGGCTTTCATGGACTCTGTATTTTGGAGGCCATGGTGAGGGGGAGGCTGGTTACGAGGAGCACGAGGGCCACCCAATCCTGCCTCCGCTGTGCCCTATGTGTCCCCAACCTTTAGCCACGGGGAAGGAGGGGGTCGCGTGGGAAGGTTCAGCAGGGCAGCCCAGGAAACCCACATGTACACTTCTTGTTGGCTCCGAACACCTGCTCATTTCTTTTGAATCTCCGTGGCTGCCTTCATTCATTCAGGCAGTAGTCACGCAGGAAGTTGGCTATGAGCTGAGCACGTGTCCGTCTTTGCGGATACAGAATATGAGCCTGGCCTCAAAGGGTTCACAGCCTAGTGGGAAAGTGAGACACATGCTTATTTGTTTAATCAACAGGTTTTTGTTAGGCACCTGCCATGTGCCAGTCACGTGGTGGGTACTAGGAATCCAGTCGTAAAAACCACGAACATGACACCTGCTCTCAAGGTGTTTACCAGCTGCTGGGAGGGACCGATCTAAAACAGTGACGGGTTTCACAGCTCTCCCTGATGATTGTAGCCTTTGGGCCTCTTTGGGCTTTAATTAAAAATTAGAGATGGAAAGTCACTCCCTCCAGTGCCAGCTCAGATGTGAGAGGGTGGGCGGCTGCCTTTCATTTTGTTGGTTTGAGTATTGACTCAGCTGAGGTCAGTGGGGCTGGGGCCATCCTTGTGGCTGCCCGCATGCTGTGGGTTTGCCATGCCTGAGCCTCATGGGCAGGCTTAGCTCTGTCCATGGGCCTGCGGTGCAGGCGACAATACGCCATGTCCATTTATTCAATCACTGAACGTCCTTTCCACCAGGCAATGGGCATACAGTGGGGAGCCCAGCAGACGGGCTGCCTCCGGGAAGCCACTGCACAGGAAACCTGCGTTGGCAGGACAACCTCTTACTGCAAGGCTTTGGATACAGGTGGCCACATGTGTGCTCGTCCAACCCTCAATGCAGGCCTGGTTCCTGCAGCATGGCCTGGTGTCACACCCCGTTTCCAGACACGGGAGCCAGGGCAGGGGAGGGCTAAGTGCCTGCCCAGGTCACACGCGGCTGACCTCGGGTTCACAATCAGCCTCCCGACTCCAGGACACACTCCTGTAACTACCATGCTAACCCCTGGGCCTAAGTTCCTGGGGGCATTTCTGATTCCACTCGCACGCAGCAGCACCCTGCTGATGGAGAGACCCGTCTTCTCTCAGAAGCATCCTTCTCATAGGCTGGGCATGGTGTGTTCCGGAGCTGTGAGCAGACTTCCTCACCCAGGTGTGTGGGCCTGGGCCTGGAGAGCTGCCCATCCAGGCCAGAGTGGTCAGAACGGCTGAGTTTGAGGCTCTCCATTTGGGACTGGCCAGGCTGTGCAGGTGACAAGGACATGGTAGCTAGTGAAGACTCAGGCAGTGCCGCCAGAGGGGAGCTGGTGGCACCACACTCATCACACCCCTTCCTCTTTTTTTGGTGCATGGCCACCATGAATAAACACCCGAGGGCCTCAGTGTGGACCGGGGTAGACAGCCCTCGAGTGGATGCGTTGGTGGAGCTGGCCTAGCTTGGAGCACCAGGATTCATGCTTCTTCTTGCAGATCTCACCGTTTTGTCAGAGACAGTGGAGCAGGTGTGGCCAGTGAACAAAAGCTGCTCCGAGGGTCAGAAACATGTGCTTCCAATAGTTACCATCCCAACATCACACAGAAACACATAGCTAAATGGTCTCTTGCTCTCCTGTTTACTATTCGTTTTTTCTTTCTCTACAAATCTGCTGTTACGACATTTCTTTTGGCATAATGATGGACAATACAATTGGTTTATGTCCTCCTAAGCGCTGGCTCCTGGCTGCGCCGGGAGCCACAGCGGCGTGGGCTCCGAGCTCTTTTTCCAAGGGGGCGGAGGAAAGGGGCACAGAGCTCACCATCAGACCTCGTCTCAGTGATGCTCTGCCATTGCTGACCTAGCCAGCCTGGGCACGCCACAGAATGGATTTGCTTGTCACGTTTCATCTCCCCAGGCTTTGGTCACATCTCCCAAAAGACAGATAGTTCTACCTGCGTGAGAATGGAGACCGGACCAGAAAGTCCGCGGCCACTTTCTGGCATGCAATTCTACAAAACCACGCGATTCTACAAAACCAAGCATGCACAGTATCTCAATGGACCCTCCGTGGATGAAACCTAGTGCACTCTTTCAACTTTCTCCTTTCGCAATTATGGTTATCACTCTGACGCAAAGCAGACATGGAAGAAAAATGGCGTATGCAGCCCCATGTGCAGAACTCCACTGAGGCCAGAAACTTGAGAGGGAATCGTGAAGAAGAGAATTTGGTCTGTTGAGGATTTGTGACTGGGAGAGACGGGGAGAGATTGGTGACCAAGAGTTAAGCTGCATGTTTGGAGAAAAGAGGGAGCGGGTGCTTTTGTAATCGTGACAGTCGGGGGGCTGAGGGCTGCTGTGTGACCATTGCTGAAGAGAAGCCCCAGGACGACAGAGAGGAGACTGTTAGGGATGGTGGGTTCCTGAAGCAGAGGCGACCCTTGGCTGTGGGAGTGAGCATCCATTCCTAGACGAAAGAAAGGTGAGTGGGATGATGTTGGAGGGAGAGAGACGTGCCTTCGCCATCCAGTAACTTAGGAGAAGCACAGGCAGAATAAAAACAGCCTTACACGTAGGGTAAGATCCAGCTCAAAACCTGTTCTTGATGGTTCAACTTTGCCAATTTCTCAGCTTCTTAATTGTTTAAGGACAATTTATCAAACGATTGTTTAAGGACAATTGTGCAACACAGAGCTTTCAAGAAATCAAAGCCCTGTTCTTAAAGCATGGGACACTGTCTTTCAATAGGGGCATAACCGCCGAGCCCAGGAGCCCTGGAGGCACAGGTGTTGCCAGGATTCCACACAGACAGAGCCTCTGAGGCTGAAAACCTTTTGAGCTGCCCTGTTATTTTGTTCATCAAGGCTGAAATACAACCGTCAGTAACCCACCGATGTACCCCTCAGTTTGTTCTGCTTCACAAAATCCCTTCCTAACTAATTTAGAACAAAACTCATCCAACACTTGCTCTTTACCTGATTTCACAAAGTGTCATTTTTGTCCACAGGAGCCTGCAAAACACTGAAAAGAGAGTGTGAAGCAAACTCAGTTTACATGAATGTCTTCCCACAGAATCAGAAGCCACCTCACAGGGCAGGACTGATGGGGAGTTGAGCCTGACACCCATGGGCAGCCAACAAGGCTGCAGAATGGGGCTGTCTTATGCCAGAGGAATGCCTGACACCCCGCAGGGCTGTCAGGGCCCTCAGAGGAAGGAGACAGCCCGGAACCTTAAGGAAATGCAAAAGCTACCGCAGGTGATCTGGTGGGTCTGCTGTGTCTCTGCTGACACTGGGGTAGCGGCAGTGGAGACAGAAAAAGTCCCATACACCAAACAGACATTGTCAAGTAGGCACTTAGTTGGCCCTGCTGGGGGGTTGTCACCAAGTACTCACTGAAGGTGCGAGGGAGGCCCAGTGTGATCTGTCCGTCTCGGTAACTGGATGGCACACTGTGCCAGTGGCCTGTGAGCCCATAGACTGTACCATTTTCATCCTTAGAGAGCCCTTGAGACCTGGATGCAAAGGTTTGGAGACCACGTACTGCAGGGTGTGCAGACCCCATGGGATGTGGTGAGGGCTGCATCTCGCACTCTGTGCAGCCGGACGGTCACGGCACCAGCAGGACCAGGCCTCTGGCCTCCCTGCAGGTGCGGATGGACACCTGCCGTTAGCCCAACATCACAGCTGAAGGAGCCCTCGTCAGGCAGGGGGCACTTAACCTGGGGGCTGCCCCATCACCCAGCTTCCCTTCCTTTTGGTTTTCAAGTCAGCCGTTGGACTAATCAGTGGTATTTGGGCAGTGGGTGTTCTGAAGGAGACAAAACAAAGTCTTTGGTGTAATGATATGATTTGGAAGGTCCCCAAATAAAAAAATGCACAGGCCCCTCATTACGTGGGCCTGTAAGTGCTGTCACTCTCCGCCCGCCTGCCTTCTTAAAGCTAACCTCTCTGTCACCTCCGCTTGTCTCCCTTACTTGTCCTATTATGCAGAACTGAGCTGAGTCATTGTTTCAAGCAGGGGGTGACATGGTAATAGCTTAATAATAGTATAATCTCACAAATAATAATATGCTGTCACCCTGTCTGAAGCACAATGTTTACAGGGGACGTGGTAATGTATGATGACAGTAATTTGAATAAAAATGAATTTAGTGCTCTTGTCTCATTTGCAGTAAATTTTCACATCTTTCATGCACAACTGGTGCTCTCTGACCTCTCGTCATTGTGTTGGCGGCGGTGGCAGCAGCGGCTGACTTTAAAGTGGTAGGCAGATGAAAAAAACAGAAGACTGCAGCTAATAACCGATTTCCAGGAGGAAGCTCTGTGGCTTCTGGAAAAATCTTTCTTCTCTTGTTGACCCACATGAGGTGGCTTCGGCTAGGCGGTTCCACTGATAGAAGTTGGAGGTGGCAACTGGGGAGAAGCCAGGGGAGACTGACAGTTTATAGATTTGTCGGAGGGAGTTGCTTGGAATATGGAGGGACCCTTGATGATGTCTTAGACTTGGCTGATTTCCAGGAAAGGCCCCCACCAACAGGACCACGGATAGCACCTCGTTCTTCCCGGGAACTTGTACTTCTCGGCCTGTTACAGATCCAGACACGCACCCCTCGCAATGTTCCCCCTCGACTCACAAAACCGAGGGAGGGCGAACCAGATGGTTCAGTCTGAAAAGGCACCCACCAGCCCGTGGTCACCCGGATGCGTGCCCCTGGACACCATTTGCAGAGACTTGCATGGGAGATGCCTGGGTGGTCCAGGATTCCTGCTTCCTCGGTGGAGAAAAACTAGAATGTGAATAATTGGTCCCAAATACAGTTGTGGGTAAATTATGTTGCGTGTAGAGAGAAGAAAGCTGTGCCATCCAGCTGACACACTTGTACTGGATATAATTTGATGGAATGAGGACAACAAATTGGAATTTGCTGCGACTTAAATAATGACAAGGACATGTTTCCAAAAATGGTCCAAGCTGTAGGCATGCGCAGTGGGAGAGCTGCAAGAGCAGGGCCTGGCGGTGCACGTGGGCTTGCTGAGCGACACCTGGGTTGGAAGGATCCCTGCTCCCTGGCAGCGGGGGCATGCAGGGGGTGCTGCCTGACACGGAAGGTAGTGTGTGAGCAGACGAACATGCTTCTACGAAAACCCCACACATGAAGAATTTCCCTGCACACTCAGAAAGGCCGCCCAAGTGTCGTGCTCTGTAAGGGAGCAGAGACTCAGAGGGCGATGGGATGGTAATTTGTGAGGAGGTCTGGAATGGCGTTTTGACCTGAGCCCCTGTTCCATTTAAGACCTCTTTACAAGTTGCAAGCAGAAAACGCTAAGAATCATTTCATAAACGTGTGGAAAGAAGTAAATTTCTTGCACTTAAAGCTGGGTGAGTGGAGAGACAGTTTATCAATAAATGACCCCCAAAGGAGATTGGGAAATCCACAAATTGCCTGGACACGCAGTGTGGCCCTATTCTGTTCCTGGGACTCTCGCAAGGCCAGGTGACTCACCAGCTTAGATTTTCCCCAGAGCGGTCTCCTCAAAGAGTCTTGCTGTCATCCCCACATGCCTGCCCCTGAATCATGCTGTTTCTTTAAGAACAAGTGATGTCACTGACAATGGGGTACAGAGGGATGTGATGTTTGGTAGGAGCAGCACGAGTGGTGCCCATGCTGTATTCCATGTAGTAATTGGTGGCTATGTTTGCGTGGATGGGAATATCTGAAACAAACTTTCCCTGTAAGTGTCACTGAACAAGGAACATTAAATCACTTGGTCACAAATACCCACGTCTGTGAAGTTGCCAGAAGTCTCCAGGTCTCTGTTCTCTGCTTCTACTAGGAAACTTCACAGACATGCTGATGTTGTACTCGCTATGGCAAGTCAGTGGCTCATAATTTAAGTACCCACTTAAAAAAATGACAAAAAAGGTGAACTATCTGAAGAAGAGCCATGTCTGGTCCCTTACTGTAGTGGGCGAAGCTTAGCCTCCCATCACATAATGTTAAGTTGGTGCTAAAATGAACTTTGCAACCTGACTTCCAAAATGGCTCCTTTCAAGACCAAATCCTGGAGAATAATGCCGAATCCAGGACGCCTCTGTCTCCCAGGCCTACGCTGTTCCGGACGTCCTCCGCTTTGCCGCTGCGTCCCTGAGGGGACCGGTTCCCAAGGCACTCGCCCTGCTGGCTCTGGGTTCTTAGTTCCTTGCCTCCAGGGTTTCTTCCCTATCAGTGCCCCAGCCCTGAGGGCTGCTGTCATCTTAACTACCCCAATAATTGCACCAACTCCTTTTTGTCTGCCAGGCAAGTAAGAGCCTTGGCGTCTCTGAGAAGTCGGTGGGAAGGGCCCGGCTGTTGGGAGCTCTCCAAGGCAGCATCGGGGCTCTCCTGTCTCTTAGTCTGATCCCCCATGCCCTCCCCACCCCCATCACCCCCCTTTACACTATGCTGACTCAGTCCTCCATCCAGATGGCCACGACTGTTCCTTGGAAATGCATCATCCTTCCAGTCTGCCTCGTATTTCATGCCCTTCTCCACAAATTTTCTCAGTCCTGACCCAAAAGACTGGAACCCTCATCTTATCATGAGTCAGATAATGAGTTCTAGTTCTTGTCCTCTCTGACGTTGAATGAATTTGACTTTTTATTTTTTTGTACTTCCCAGCATTTAAAATTTAATTGTTCAATTTCTTTACAAAACAGAACGAAAGCAAGTCAATCTTGTTTTCTCATTATAAAGGTAAAATATATATATTATCAGGTTTGGGGAAAATACAGAAAATAGAAATAAGAAAAAAAATCACTAATGTTTTCATTCATGGATGACCACCTTGTTCTTTTTCTAGTCTTTAAACGTTAGATTAAAAACATTATTTTTTGAATATACAGTGTGAATTCAATCATTTTCTACCAAAGGTTGCGTTTCTTTTTCTTTTAAGCAAATATTAGAATTTTCCCATATCATTACCTCCTTATAAACATTTCTTTCAATACCTTCTTATCATTCCACTGAGTAGATATTCCAGATTTATAAATCCATTTCCCTCTGGCTGAACAGTTAGGCTGATTCCAAACTTTTGCTTTTATAAATGACTCTGCAATGAATAAATTTGGACCTAAACCTTTTCCTGAATTTCAGATTATTTCTATAGGACAGATTCCCAGGAATGCAATTGTTAGGTCAGAGGAAAAGATGTAAGTGTCTACAGGTATATGCTGCCAACATGCCTTTGAAAAAAGACATGTACACACATACACCAGCCTTGTCAGAAAAAAAATAGGACTTAATATCCCTCTGCATCTGAAATGTTTATTTTTTCTCACCCTCTATGTCCTGGTCATTAGGAGTGATTCTTTTTCACAGCCACACCTTTCTGAGAGGTTAGCTAATCGTTTATTTTCATCATGTAGATGGCAAAGAATTTCACGTTGCTGTATTTTTTATTTTTTTTTATTTTAAAATGATTTCCAACACAGAAAGGTTGCAAGCAGGGTGCAAAGAGCTCCCTTATGTCCTGTCTCTTTCCTATTTCTCCCTGAACCGTGTCCTTCAAGGACAGGTGGTCTGGGCCAGGCCACGCCACATCCTGAGGTCGCGCCTGTCTGGGTCCGTCCATCTTGCACAGTTCCTTCATCTCTGACCTTATAACCTTGGCAGTTTTGAAGGTTACGGGCCAGTCATTTTGCAGAGTTTCCTTCGATGTGTGTTTCTTCAAGGGTTTCTCGTGATTTCTAGTTTTGCAGAAGGTCCATGTTTTCTATTTTTGCCAGAAGAGCACATAAGAAGTGCTGTGTGCTTGTCACTGTGAGGCGTAATGTCAATTGGGGTCATTTTTAGTGGGGTTCACTTTGGTTAGTTCTTTGAGGTGGTGTCTGCTAGGTCTGTCCTGTGGATGGTAACCCCCTGCCCCGTTCTTATGGGTGCGTATTCTGAGAGCAGGTATTTTGAGACTTCGTGAAGCCCCTTCCTTACCATATTTTTGCTTCCTGAGCATCCATTCATGTTTATGGCTTATGTGAATTATCAATATGTTTTCCAAATGATGATTTTCTATCTCCCTTGCTCCATCTACGTTTTATCAGTCGGCATTCCAATGTAAGGAACCATCTTCTTTTCTCCCTATTTATTTACTTATTTGTTTGCTGGTGTCAGTGTGGAGACATCAATCCCCATTTCATTCCCTGTATTGGAATCCATTACTACTATTATTTATTTATATTGCTGCCCCAATTGTCTGAGGTTTGGTTGTCAGATGCCCTTGAAGTTGTCCCTTTGACCTTTAGACATGGCCTCCTTATGTTGTAAGCTTGTCTCTATTTTCTGACAGTAAAGGATGTTGCAGCATAACCTTGTCCTTTCCCAGCCCAGCCCTGGAATAGGCCATTTCTCCGAGGAGCCCAGGTTCCTTTTAGGGGAGGATGGAATTTAGAAACTGGGATCTGGCGTGAGGTGTGCTCACCATGACTGGGGCATTGCTATCCCCTCGCTCCCTCCATCACCCCCTCCCCCGCCTCCCCTCTCAGTGGACAGAGCTGGGAAACGTAAGTATGTACCTGCAGGCACATACCTTTATGTCTGTATTTCCTTTTCTATCTATCTGTGAAACCCGTGCCTTTACACCAGTACCTCCAATTCCAGGCCAGCCTCAGGTCTCACCCTTGGCTCCCCCTTTTTATAATTGCTTCTCTCATTAGATGGTGAAAATCCGGTTTCCATTAGCCTCAATACAGTTTCTTATTTGCTCAGTCCTCCCCATGGCCACCGATTGTTTCACCTGCCAGGCTGCTGCCCCACCGGAATCCCCTCCTGGACTGGCACTCCTCCTGCCCACCTCACCTGGGGTGAGTGCTCCCTCTCCCACTATCTGTGCTCCAGGAGTCAGCGAGCTGCCCCCAGTGGCTCGGCCCACAAGGCTGGTGCCTCCCAACCAAAGGCACTGAACTCCAGGCAGAACACAGCCTCCAATGCTGCCTCCTTCCGCCCGCCCACCGCAACGCGGGGTAAGGGGCTGCTGGGGCCCTCCTGTCCTGTCCCGTGAGACACGTGTGTTTATAAAGACTTGCTTACCACGATAATAACAACTTATTTTTGGCAGAGATCTTTTGCATTGGGTAGTCTTCTGGGCATCCTCAAATCATAAGATACAGGGGACAAAGCTAAAGATTGGTGGCACAGAGACCCTAGGATTACCGCCTGTTGTGGACTAAATCGTGCCCCCTCAAAATTCATACGTTGAGGCCCAAACCTTCAGGACCTCAAGATGTGATTGTGTTTGGGGATGGGTCTTTAAAGAGGCCATGAAGGTTCCTTGAGGTTGCTGGTGTGGGCCTTATCCCATGTGACTGGCATGCTCGTGAGAAGAGATCCGGACGCAGGGAAGCACAGAGGGAGGAGCACGTGAGGACACAGAGAGGACGCAGAGAGGCCTCCCCAGAAACCAACGCTGCCCACATCTTGACCTCAGGCTCCTCCAGAACTGTGAGACGATCAATGTGTGTGGGTTAAGCCCCACCCCTCCCTGCCCCTGGTTCTTGGATAAGGCAGCTGGAGCAAACCAATGTACCAACGAACTGCTGCGTGGCCTCGGGCGGCTCACTCTGTATGTCCCTGAGGCTCCGAGACGTTGCCTGGGCAGGGGGTTTCCATTTCTCTGGCTCTCACACGATGGCCCCTGACGGTCTCCCCATGCAGCATGTAACCGCCTTTGTAATAATCATCCCAGGAAAATAAGCTTGTCATTGTCATTCGAGTAAAGGAACCAAGCGATCTTAGTGTCTTCACGAGCCACATGCCACCTGATCCACTATATTGAGCTGCTCAGTGACATCCGGGCAGAGTGGAAGAACTTAGCCGCCATGGAGGATCGGAGTGCATTTTTACTGACTTATTTCTTAAGTTTTGGGTCTAAAGCCCCTATATTTTCACAGTCATTATCCCTCTATGCTTTTGTTTATTTTTAGCTAGTGATTGCTTAAGTGTATATTTTACACGCGTTTAGCCACTGTTTTTTACACGACGGACTGTTAGCACAGAGACGTCATATGCGGGTGCGGTTTGGCAGCTTGGGGTGATCGGGTATTTCGGGTGCTAGTTAGTGCTCCATACAATCCCCTTGTTCACTAAAGGAAATAGATACTGAACAGGAACCATCTGGTAATGCGTTTCTGTACCTCTTAATTACACAGTTTTGAGTGGCACCTAAATAAATTTCATTTACAAGCACATGACTGCTTGTCAAAACTCTGTTGATAATTTTATTATTGTAATATACTTTCTTCCTTAATTATTTAGTTCCAGTAAAGTCAGGAATATTAATTTTTATGGAAATTACCTGCACAAACAAAGCTACACAGCCAACCTGTTTATATTTCTGTATATATATTTAGCAATGCATTTTAAAATATCCACCCCAAAACCCATCACAATGGGTGCCCTTCGGAACGTCTGCTCATCTTGAGTGGAGTCAAGCATTTCCTAATGACTTGGGAGTTTGCCAAAAAGTGTCTGGAGATGGAACCCCGCTTCTCGGCTCTGTAGTTACAAACAGCCTCTGGACTCCGCTCTCCCATTCTATCCAGACTCCCCACCGCCCCGACACATTTGCCTTAGGTTTTACTCGAACGTCTTTGACAGACGGAATAACTGTGAGGTAGACTAAGGCTCAAGGCTTTGTGTTCATAGGATTTTATTGTAGCAGGAGAGGTGGCAGCTCTGAATGTGGCTGGAGTGATGCATAGTGCATTTCCATCATGTGGTTCCGTGGTTGGGATCCCGCGTCAGCCCTCCACCGCTGACCATCCCTGTTTATTCACTCTGTTTGAGCAGAAACAAATGGATCACTGTGGTCGGAGACTGGCCTTTGGGAGATATTCACAAATTAAAATGCCGCAGAAGTAATACCGCGGCTGTCCCCGGTGAAGCAGCCCGGGCAGCCTGTGAAAGCAGCGCCCTCTGGCACACCTGTGGCATCCAGTTAAGGAAACGAAAGGGTCCTGGCTCTGTCTGTTACGCAGCAGGGAGGACTCCTACCCCCTTGGCGGTGGCTTCTTACTACAGAAGTCTAATGGAGTGGGGCTCAACCCCCCGCCCCAAACCAGAGCTAGAAGCACGTGCGGGCACGCGCACACACGCGAGCTTCTGGCATCCTGGCAGGCAGTACCAGGACAAGTCTCAGAGCCAGCGACAGCTCTGTGCCCGCTACCCTGACGTGGCTCTGGGTCTCTCCTGTGCCTTGAGGCCGATGGAGGAACGAAAGGAAACAAGGAAGGTGAGATGAGCCACGAGGCCATGGCGATAGCGGAGGAAGAGAGGTGCCGGCGCTGCCGCTCAGACCTTGCCCATCTCCGGGCAGTGTGGGAGCTGTGCTGTCCTCCCGGGCGGCTGGAGTAAAGCCAGCTGCCACCCTTTTGGCCACTGTGTGCTTTCCAATACAGGCAGCTTTGGGGACGCCAGCTTTCTCATTTGGGGCTGTCGGGGGAACACAGAGCGGGCTCGCCAAGGTGCAGGGCAGTAGAAGCTTGCAAGGGGTTGCGCTGGGGGCCCAGGACCCCTGATCCACTGCAGCGGCTCCTTGCTGCCCATAGTGCTGGCAGATGAGTGGCAAGTGCCCAGGGCCTGCTGGCCTGTGACGGCAGAGCCAGTCGGAGGCGCTGTCTGTGCTGATGAGCCTCACCCGGCACCCCAGAGATTAAAGGCACATTCCTATTTTAAAAATAAAACCACGCTGTGTTTTGCACCTTTTGACACTTATTAACTTAGGTCATTAAAAAGGAGGCTAATTAAAAATGAAGTAAAACAAAAGAGTCATTTGTCTGGTGTGAAGCCTGCTCTTCCTGCGTTCCCCAGCCCTGGGGACGGATGCCCCTGCGCCCCTCCCCGCCCCGCCTGCTGGAGCCTGGCTCTGCTGAGGCCGTGGGCTGCCTCATTATGCACCTCATAAAGGAGAGAAATCATTGTCCTCAAAATTAGCCGAAGCTGGAATTCACATCCCCTGGAAATTTTGGTTTCCTCGTTGTCCTTGGAGGCTTTCAGCAGCTGCAGTGAAGTAAGTGCAGTTAAGTAAGTAAGTGAAGTTCGATAAACGCTTAAGACTTCAGTAAGCTATTTTGGAGCAAACTCCATTCCCACTAAGTGATATTTGACAGTTAGGACGAGGGTGGCCCCGTCGTGCAAGTGCAGCCCTGTCCCGCAAAAGGTCCAAAGGAGCTGACCTCCCTTTTAAGATACGGAAATCAAAACTTAAATCTTTGAGCTGTCCCTCTCCTCCGGGAAAGGGGCGCTTTGCCTTCCGATCCGGCCTTGGCGCTGCAGTGTTTTCTGAGACAGAGAGATGGCATCTCAAGGGCCTCTTGGACATCCTGAAATGTCCTGTTAATAACCTAGTGATTCCTATGATCACGTCTCCATGTCTCCCAGGCTTTGCAGGGGTAGCCCTGGCCTGGGCAGCGCCCCCAGCCCTGAGCAAACAAGGGCTCCTTCGCTCTGGCTTCTCTGTAGCGCTCCTGGCATCCTTTTAGCAAGCGCTGCCCGGGTTTGGGAGGGTTCCAGGCTCTGGCAGCCTCTCCGCACTCCCCAGTCTGGAAGTGTTTCTGATAGTCATTGGAGGCTCTGGGAAAGCCACCTATTCCCTCTATCAGCCCAGACAGGAGAGCCACGTTTGGTACTGTCCCCGTTGTACCCAGGATGTCGCCGGGGAAAAGGGCTGTGGACAATTACTGATAGACGTTCTTGGAGAAAAACAATATTCACACGCTGTCGTGAAGCCCTTTCGAAGCATGTGTCATTACACTAAAAATAAACCAGTGGCAACCTAGCAGGGCCAGGAAGCAACACTGCAGGCGAGTGAAGGGCGAGACAGCACCTGGAGGAGCAGGACAAGGCAGCCGCGCCATCCCCAGACCCCTGGCCCTGTGTCCCGGGGGCACAGCATGCTTTGAATGAAGGAGTTAATGTTGGCTGCAAACACAGCAACTGTTGCTGGTGACTTTTATTTTGAGCTGAAATCTGGCTGCCACGATAATATCCTGCAGGAAGCAACCACTTCCAACAAATCATTTCTGGGTTCAGGAATGTAACTGACACATCGGGTCAGGCTCCGACCTGGCAGGGCTGTTTGTGACCTTATCACTTTCAAGGCAGTTCAGGCCCATCCAGGAGACTGGCACTGATGACTGCTTTGCCAAAGCAGCCTGTCACAGCAGCCGCACTTTATACTTTGTTTCTGAATATTCATGATGACGGAAAATCATAACAGTCTTCTTGTTGTTGAAAGCGTCAGGGACAGGAGGTGCCAGGGAGCCAGGATTTCATGAAGGCTCCCCAATGCCCTTCCTCCCCGAACCTTCTGCAGA
Source organism: Aselliscus stoliczkanus (assembly GCA_033961575.1). Taxonomy (NCBI): domain Eukaryota; kingdom Metazoa; phylum Chordata; class Mammalia; order Chiroptera; family Hipposideridae; genus Aselliscus; species Aselliscus stoliczkanus. The sequence goes on from CM066729.1 coordinate 183,332,810, forward strand.
TGTAGAGGCCATGTTTTGTTTCCTCTGCCCGTGGGTTTTCTCTCCAGCCATAAACCCCAACAATGAAGTCTTACTTGCAGAGCCTCCATTATGCCCAGGCACCCTTGAGCTGTTCAGATGACACCACCTCTTACAGGTGGCTGAGAGAGTGCGGCAGCCCCCTGAAGTCTTAAGTCACAGCAATCATCTTCAACTCCCAAATTGTCCTAGAAGGAGAATGGCATTGGATTTGTCTTAGGCTGTTTGGCCAAACTGGGGCACAGATGGGATAATGACTTTTACAAACAGCATTTTGATGAGAGGAGGGGAGAAGGAATCATATGTAAAATGCACAAAGGCTGCATAAACACACTGGTGCCTGCAGCTGGAACAAACTAAAAAGATGTTTAATAATTTAGAACCAAGCAGGCAGGGCGTGTGCAGCTGTTGTGTGCAAGGGACCATGAAAGTCTTCCATTTGACAGCTGGCCCCATCTTTCCCCAGTTGCTACGTGGAGAAGAGAATGCAGATCTGGGATTAGCCAATCCCTGTTACCCTTGCCCATCTGCCACCAAGACCCCCAGCTCTGCCTCCCGCGCCGCCCGCTCGCAGAGGCGCACATAAAGAAGGCCAGCCTTCCGCAGCATATGCGCGCCTCTATTAGCCGTCAGGGCCCGCTCCCAGGATCTGTTGACACGCAGCCAGTACATGGCTGCTGTCGTTTTTGCTGGAGGGCACACTTTGCATTTCACACATTTGCAGAAATACAAAATGCTGTTGGATGCAAACAATTCAGGGCCTAATTGGCTGAATTACTTCAATGTTACCTTGTGTCCCCCACCTGATTAACACAGCTCAGCTGGGAGGGCTGTGGAAGGAGGAGAGAGGGATTTGGAGGGCAGGTGACGCTGTGTTTGCCCAGGAAAGCGAGATCCTTAGCGAAGTCCCGGCTGAGCAGGGCCTGTGCCAAGCAGATAGCTGAGCGCGGGAGGGGCCCGCCCGGCTGCATTCTTCCACAGGAAGCGGGGAGGATGGGGCCCTGTTGAGGAACACCAATATTTCGGGGCACAGAGGAGGCAGGCTTTGAGACAGGAGCGGAGCAGCGTCCTTCTCTGTGGGATGTCCAGGGTTGTGCCGCCGTGCTGTCCCCCAGGCGGGCACAGCACGAGGCAGCCAGCCGGGCCCGCCAGGGCCGGTGCCAGGACTGCGTGGCGGCACAAAGACGAGCCCCAGCAGGCTGCCCGCCTGGCTTCGCCACCACCTCCACTCCGTGCCCCGGAAATGGTGACTATGCTCACTTAGGTTTAAAAAAACATTCTTTTTTTTTTTCAAATTTGTATGGTTTATTTAAAAATTGAAAATCCTGCTACTCCCAAGCTGACTTAATATCAGGGTGATAAAGCCACAGAGGATCTATGGTCAGGACCAGAGGATATCTGCAGTTGCAGCTATTGTGTTTAATGTGACAGGTTAGTTGTTGTTGTTTTTTGGATTTTAAAGAACTCGGGGAGCTTGGGAAGGACGTAAAAATGATGAAACTGAAATAGACTTTTTTCTTCCCAAAGACAAACATGCTACAGTGAATAATAGCGTTACATTCTTTTCAATAAAGTATCTCACATGGTGGAACTTTCCCATCCAAGCCCTTTCCGAGAAATGTGGCATCTATCAAGCTGCCCGCCAAGTGTCCTGTCTGGGGAAGGAGGCTCTTCCTCAGGACCGGGGCCCCAGCCACCCCTCCAGACCGTGGGCCCCAGCCACCCCTCCAGACCGTGGGCTCCAGCCACCCCTCCAGACCGTGGGCTCCCAGCCACCCCTCCAGACCGTGGGCTCCCAGCCACCCCTCCAGACCGTGGGCTCCAGCCACCCCTCCAGACCGTGGGCGCAGGCCTGGCCCCGGCGGGCTCCACTGTGCGTCCCAGGCAGGTGCTGTGTGCCCGGGATGTGGGGGTGGCAGGCGGGCGGACGCTTGCAGAGTGTCGAAGAAACATGTCTTCTCCCGTTTCTGTTCTGACAGTGCCTGGAACGGTGAAGAACCTGTACTGACCGTGTGGATGCAGGCGGATGGCAGTGAGAGGCTTTACCCGTATTGGGGGCTTGCAAACAGGGGTCTCAGGGCTGAGGTGGTGGACCTGCTGCCATGAGCCACCAAGGATGACACCGCAGGCTGGCACCAGGCTCCATCCTTTCGTGGGCACAAAGCAACCCAGGCAACTTTTCTTCTGGGTGGTTCTGATCCTGATTTTCTGCCCTCATTCTGACCTCTGTCTCTACCTCACCACCTGCCCACATCCACCCAGAACTAGGTCTTACTGTCTTTGTGTAAAAGTTGTGTTTTCCTGGCACCAGACACCAGCGAGCTGGGCACTGCCCACAGATGCTCAGGGCCTGGGCACCTGCTCTCCGGGCAGAGTGCGGTGGGCTCACTCTTCTGTCGGGTTGGGGCTGCTCTGCCAAGTTCTTCGGCGCCACCTTGGGAAGCATTGCTTTGGGTGGCACGCAGGGACATGTTCGCCACGGGGGGAACTTCAGCATTCCTTGGGGCTGGCCCTAACTGTGCAGGGCTGGCCCTTCTGGGCTGGACGGGCGGCGCGCAGGCTGGGACTCTGGGATCCTTTCATTCATGACTCAGACAAGCCTCTGTCCCGAGAGTGCCCCGTCGCTCCCCTCTGATTAGGCCACCAGTTTCATTCCTGCTTCCTCTGCTCTTTCCCGGATTTGCAGTTAAGTTCCCCATGCCACACAGAGGCTGCAGCACAGACCAGTTCAAGGGGCTCTGAAGTGAAAGGTGTGTGTCTGCTCCCTCTGCTCTCTGCAGCCTGAAAAGCACGGAAAGGGGTTTCTTATTCAAGCGCAGGGATTTCCGATGAAGTGCAGGCTGCGGCGGCCACCAAGGGGAGCGCTGACTCCCCCTGGGCTCCCCCAGACCCCAGACCAGCACAGCGTCCCTGAGTGAAGCGCCCGGCCTGGCCCTTTTACTAAAACAAGAAAGCGACACTTCAACAAATTCCAAAGAGAAGCTCAAGAGAGCAGAAGGAGGAGGAACGGAATGAATGGTTTGTGTTTCTCATACAAGTAGGAAAATTAACACAAAGTCGTGAGACCAGGGCAGTAAATCCAACCCGGCAGCCCTACAGGCCCATGTTCCTGCGGTCTCACACTCATTCATTCGAGGACTGTTTATTTAGCGTCTAGCAAGTGCCCGATACATGTACAAATACACTTAAATACACACAGTGGTGCGTGCGCAGGGGTTCGGTCCGGTTTTTCAGTTAGTGTGTGTGGACCGTGTTTGGGTTGCAGATGGGGCACGCCTCCCAGGCCTGTCACTTTCGTGTGTGAATGAAGGCATGTGTGAAACATCGAGTGCTGGAGTGTTTGGGGTCATTGCAACACACTTAGCTGTCTCTAAAAAGTCCCAAATATTTTACTCCTAGCAGTGACCTTGCACTTGACCCCTCTAATTGCTTTTAACTTTGGGATTTGTCTTCCTAGATGTGATTCTCCCCCGTGTGCCAGGAGCCTCTTAGGACAGATGAGTGGCAGGCACACCCACCTTCCTTTGGCCGTGAGGACCACAGCCAGTCAGCATCATGTCATGACTGCCCTTGGGAGGGCCTGGGATCCTCGTCTAGGCAGCTCAGGCTGACTGTGCAGCCCCAGGGGTTGGCACGGATTCCCCAGTGGCCATCCCTCCCAAAAGGAGGTGGCCCAGTGGTTGCTATGGGATGGACTAGGGCACCAACCAAGAGCAGATTCAGTGTGGGAGTGGGTGTGAGTTTGGACACTTTCTCGTTTGCAGCTGGGGTGACCGTGCGAATCTGCCCCTTCCCTGGCCTGGCGAGGGCCCCATGAAATCCCACATCATTCTATCTTTAGTGTCTGTGCTGCTTGATCCTGGGAGGGGACAGCTTACATATGTCGGCATGGAATGGGTTTCCAGAGAAATGGCCACTGCACAAGGTGGGGCCACCCGAGCGGCTGGCCTGGGGCGGGCACCCCTGCAGCACAGGTACTGTGACCCTGCTCCGTGGGCCCTCGGGTCCGGGCCTGCCTGCCCCCACTCCTTTGCCTCCTGGCCTCCAGGTCAAGCTTCTCTTCTCCTCCCTCTGATTATTGTCACAGCATCTAAACCGAAAGCCAGGCTGGCGCAGGAGTGGTCTCTACCCTCGGGGAGCCCTCTCTGAGAATGTCACGGGGACCGCCATCTGTCTCTTGAACAGAGCGGGGAGTGGGGGCTAGAAGGGCTCCCCCACAGCCGCAGTGATGCCCCCAGGACGCCTGCTCACCTTTCCTGTAGCTGCTGGGCCTGTGTTGTCACCCGCCGGCGCTCTGCTGGGGTCCGTCCTCGCTCCCACCTGCCCCTCTCGGCAGGAAGAAGCCCATGTGGTCAGAGGACGCAGGGGCAGTGGGTGCCCAGGCCTCTGACCTCCCAGGAAGGCCAGCTCCTGGGTTTGGGGCTGTCCAGTGTCCCTGGGCTCTGGGACCTGTGGGCGATCCCAGGGCTGTGTACTTGCTGAGGCAAACAGGTATTTTAGGCCAGGGTGCAAGAGAGACAGAGGAGAAAAGAGACATTTTCTGGGGAAGTATGAAATGAGATGGCGAATTAATGAGGTGGAGACTCCAGATGGCTGGAGAGGCGTCTGAGCCACGGGGTGAGGGGAGGTGGAGCTGGGCAGGGCTGGGGGTCCTGGCAGGGATCCTCTGTGGCCGGCTCAGGGGGCAGAACATCAGGGCTGGGCAGCCGCGCGGGGCCTTGTTTACTGTGTTTCCGCCCCGAGAAAGAACTCTACAGCCCGGCCATGCAGACGCCCACAGGCTCAGGCACAGCGAGGCGTCTGGCTCTGTGGCAGCCACGCACTTGAAGTCTCAGCAACTGGCTGCAAGTCTAATAAAACCCTAGAGACTGGCTGTCCGATCGGGACCCCTGGAGCCTGTGAGGAATGAGACGGTGCTGCTGTTTGTTTGGGTCACTTTCTCCCTGTCTGGGTTCATGAGAAACATGCAAATGCAAACTGCAGCAATGAATTTCTGAGTGCAGGGGATGGCTGTGCCTGATCTCAGCTGGGCTGGGTCCCTCTGAGACCACCTGCATCGGGTACAGGGGAGGGGACCCCCAGAGGCCCCTGTCCCCGTGCCTGCTGGTCCCTTGCCATGCCTCGGTTCAGCCGGACCTCTGTCCGTGCCGGCGCTTCCCTTCTGGTGAGCCGTTTCCTAAAATCAGGACTTGGGCATTTAATACAGACCGCAGGGCAGACCCTCCCTGAGGAGTGCTTATTTCACGATCACGAGGGAAACGCCTGTGAAACAGGACAGCTTCCGTCAAACTCATATTCCTCGCTACTATTTTAATTGTTTATTGATGCTAATCATTTTCTCAACAATAAGAATCCCCCTGGTCTTCATGAATCTACATAAAATGCATAAAGAGAAGCCAGCGCACAGAGAAGCCGTTCACGTTTTAGTTATCCAAGTGAGTTGAGTGATGAATTTTTTTTTCTCATAGTATAGAAGATGAAAAAAAGAAGGAAAAAAGGCGACGAGACAGACCTCCAGATTTGCACAACAGATTTCTTTCTCCTGTGCGATGTTTACGTGTAAATGAAATAACATGATTGTGAGCCTGTGTGTATTTATGTGTTCTGTGTAAATCTATTTTATATGCATGTGTGTAAATATATATAAGGAGTGAGAGAATGAGCCAGTGCTCGGGGTGTGTTAAAAAAAAAAATTCCCAAATGCTCTCTGCATGTCATATATAACAGTTACATTTTTTCCCAGGGTTTGGAGGGGGGAAAAAGCGAGAGAGAAAATGAAATCCAGATTTGTAATTCCTAACAGGAGAAATGTGATCCTTTTCAATGTTTAAGTAATATTTCCTGTAAAACCTACGAGGCCATCTGCAAAGCCGTTTCCAGACACATTCTGAAGTGGCCCGGGCGAGGGGAGGAGGCAGTCGGCCGGCGGCCACCTCGGGAAGGCAGGCGGCAGAGACTTCGGGAAGCTGGCACTGCAATTGGGCAGAGGGTTCCAATTCCTGCCTGTTCATGATCAGTTTAATTTACCTCCATTTTACAGACTGGGAGGGGGCCTGAGAGAGCCCGTGGTTGGGAAAGGGCAGGCACCTTAGCACCTCTGTCAAGAATGCAACTCCATGAGAGGTGACTTGGATGGCATGTCATCTTTGAGAGGTTCCAAACTGAGACCCTGCACAGAGAGGTTCCCCGAAACCACAGAACCAGGGGAAGCTGTTTGGCTAGACAACATGGACGCTGAGCTGAGCCTTTCTGGCTATTTAAGCCCATTATAAAATTGTTTTATTGTTCTCTCCAGGGTCACCTTATGAATTCGCGTTAGTAAAATGTTACGGCCCTGGTATAATAATCACTTTGTAAAAGGTCCTATTTCCCCCAAATCTCATCGTGTCTGAACAGTCAGAAAATATGCATCTCTCCTCTAGGAATTTCTGTTTAGTTTTGATTATTTTTTAGAGGATTAATCTATATAGCTTACATCCAATTCTAATTTTAATACCAGCATTGATTAATTGCTTTCCTCGAGACTTAAATTTTCATGTTGGTGTAAAATGGCTTTAAGCGAATGTTACATATTCTACGGATCATATCAGCACATACTTTTTTTTTTTTCTTCCCAAAGTTTTGTGTAAAGTTTTGCCAGACCTGATATGGGGACCAATCAGCAGCTGGCTGTGATTTCTTTTTTAATGACCAGCAGGGTGTTATTTGGACTGCACATTTAAAATGTTAAAATAGAACCTTAGACATGGTGCTGTGGAAAGTACTCTCCCAAGTGGACACAGCAACAGAAAAAATCTTTGATTCTTATATTGGGCTCCTTATTTGAAAATGGTCTACAAATAACATTACTTTTACTTAAAACGCTTTTCTTCTAGGCAGCTCAGAGCTCCTTTCCTGGGGCACCCGACTTCCCTTGTTTATGTATTTTTCCATTTACTTCTCTCCTCTCTTTTTGGCCTCTTCTCTGAATTTTGATTATGTTTTCTCCGCGGCTCGCACTGTTTGTGTGAGAGTGAGCCACTAAGTTGAGTGTAAGCCCCACTTTGTAGTAATTTACCCTGGGACCACGAATACACAATTCTTTGCGTCAGAGTCTTTTCTTAACCCACCATACCGGTGGGTTAAGCACTAGCAGCTGCTGATGTCACATCTCTGAGTATCCAGAGCGTGTTTTAACTTCTGCCCACAGCACATCTCCAACAGCTGAGAAGTGTGAAAATCAGAGCGCTCAGTGCAGATAAACACCAAATGCACATTTACTGGCAGGCTCACGACAGAGACTGGTGTCTAACACTTCCTGGCAATAAAAACACTGCCACTTCACTGCTCAGAGAAGTGTCCTCTGACATTCTTCCAAGTGGACGGCCTGATTTCAGATGCACAGGAGAAAAGCCTTCTCACTCGGGCCTTTCCAGTCCCCGTGTGGTCCGGGGGGTGGCCCTGGCCGGCCCCCTCCCAGCCCCCTCTCACAAACGGACAGGGCACACGGAGGTGGGAGAAGCCGGGGGGCCCCCAGGGAGGAGTCTGTACCTCTCCTTAACCCAGTGGCCTACGGGCCTCTCTGGGGCAGCACCTGCTGCTGGTGGTACTTTGGGAAGTGGTGGGTGTCAGTCAGTGCCTCTCAGGTAAGAAACCCACCGCTCAGGGAGGCTCCGGACGTCTCGCCATTTAATCATCCACCATCTACACCCATAGTAACTGTGAGTACACACAGCTATTAACAGTATAGATGGCAAATGGTCTTTTTTCAACGAAAGGCACGTTAGAGTTATGAAAAATGAAGATTTGCCCGACGATGGGGCCGGTTTTGCCCTGGGAGGGGAGGCTACGCGCTGTGCTGTCATCATCTGTGAAACCTCTCTCCAGCCTGCTCCCCTCCGTCAGCTGTGCCTCGGGGCTGCTCGGCCTCCTGCTATTTCCCTTCAGAATAAGATTCAAAACATAATCCTTCAGATTCGGACGGAAGAAATGCCCGAAATGACTAATAAAAATAGCTTCTTTTAGGCCCAGAACCGTGAAGGGTGGAAGTCACTTTGTTTTTGTCTCATCATTCAAGGAATGCTTCATTCAAGATGTGAGGGACATTTTATTGATATTGATTGGCAGATTTTTCCTCCAATGGCAGGGAGGCTGCTCGCAAGCTGGTCCAAATGACCTGGCGTAAGGGGCACCCACTGGACATTTCCCAACAGGCTGAATTAATGCACAGAGCAAATTGCTGCCAGCATCGCCACCCATGTCCTCCCTGTCCTCCCAAACCAGCTGTGCCTTCACCTACGAAAGATTGTCTTCAGGAAAACCACCCAGGAGAATTACAACTCAAGGGGTATTTTTAAAGAACGTATATGAAGAGCTCAGAATGCTTAGTCATGTTTGATTTTGTTGATTATTTGTTTTGGGTCGCTATTACAAAAATAAAACAGCAATCTGGTTTTGGTTTCATGGATGTCATTCCATGTGTCCTTGGGGAAAGAGTCAAACGTAACATTTGGTTAGAGGTTGGCTGGGAGAGTCCATTTTTACCTCCCAAATCAGACTGGAGTGGGGGTGAGGGTGGGCACCATTGGCTGGCGTCCTGGGCATCGCTAAGGAAGCCAGGCCGCCCTCAGCACATGTCAAGCAAGGTCAACCAACAGTTTTAAGTCAGGTGCAGAGTAAACAAATGTAAATGTTAAATATGGTGATTTATGGCTGACTTTCATTAAGTTCTTCCTTAGGAGGGGAGCATTTTATAGGACACTGGGGACCCTTAGAATGGGTCAGATGTAGTTCTAAAACAAGACATATTACAGCCGTTTTCTCACACATCAGCCTCACGACACAGCGCCCAGCAGAAACGTCCGCTTCGTTTGGAAAGTGTCCCCTAATTACATGGGTGGCACTTCCTAGGCAGGGAGGGGGCGGGTGCTTCGAGAGCTAAGGGACGTTAGGCAGGTGCTGGACTGGACGTGGCCCCAGGTGGCCCTTGTACTCGGAATCCCTGGAAATGAATTCACTTATTCCATCTTGATTTGGAAACGTTGCTCGTTTGCTTTCAGAAGCTGTGTTCTCCCAAGCAGAGTTACACGGAGTCTCCATGGCGCCAGCTGGAAGACTCGGCCTGCAGAAATGTTGCCAGGTTCCTGAAATGCTTTCTTCAGCCAGGAGCTGGAAGTCTGGCCTGGGGAGGAGCTCGCTGTGGGCGGCCTCTTGCTTTACGCAGACTTGGCCTTCTCACCTGCCAGGTGATGGCAGCTTCATGGCGTAGGCTGGGTGCATGGACGATGACTTACTGGAAGTTTATGCTTCTGTGGTCCAAGCAAGATGCAGATGTCTGAGAGCCGCCTCCCCTTGCATCCCGTTGGCCCCTCAGCCAGGCCCTTCCCAGAATAGCTTTTGAGGTTGAAACCTTTGTTCCACGTGTTGCCCCCTGCTGGCCCTGGGCAGCTCTTTCCTCCAGTGGCCCCAGCAGCTCCTGGACGCTGGGCACCCTCCCTCCACCCTGCTCTACTCTCCCCTTCTTGGTGAAAATCCTCTCGGCTACCTTCTCTCCGTCTCCTTGACAAGAACACTCCGGAGGAAGAAACTTGAGGCATCAAGGGGTGTGCCGATAATTCCTACAGACTGAAGGTAGCTGGGAGGCTGTCAGGAGCTGGGGGTGTGGGGGAGAAAAGGACTTATTCCTCAGTGGTCACAGTTTCTGTTTGGGGACAAGTGTCGGAAAGAGTGGTCAAGGCCGTGCAACATTGTGAGGGTAATTAATGCCATACACTGTTCACTTAAAATGGTTAAAATGCAGATTTTATATCATATATATTTTTACCAAATTAAAAAAAAATGAAACAAAAAGTTCTGTCCAGGATGAGCACTGGGATCCTGGCTCTGAAGAACTGATTTTGTTTTTGTTTTTGTTTTTGAGGGCAGTGTCACTGGCCCTCACATGTGGGACCCGAACCGGGGCCGCTGGCTTCCCAAGCCGGCGCTTAACCACCGCGCCCCTCGGCCGGCCCTCTGAGGAACTGATTTTGGGGAGCTGCCCCAAGCCTGTGGGAGCCTCTCCCCCGCCCCAGGAAGCCTCTGGGCTGGCAGCCACTCGGCTGGCTCCAGTCTCAGGGCAAACCCGGCCCCTGGGGAGTCAGCCAGCAAAACCCCTCAGGGGGTCCATGGCCAAACAGGGCAGGTTCAGCAGGGCTCCCCGCCCTGGGGCAGCCTGGGTTGTGCCACATCAGCTGGCCTGAGTGGGCCCTGGGCTGCCAGGGAGCTTGTCCATGAAGGTGCCAGGGGATGCCACCCTCAAAACTAATATCGGGGGAATCAATCCTGGTCCCGACTAGGAACATACTGCTTTTGTGAGGATGGGTTTGGCAAATAGCAGCGCTTGCAAGCATTTGTGTTGTACTATGTTTACTTAGATTTTGATCTCATTAGTCCTTTAGTAGGTAAACCAAGCAGCACTAAGGCAGCCTGGGATTTGCCTGCAGTCCCAGTGACGTGTTCATTGGTGGGATGATGGGTAACTCAGTGAGTGCGGAGGAGACCCACAAATCTCTGTGCTCTGGCCACACTAGGTTTTGTTTGCTCCTTTTTTTCTGGCTGCTTGGCCCCCTTCAGCTCACCGTGCTGCACGCTTATTAAAGGACTCCTCGGTGGGGCTCTGGGCCAAACCAGTCCCAGGTAGGCTTATACTGGCAGATTGCAAAATCCTAAGAAATGCAAATTTTCACTTCCATTTCCCATCATGGATAAAGTAGGGGTGGGGGGGTGGGGAAAGAGGTTGCGGTGTAGTTGAATAAAGAAACCTGGACTTACCCACTAACTGGAGCAGAGTCAGAAAACCTGGCATGAGATTGGTCTCCCTAATTAAAATGACTAATAGGTACCGAAACGAGCTAAAGTTTAGCAATACCTTTTTTTTTTTTTTTTAATAGTTTGCCTTCCGGATTCCTGGTCCAAAAGCTTGTTTTAGGAATTGTTTTTGGTCCCACAAGTCAGCTAACCTCCCAAATGAGATTAAAATCTTTGGGTTTGGTAAAGTTTGCATAAATATTTTACACGGATCCGTCTTTAATTAGGTTATAACGTTATGAAATGCCACACAGCGTTCTCTTTTCACAAATTAGACCTGAGCCCCACAAACAAATTAATTTGTGTCTCAGCGTTTTGACTGGGCCTCTTGGCTGCACAGGCTTCCTCACAAGGACTTCTGACCCTCTGGATTTCAAATGCCTGAGGGTAAAAAGCAATTATAAAAGCATGACTCCCCCAGATCGGCTTTCGCCTCTGCCTTGTCTGTGTTTTATTGATGGGAGATTGAAGGAAGATTCAAATCAGCCATCCTTCAATTCCTCACCAGCAGCAAAATGCAGAAATCATTAGCTTTTCCTGAGTAAAAGACTTCGTCCTGCCTTATTATTCAAAACTGCTTGCTTGTGTGACTCAAAAAGGGCATGTTGAATATTTATTTCTCATTTTCAGCCCTGGTAAATATTATATCGCTTTGTTCCCAATGTTCTTTTTATTTTGCAAATTTTATAGCAATTAATTACTGCAGCGCTGTTATTAGCAGCATCTCCCAGGTTTTCAGTGCCTGCCTTGAAGATGGTATCGCTCATAAGGACATTCTTGGCGAGCTTTTCACAGCCAGAGTGGATTTGAATTATAAGATCAGTTCTAGGTGAATAGGAACTTGTTCTCAGTGGAGAAATCCTTTATTGCTGCTGGAACACTATATTGCAAAGCTCGCCTTGTACCATCACAGCTAATTTTATTTAATTACCCCCACTCCCCTCAAACAGAAGGAAAAACTTGGTATCAAAGTAGTCAGTTGTCTGATTTCAAACAAAGAATGAGGAGTCAGGATTTGGAGGCTGGCAAATTCAGAGGAGGGCTGATGGCATTCACAGTTACCAGGGCCACCCAGAGGGGAGCAGAATTATAAAAATAATTTTCATTATTTGGCCACATGTTTCTATTTATTCACAAGGCTAATTTTAAATGCTGCTATTCCGAGTTTATTGGTGATGTAATTTTCTATCTCATAGCAACCTGAATTCTATTGATCAATAAAAAATAATGACTATGCTGTTGTGAGCAGGATAAATATAATGTTCATTTGGCCCATGAATTTGATCACTCTGTACTTGAGGCAAAATATATCTTTTTTTTTTTTTTTTTTAAAAAGAGCCTTAAAATGGTCTACTCGGTTCTTTCTTTATTCAGAGAAAACAGGATAAATTCAGACGACGCTTGTTTAAGACTTCTGAGAGAGCAGGTCCGGAGTGACTTGCAGGGCATCTAGATGGGGTGGGTGTGAGGTGGTTGTGGGGGGCAAAAGGGCCCCCTCCGGGGGGTTGAGTGTGAAGGAAAGTGGAGAGCCGAGATGGTAGCCGAAGTTCATGTGAGCCTGGGCAAAGTGTCACCTGGGGGAGCTCAAAGTCCGCATCCGAGGAGGGCAAGGAGAGATGACAGGACAGGGGATACGCAGGCAGGAAATGGGGACAGCAAGGGGAGCAGGCCTCTTCAGAAGCGCCCTGAGATCTAAGAAGAAAGGAAGCAGTGGGAAGGCGCCCTGAAGGACGAGCCCTGTCCTTTGTGCATCTCACCCGCTGGGAATAACCATGGCTCCCAGTCCGGTTCCCGTGTCCTGGGCCAATCACGTGAGCTAAGCCGTAGTCACAGCAGCCCCGAAGACAGCCACAGCTCTCAGGGCCTCTTCCGGCTCAGGCTGGTGAAGCTCAGAAGGACAGCATCTGCCTGCAGCCCCTCAGCTGGCAAGAGACACATGCTGCCGTCACATGTGCCGCTGGAATTCACACCGACCCGTGGCTCAGGCAGGGGCTGCCCAAAGCGCAACCCCCCAAGAGGCAGCATGGGCTGTGGTGGGCGGCATGCAGTGGAGGGGTGCAGATGCTGTGCCCAAGGACAACCAGTTACGCATTCCTAGGTGACAGGAGCAGGGCACAGTCCTGCGGGGTGGGCTGGGGGTGTGGACAGAGCATGGAGGGGTGGGAACAATGGAGCCTTTCGGGGTCCCCGAGAGCACCCGGAGGGGTGAGAACAATGGAACCTTTCGGGGTCCCCGAGAGCACCCGGAGGGGTGGGAACAATGTGGCAGGTGCTGCACGCCAGTCTCCAGGGCCTGATCGGAGCCATTTCGTCAAGCTACAATTTGAAATAGCCAGTGCTTTATTTTTGGAATCCCAGAATGTGAGCCGGGTTTAATGAACCTAAAGCTATAATGTTTTACTTCTCCTTTGATAAAAATTTGTGTTTCATATTTTAAAAATTGCACTCATTCTGCCAGTTGGTGTTATCAGTCAAGCATGACCCATCCGTGCAACAGTCACAAACTATACTTTTTCCTGGTCACAACGCCTTTGTAATAGTTTCGCCATATGCTAGACAGTCAGAGTGAGATGGGCTTCATATCCAGGTGGCACCCCCATGAATTAGAGGGGTCGGTCACTCTGCGTTTCCTGAGCACGCCCAGGATCTTGCCCGCTCGTTGCAAATTCCCCCACGTGTGCAGAATGTTGAATGCAAAGGGATGTGATATTCACCAAAGACAAAAACTCCTGAAGTCCACTTCTCAGCTATGCAAGAAAATAACCTGTTGCTTGCTTTCCATCTCTTACCTGTTTTCTTTAAAAGACTGAGATTAAGACATAATGATTTCAAGGTAGAAATACGTGATGCTCACTGACACAAGATAAACTTATATTGTATCTTTTATGCAAATATACTTTATTTTTTAAAAAAAGAAGACATATTATATAACTCCTTATAACATTTGTCTCCCTAGAGGCTCTCTCAATGTTATTATTTATGCAATCTTTGTATTGGTGATAATCAAGGCTTTTTCTTAATCAGTACATTTTTGTTCTTATAAATATCCCTTTGAGGAACATCACTTTAGCTACATCTACCTATGTGTGTGCATGATCATTTGCTTGGGGTAAATTGCCAGCAGTGAAATTGCTTTTTATTTTTCTTGCCAAAATATCTTCCAGAAAGGTTGTATCAATTTACACTGCCAATGGCAGCACATGCGTGTCCTTTCTGTACACGTTATTCTCAGCAGGAAATAGCTCCCTCCCTCCCTCCCTCCCTCCCTCCCTCCTTCCCTCTTTCCCTCCCACTCTTCCTTCCTTCCATGGACCCATCCTTCTAGCTATGTGAATGTTTTCTAGTCTAATAGTTGACAGTGGTGGGTGTTTTCCTGTGCTAAAATGTACACCTTTGAATATTATGAGTTTATTAGTAATTTGTGATTCATCTTGGTGAGCACACTGTTCTTTTACCTATTTCTCCCTTGGGGCTTTTATTTTTTGGTATTAATTTATAAAAGCTATGCTTTTATACTTTAGCATCCAAATTTGTTTTAAATTTATAATTAGCATTTTGATTTTTCTATGCTATTTCTGGATCTCCAGCAGCGTAACATCTTTACACAGTTAAGTCACCAGTATTTTTCTTTATCGTTTTGCTTTTGGTGTCGTCTTCAGATAGGCTTTCCCCATTCTCATATGGTCCTGATATTTTATCATGTATTTTCCTCTATTTTATGATTTCATGATAAATTTAAATCTCTTTGGAGTTTATCTGAGGCCTGAATCTCATTTATTTTTTTTTCCTAAGTGAATAGTCATTTCCTCTTGATTTGAAATGTCGCTATCATATCCGTGGCCTGTTTCAGGATGCTGTCTTCTGTTTTATGTATCTGTCTATTTCTGTTCCAGTAAAACATTGGTTTTAAGGTGTGCTAACGTGTGTTAGACAAGTCCCCTCATTCCACTTTTTACCCCGATATTTTTTTTTTTCAAATAAGCATTATGATTATTTTAGCATTTAAAAAATATATCTGCTGGGGATTTCATTGGAATTAAATTTGTAGATGAATTTGGAGGAAGGGTTGACTTCTTCAGTCTTTCATTCGGAAATGGATTTTCCAGATTTCTTACTGATTCCTGGTAATTTTATTTCTTTGGTTAGCAGTGCCTATCGACACCTCTCTGTGGCCTATACCATGAACAAATCTACAGCACTTTCATTTCCTCCTGTTTTCTACCCACCTTTCAGTTTTTGTTAAAATAATTGAACTTTTCATGAAGATGATTATTTCTATTATCATTATTACATTACTTTACAGTGTTTTCCCACCTCTCAGGATTTGTTGACATCTGCAATTTGTTTCATTATCATGTGAGAACTATAGACATTAACTCTTGAATTTTTGTAGCTTTCTTTCTACTTTTCATTTTTTATATTATGAATTCTCTTTTCCTGAAATAATTACTCTGATTTATTTTTCAGGTTGCTGAAGTTCGTCTTTGAGTGATTTTTCTTTAGAATAGTACAGGGGTGCAATTTATAAATCATATAAATGATGGTTTGGATGTCAATATAATTTCCCTCAAAACTTTGTAGATGATGTTATGTTGTGTTCTAGCATTTAGTGTATTTCCGGATAACATTGATTTATTATGAGAAGTATTATCGGCAGTGCAAGTAATTTTTTCTTCCTGCCTGGGTATCAGGAATATTTAAAATGTTCACAATACTTTGTTTATGTGGATGATGGATTGTTGTTATTATTATTTTGGTGCTGGGGAGTCCCTTAAACTTACATTTAAGGGAAGAAAATTTTCCATAGCAAAAAAAAAAAAAAAAAAAAAAAAGTCCTTCCACTAATAGTTTTCTTCTGCGTGCTTCTTATGGATTCCTAACGTACATATGTTGAATTTTCTGAAACTTTTTCCATGTGTGTCAACTTTCCTTTCATCACATTCCTCCCTTTATTATTTAGCTTTGAAATCTGGGAAAATAAAAACAATGAATAAATCATAGACTGTTTTCTGGATTTTCCAATATGTTCTGGGCTAGTTCATTTATTAAAAAACAAGACACACACACACACACAGCTGGCTTTCTTTTTGCAGCCACACCTCAGAGGTACCGTGGGTTTGGTTCCAGGCTAGAGTGATAAAGCGAAGAGCGCAATAAAGCCAGTCACACAAATTGTTTGGTTTCCAAGTGCATATAAAACTTATGTTTACACTACACTGTAGTCTATTAATGTGCAATAGCATTATATCTAAAAAAAACAATGTACATACCTTATTTAAAAAAACGCCTCATCGCTAAGAAATGTGAACCATCATCTGAGAGATTCACCATCTTGCTAGTGTAGGGTCTGGCCCTGATGTTCGCAGCTGCTGACTGCTCAGGGTGCTGGTTGCTGAAGCCCAGGGTAGCTATGGCAAGTTCTTAAAATAAGACAAAAAAGGAGGTTTGCTGCATCCATTGACTCAAGTGCCTCACTTGAACGCGTAGAGGCCACTGTAAGGTTATTCACTGGCCTAATTTTGATATTATTGCGTTTCAGGGAATAGAGAGGCCTGAGGAGAGGGAGAGAGATGGGGGACAGCCTGTCGATAGAACAGTCAGAACACACAGCATCTGTCGATTAAGTTCACGGTCTTATGTGGGCATGGTTCCTGGTGCCCCCACACAATCGCAATAGCACCCTCAAAGATCACTGGCCACAGATCAGTGCAACAAATAAGTTTGAAATATTGTGAGAATTACCGAAATGTGGCACAGAGACATGAAGTGAGGAGATGTTCAGATACATCAGCAAGACCATGTGGACAGAGCAGGGTTATGGGAGGAGACCAACGACAGCAAACCAACGCCCTCTGCAGTGAAGGACTTTGAACTCAGCGCACATCAGTCATTCAATGTGGAGCTTCACCTGGGAGCTACAAAGCTTAGTTTGTTATCACAAGATGGGGTAAATAATTCTCAACTGGTTTTTCCAAACTTTCAAGGTCATCATGAGCCCACTGCTCTATTTGCGTGTCTCCTGCTCGTGGGGAACAGGTTTCTGCTTTCTTATGAGTGTAGTGTAGACTTCCGAGGAGAAGCTTCCAGCGAGTGCACTTCTTACTTACATGGTAGCTGGAGGAGGTATCGGTCATGTGGGTGCACGCTGGCGATACCCTGCACGCTGTAACAAAAACAAGGAATATACGGACACATGCAAGCACTTCTTTCACCTGGAAAGTTTCCTTTTTCTGTTGGAAAAGATCGGGTTAATTTCATCGGTTCTAGAGGTACTTGTGTCACAGAGAAAAATACCCAGGTGTGTGCCTGCTTCTGGCCTTATGTATTATCCATGGACTGGTGCGCCAACACCAGATATGCCCTGCTTAGGCCTAGGCTTTATGGTCACATTATAGGGGTAACAGTTGGTAGTAACGAATGTATCTCTGTGCCAATATGTTTATCAGGATAAGGGATTTAACTTCTGGCCAGATAAGATGACATTTTTACAGCATGGATGTTCTGACACGTTTACAAAGTCCCGTTGATTTCAAATCTACTGAAATTTCTTTTTCCTTTCATGTCCACTCAAGCAGGAGAGACACCAGCAGAAAGAAATCTTATCAGACTGCAACTTAGTTACTTTCAGTTCCAATAATTGTAGATTTCAGAGTATCAATTTCTGGTGCTCTAAAGCATGTCTACTTTTTGCTTCTACAAATTGATTAAGCTTTTTATTTGATATCACAGGAGCCTCTGGAGAGTTCTAACCTATATTTCAACCTTTGAAGAAATTCATACCCACAAGATATTTCTGCTGGACAATCTTCAAGGTCATTAATATAATGCTTAGAAATTTTCAGCTGAAAGTGGATTTAATCAGAGGCTTTCTCTGCCTGCCTCCTCATAGCATGATTCAAAAAGTGTTTTGCCTTTTAAGTTCCTTAGAAAGTCAGCCTTTATTATGTTTCCTTCACACCTTTAAATGCAGGCAGCCAAGAGGATTTTATGACAAAGTATGATAAAATTGATACCATAAAATAATAACATAAACTAACCTCAAAAGGTATATATTATAAATGTTGGTGGAAAAGAGTTGAATAAACACTTTTAAAGCTCTTTATGTGGTTCTATCTACAAATCTAATCCAGAAATTATGGTGGGAATTTAAATATATATAAAGATATAAATATTATATATATTTATATAATACACACACACACACACACACACACACACACACATACACACACACACGTGTTATGTAGACTCCCCCAATAGAGTAGAAAGAGTTTGGTGAGGGGGAAAAAAAACGATTTGTCAGATTTTTACCATCGAAATGTTCTACCTAGATATTTTGAAATAAGGATGGTGAAGATAAGCAGCTGAAAACGCGTGGGTCACCTGTGTTACACCTTTTCATAGCACAGGAGACAGTAATAAATAAGGTTGCCTACATTCTTGGGGGTAGTTTATCAGTTAAACATGACAGAAAAAATGAAAGGAATTACATGTGAGTCTGGAAAACTGGGCCACATTTTAATTACTATGACCATTTACATTTCAGAGAATAGAAACTTGCAAAAGAGCCCCATCACCAACTACTGGGGTACGGGGCAGGGAGAGCAGTTAGAAAAGGGTTGTTGTTCCCGAGTTGCTTCCAGAAATGTCCTCATTCTATCACATGAATTCAAGGCACTTCATTTATCATGTAAATGTTTCAGCCACTCTTCTTGAGACATTTCCAGATGAAAACCAACAAAGTTGAGTGAAAAATTGCTTATCAAAAACCACATTGTTCACAAATTTAGATTTTAATCTCATCCAAACTGCTGAAACAACAGCCCCTTCAAGTGACAAGATGGGGGCAAGATAGTATCTTTTGTGTCCACAAATGTGCATGACAGAGAAATCTGTGTCCTGAGTCCGTGAATTAAGCTCCCCTCCGTCTTAAGTTCCATAGTGCTATTTGCAGACAGTTCTTTAGGAAACACTCCAGGAAAATGAACTCTAAGGATGGCGATATCAGAGAATAAATAAATACAGTGACCCCTTAAATGTAGTTAAAGATAATCCATGGCTTGCTTTTCTTTAAATAGTAGAAATTTAGTGGCATATAATTTCTGGTTATGAATGGGATTTGTCAATTTCTCTCTTTAAGTCTGTCAGTTTTATTCATGAATTTAGATGTTTTGGTTTTAGTTGCAATATATTTCAGGTTTTTGAGCCTTCCAGATAAAGAATGGGGCTTTTCTTTTTTCATTTTGTAATGTCCCTTTTTATCCCGTATAACATTCTTTGCCTGGAAACCTACTTTGATTTTAACATACACATGCCAACTTCAATTTTAATGTAATTATTGATGTTTGGTTAAAGTCTATCATCTTTCTTTTCTTTTTCTTCCTTTGCCCCTTTCCTGCCTTCTTCTGTGTAAATCAAGTATTTTTATTGTTATATTTTATTTCCTTTATTGGCTTCTTAGCTCTCCTTTATTATTTTGTTTTAGTGTTACTAGCAATATACATGCTAAGCTTATCTATTTAAAGCTGTAAGTGTACTTTTTCACATGTCACATTTTATCCTTAACATCTGACATGTCACATTTCTTACTTCACATTTCCTTCTTTCTGGTAGACACCTGGCACCTCCCACTTTGTACTACAAACTCTATACTTTGCAGTTTAAAGATTTAATAGGCACACAATAGTATAATTCTATTCTACCCCTAAGCTTTGAGAAATTACCCTCAGATCTTTTATTTATGCATTCATTATAAACTTTGTCTTATAGTGTTTTTATTTTGGCTTTAAATGTTCAGGTTTTTTTTTTTTAAGTAAATTACAAGAAGTAAGTAAGCCTAATTCTTAAATATTTACCCATCTACTTATCATTTTTGGTCTTTTTTTCTTTCCTATAGATCCCATTTTCCACCTGCTTCCTTTGGCCTAAAGAATATTCCATAGCATTTTTTTTTTTTTTTTTTTGTAGGACAAGTTACTGATGTTGCATTCTCTCAGCTTTCGTTTATTTGAAAACATCTTTATTTCATTTTCAGTTTTCAGGATATTTCAATGGTTTTAGCAAAGGTTAGCAATGTTTTCCTCTCAGGTCTTTAAACCATTTTTTTCCCCTCCTTGTCATGTGGCCTCTATTGTTCCTGTGAGAAATCAGTAGTACTTATTATCTATTTTTTACTGGTTGCTTTCAATATTTTTCTTTGACTTTACTTTTCAGCAGTATGACTATAATTTGCCTAGTTGTAGTTTTCTCTATATTTATACTTCTCGAGATTCCCTGAACTCCTTAAATCTGTAAATCAATGGTTTTTTTCTCATAACATTTCTGATATTTCCAGCTATTGTTTCTTCCAGTATTTTTTTCTTACCAGTGTTACTCTCTTCTCTTTCTAGGTTTCTGAGAATAGCCCACAGATATCCCAGAGTCCATTTATTTCCCGTACACCTGTTTTCCCTTCCTATTCTTTAGCTTAGATAATTTCTGTTGATGTGACTACACACTCACTGACTCTTTCCTCTGCTGTTGGTGCAGCCAGTGAGATATTAATTTTAGTATTTACTTTTCAGGTTTAGAATTTCCATTTGGATCCTTTATACAGTTTCTACATGTTTTCTTAGAGTTCTTATCTATTGAATTATGAAGACAATGTTTTCTTTAATTATTTGACCTTTCAAAAAAATTTGTTTGGTTCTTTGAACACATTTATACTAGCTGCTTTAAACACTCTGTCTCCTAATGCCATTATCAGGGCCATCTCAGGTTTAGTCTCTCTTGATGGGATTCCTATTTTCCTATGTATGTATGTATCCAGTGATTTTTGATGGAACGTTGGGCATTGGACATCACTGGTTACAGCAGCTCTGGACTCTTATTCTAACCGGCCATTCAGTTAAAGGCTGAGCGTGCTGACTTCCATAGCCTGGTTTTATGCTTCGTTCATGCAGGGCTGTGGAAAGCCAAAAGGCTTCCCAGGCTGACCTAACTTGTCAGAATTAATGTCAAAACCCTGTCTTCCTGTAGATCCTATCTGAGTTTAATTTTACACTCTGTGAGGGCAATTTAGTTAGCTCTTACTCTAGCATGTGGTCTTTCTTCCCAAGGTAAGGCTTCCGTGATGTCTCACTTGCACACCCATGGTGTCAAGGACATGTCCTTTGCTCAGGAAGCATCTCAACTCTGGCAGGGCTCACTCGCCAATGTGCCCAGGGCTGAGTCTCTCCCCTCACTGTTTGATTGCTGTGCTATGCTTAGCCCTGTGTCATTTGCTGTCTGATAAACTTCAGGTGGTTTTGCCCTGCAACTGAATAGCCCAGCACTTAGGCACAGACTTACAAGGCTTTTCAACATGGAATCTGGGGCTCCCTCTTTGCATCCCTTCCTCCTGTCTGACACCAGTCCCTGACCCCCAAATTTGAGCCACATTAGTTGCTCTGAACTCTGATGTCCACCTCTGAAGCTCACTGATATTGCTAGGCTGTGCCCCACTGTTGGCAGTTGTCCCTTGGTGGGGAACCAGGGAAATTGGCGGGGGGGGGTCACTTCGTTGGTCCGGTGGGGTCGATTGTTCTATGCCTGGTGAAAATTGTTTCATATCTTTTGTCCAGCGTCATCATTGTCTGTAGGACTACTTTGGTTCCAGTTATTCCAATATGGTTTGGCAGCCCATTGGTTTCAATATCTTTTTAAAAGTTTCTTAAATTATTTCAAACACACATTAAAATTTGACAAGTATTATTATAGATAAATTATGAAAAGCAATTATAGTTATGGGACAGAGTATAATTACTGAAAATATTGGTAATGTGTACAAAATAATGTAACAGAATTCAGAGGTTGGGTAAAGAGAAATAGAAAAAGGTGGCGTGTTCTAATTTCCTGACTTTCCTGGCAATAGAATTCAATAGATTTTATATAAAGTTAAGCTTTTAGAAATTAGATATATTATTAAAGTTATAATTGGTATAACTTGTACACAGTGGGAGGAAGAAAGGAGAGGAAGGAGGAAGTAATGAAAGCTCAATTCATCATTTGTATAAGGTGAATTCAGTAGATGCTATATAAAATGAGGTAATCTGGAAATAGAAGATTATAACTTTATTATTCAGATACAGTGGTAACTTACAGAAAAACATTGAAACTTTTAAAAGTAGGGCCGGCCGAGTGGTGCGCTGGTTAAGCGCTGGCTTGGGAAGCCAGCGGCCCTGGTTCGGGTCCCACATATGAGGGCCAGTGACACTGCCCTCAAAAACAAACAAACAAAACAAAACAAACAAACAAACAAAAAAGTGGCTACCTCTGGGTAATGGAGGTAAGGTAGGAGAGGAAACATTCATTTTCATTTTCATTTTTTTCTATGATTTGAAATTTCAGTGATGTCATATTGATTTATTTCCTTCCTTATTTATTTTATTATAGAAATATTTATTTACCTCCTTCTTCATTTATTTTACTCTATACAGCATTATAGGTATATGCATATTTTAAAATGTTAATTTGAAATATATGAATATATGTTTTTATTTTAATTTAAAATATAAAATAATACAATGGAAATCCGGCTATGTTCGGTTCTCAGCAAAAGTCACACACATTCTCCCATTTAGAGTCTGGGTCACTGCACCCCTGCCAGTGCATATCCCTGGATTTCAGATTCACAACTTCAAAGACCCGCAAAAAACCCACAAATCAGCTAAGCACCCGGACATTTTTACTGTGGGATGTCAAACATTTAGATTTTGAGAAATACAAAATATAGTAACAGAATGCATCACTTTTCAACCGGCTTTTTGAAGACACAGTGTGTAAATACCTGACTTTATAGCTGTTTCCCTTTCTTTCTCTCAATCATCACCTGATTCTGGGCTCTTCCTGAAGCCTCTGAAATAATAATAAAAAAGGAATGGAGCATCAACTAAAAACGCCTTTTACTGTGTGTCTGTCCTTGGCAGGGGCAACACAGCGCTCTGTGCTTAAACCAAAACTTTGAAAAGGCCATTCAGGTTTAGAGGCCAAATTAAATGTTGCAAACCGTTTATTCTCCGGCAATGTGTTTAAGCGACTTCGTACTTAAGATGGCTTCAACTGTTTACGGTTTAAAACTGGGGTTGGAAGTACAGGTTGTCACTGAAATAAAACAAGACTCTTCCCAGGCTTTATTAGGGAGTTTCTTAGGGTTTGCCATTCTTTTCACCTTGACATTTATGCTAAAATTTAGAGTGTCTGATCTTTCCCACTCTAGTTCCTTTCCCCCCCCCCCCACTAAATGGGGAAAAACGATAAAATCCTTGTAATAGTTGTGAAGAGGTAAAAAAAAAAACCCCAAAAAGGCAGCTTCAGAGCTTCTTTGTAACAGCTCACTGCAGAAGGGCAGTTTTGGGCAATTGCCAAGTCCTTTTGGGATAGATGAGAACACTGGAGAACCCCTCTGTGATGCTGATAATGACATTCAAAGGAATAGTTCTGAACACATTTCAAATTGAGCCCAATTTGCCTACATTTGCCTTTATTCTAATAAAGAAGATGTGTAAAACTTCTGTTGCTGTCTTTGGGAAGAAGAAGCATCCTCGTAGATAGGCACGAATCCATCAGTCATTTTCTTTTCTGCAGAGGAAGCTTTACTGGGCCTCCGTGGCTATCAGTGCTGTTGCCTGGACCTGACTGGTGCCTGGGCCTCTTGGATAGTGAACTCTGGATTGTTTATATGTTCATTACCACACGTAACGGCCCTGAAGATAAACTGGGACAAACTGCTTATAGAGAAGCCGGGACATCGCTTCGCAGAATAGTCAAACCAGAAAAAGGTGTTTGCCGTGTTCTTTTTAAAAGGACCTCATAACCATCAGCAGCATCCGAGGCCAAATGGTCTCCATAGCTACCGACCGGGCCTGAAGGAAAACCTTTGAAAAGATAAGGATATAGGATACCAAATTAGAACAATATTAAACTGTAAGACACAAAACTTACACGGATGCTGAAATAAACTTAGCTTCTTGCTAGGTTTAGAGTCCTTGGGTAAATCCATTACAGAGCTCTGCCTCTGTTTCTCCGTCTGTCTGTCTGTCTCCCTCTGCACATATTTCTCTGAGTTTGGGGTAAGCCAGCACCCACCGTGGGTTAATGTCAGTAAACTGAAGGCAGAAATGATGAGGTGAGATCAGACATTTCCCAGAGACGTGCGTATCTGGAAGCGCTGATAAGCATGCGAGGCCCGGGAGGAAACCCACGCAGAGTGTCCTGTCAGAGCGCCCCTCGCCTGGCTGCTTTCCCCTCTGCGGACGGGCCTCTATCTCAGGAGGGCCAGGAAGTGGAATGTACCCTACGGCAGGGTGCTCCGACGGAAACGTGCAGAATGGCCGCTTCAAGGTGCACATAGATAAAGAAAGACATTTGAAAATAAGAATCAGAGCTGGACAGGAAGCACTAAAGGGTTAGGCACAAAAGTATGCTTTTAATTAGGGATATGGCATCCCCAAGATAATTTTTTTTCAAGGCTTTAATAAATCTACCTTTTTAAAAAAATTCTGTCTTCTAGTTTTAGAATCACCTCTTTACTATTTTATATTCTAACAGTAATACATGGGCCTGGTTTAAAAGGCCCTGACTCCTGTCCCCCACCACCACCACATTAAAATAAAGACTCCTCTTTTCATATCTCCAGTCCCACGCTACACATTTACCCACTGTTCATCTTTTTGTTTCTTGGGTAAACTCCCAGGAAGTTTATTCTTCTGGACCCTTTTGGAAAAATAAAACCATGTGATCAAATCACAGCATCATTTGAAACTTGAATTTTTGTCTGACATCATAACCTGGGATGCATGCCTTCCAGCCCTCACAGCCTTGCCTCTGTTTTGATGGCAGTTAGAACACAGTGGACGTCTGCCGTACTGCAGTCAGCACTCAGGCCATTTGCAGGTTTTTGCTGCCCTGAACATCCCATATATGTGTCTTTGTGAACTTTATCTGTAGAATAAATTCCATGAAGTGGAACTGATGGGTTAATTTCATTTGGAAATAGTAACCCTATTGTATAATCCCATCCTTATAATCCTATCAGTGCCGCCCATTTGAAAGTGCTGAGCTGTCACCCTCCTGGGCTTGACAGGTAACAATTGTTTCCGAAACCCTGTTTCCCTTTGCATTTCTTTAATTATAAATTAGGAGTCCTCCCAGAGATCATTGGCCAGGTTTATTTGTGTACTTTTCAATTTGTTGCCTATGTTAATTTTTCTAATGGATTATTTTCTTTCTTTCTGATACTTTGTATAGCACATTACCACCATATTACAAAACTTTTCTTAATTGAGTATCTTTCTTCAGATTGTTTTTTTCTTTTATTTGATTTACGATACAATGTTTTAAATATTATATTATTAAAAATGTGGTTAAATGGATCATACTTGTCATTTTTGAATTCCGAATTGCATGTTTTGCTAAGAAGGCCTTGCCCACGTCAAGATAATATTAAAAATAAAAATGCTCTCAATTTTTTTCTTCTAATAGTTTTATACTTTCATTTTTACATTTAAATCTCTGATTTATCTGGAAATAATTTTGGTGAAAAAAGAGAGGTGGGAATTCCAAATGTCTGATCTTTGATCTTTTCCTTATGGATTTGAAATGCCTCCTTCATCCCAGTTAAAATTCCCAGATGTAGTTTGTTTATACTTGGCCTTTTAAAATCTCTCTTCCTAATTTCACTGCCAATTTCTCGGTCTGTACCTAACTGCTTTAATTTTTGCAATTTTCAAATGCATATTAATATCTGCTAAAGTTAGTATGCAATAATTTATTTTTTAAGAATTTCTCTGACTTTTCTTGTAAGTTGGTCTTTTTATGTGAACATTAGGATAACTCATCATCTTTGTCTCAGAAATCTCATTGGTGTCTTGCTTGGGATCTCAATGCCTTTTTAGATTAAGTCGGAGGGAAGTGATATCTTTACAATATTGAATCTTTCTAGCCAAGTACAAAGGATGTGTTAGAATTTATTCAAGATTAATTTTATGTTTCTCAGTTGAAGTTTTCTTTAGTTGTTAACTTTCTTGCTAATACTAAAGAGTATGGTTTTCTCCTCTCATTTGATTTCCTACCTGATTATTTTTCTTCTTTTTTTTTTTTTGAGGACAGTGTCACTGGCCCTCATATGTGAGACCGAACCAAGGCCCCTGGCTTCCCAAGCCAGCACTTAACCGCCGTGCCACTCGGCTGGCCATGATTATTTTTCATACATATGCAAGCTATTGATTTTATGTATCAACTTTTGGAGCCACTAAATTCTCATACTGCTTCTACTGGTTTTAACAGTTGCTTTTCTGGGTTCTTTCAGGTATATAATCACTATTTGCAAATAACAATAACTTTACCTCTTCCTTTCTGGTTTTTTTTTTTGTTTTTTTTTTGTCTTTTATCTCTTCAAAAGTTTCATTTTTGAATTTGGAAGGTTGTGGAATTTTATTGAGTTTTGCAGGATGCTTCTAGTGAGATGATTCTATAATATACGCATGGTTTTTCAACCATCATCGGTTTGTGAGGTGAATAACATTAACAGCTTAGATAAAATTAAACCAGCCTTACATTTCTGGGATAAGCCAACACATATTTTTTGATACATTACAGTATTCATTGTCTAATACTGTGCTTAGGATTTCGAGTCTGTGTTAGTAAACAAGATGGTTCAATTTTCTTTTCTTCTAGTGTCGTTTGCCAATGTGGGTTTCAAGGTTATTCTAAACTCATGAAAGAAAGTGCTTTCTTTCTATTTCGATTTTCTAGAATAATTTGCGTAAAATACAAATGATCTGTTCTTAAGGTATGATGAACTACAGAAAAGAAATAAAACTGTCTGAACCTTTGTCTTTTTAGTTTTTTGAGTTATGATGTGAGGAATATTCGTGGCTACTGTTGTTTTTTTAAATGGTTATTGACAAATTCTCTTATGACATCTTGATAGAGAAGTATTTCATGAAGAAGATACAAATAGCCCTAACAATAAAATAAACTTGATAAATATGGGTGCATTAAAAATTAGATAGCTCTGTTTGACCAAAATATCTAATTTCATAAACAAATGTAAATAATGAGCTATCATTTGGTAGAAGATATTTACAACTGTTATGGGTTGAATTATGTTCCCTGCAAAAAGCTGTGTTGGAACTCTAACCCCAGGCACCTCCGAATATGGCTTTCTTTGGAAATAAGGGAGTTGCAGATGTCGTTAGTTAAGCTGAGGTCCTACAGGAGTACGGCGGGCCTCTATGCCAATATGACTAGAATACTTACAAAGAGAAAAATTTGGCAGAGACACAGAAACACAGGGAAAAGGCCATGTGAAGACAGAGGCAGAGGCTGGAGTGACTGCCACAAACCAAGGCACATGTGGCCCCCCAGTAAATGGAAGAGGCAGTGGGGAGCTCCTCCAGAGGCACCGGCGGGAGCACGGCCGGGCAGACACCCTGATTTCGGACTACTGGCCTCCCAAACAGTGAGCATAAGTGTCTGGTGTTTTAAACCATCCAGTCTGTGTTGCTTTGTTGAGGAAGCCCTGGGACGCTCATACAGCAACTGATAGAATTTCCAAAGTATCAGTGTTCAGAATATTTCAGGAAATCCTACACATTAATAAGAAAAAAGAAAAACCACACTATAGTAAAATGGGCGAAAAATATAAATTGGGAGATTGCAGAAGAGGAAATAATAATTATCACTATCTTAGGAAAACAGTTCAACTTCCTTTGTCGCCAGGGACATACAAAGTAAAGCTGCAGTGAGATATGTTTATACCCATTAAATGGAAAAATATTGGTAAGCTGGATGTCACTTAGTGTTTGCAGGGATGTGGGGGACTGGAATGCAAACAGCGCTGATGAGAGTGTGTATCAGTTTCCTATTTCTGCTGTAATAAATTACCACAAACTTAGTGGCTTAACACAACAAATTTACCTGACAGTTCTGGAGAGCAGAAGCTTGAAATGGAACCCACCGGACGGAAACGGCGATGTCAGCAGGGCTGGTTCCTTCTGGAGTCTCCAGGGAGAACTTGCTTCCTTGCCTTTCCCAGCTTCTAGGGGCACCCACAGCCTTTGGTTCCTGGTCCCTTCCTCCACCTTCAAAGCCAGCAGTGGTTGATGCAGCCTCTCTCACGTTGCATCACTGGCCACGGTCTTGCTCCATCTTCCATATTTAAGGGACCTTGTGTCTACACCTGGATCATCCAGGATAATCTCATTTTAAAGTCTGATGATTAGCAAACCTTTTTTCACCTTTGCTTTGTAACTTAGTCACAGGTGTGGGGGCATAGGAAGCCATTACGAGTCTGAGTTGCTACCTGCACTTGGAGAGGACGTGTGTCAGGCCTGGGGAAGCGGAAGCTGCCACACCCCGGCTCCGCCATTCTGCATCCGGCCAGCTTTCTAAAGACACTCTCATCACAGGTCCAAGGATGCTCTTCACAGAAAGAGGACTGACGTGCAGCCTGGATCTCCATCAACAGAGGGACAGGTAAGCGAATCAGACTTGGTTCACAAAAGAATACCGCACACTAGTTACAAATGAACAGCTTACTGTAAGCTGTGCTTTTTTTGTCCTAGTTTACATTTTCTCATACATGAGTGGGATAGGTTGTTACTTACAGTGTTCGCTGGAATGCTCATAATCTTAACCTTTCCTTTTCCACTAATGCTGGAAGCCAGTCAATACATACAGCTTTCTAGGGAGGGGTCGCTAGTATCATTTATTTTCTTATTCCAAACTAAGCTCCCTGAGACAGGGAGAAGACAAATCTTGCATGATGTCAATAATAATGATGATGATGATGGTGATGATGATGACGTGCATCTGAAGGTGTGCATACCCAGGTCACAGCCTCTATTTTATCTGCCTGAGGGCTGCAGGTAGCTGGTGGGCAGTGATAGGCTTCTCCTCCAGCGCCCCCAACTGCCTCCTTTATCCCCCGTCAAGTGCGGAACTGGACTCCAGGTGAAGCAGTCCCTCGGCTGATGTACAAGGTTACGGGAGATTTTCACCGCATCAGCCAGGGTTCTGGCTGGCTGGTTTGGTAGGGGTGCTCGCAGGACGCATGGGGGCCTGGCACCGCCGTGCTGGCCTCTTCCCAGGCCCCGGGGCTGCCTCGTGGGGGGCCATGCTCCAGGGCTGCATTTCAGTGCAGGGCATCTGGCCACGGAGAGCCCTGCAGACCCCAAGTCCGTTGTTGCCCATCACCACCAATGGCAACTGGGAAAAGCAGGAGCTAAATATCTCATGCAAAGTAGTCTATAACTTCTATACTTTTTCAATTGGGCCTCTTGCTCCCTGCTTCCTCTCCTCCGAGCCAACCCTGCTTCCCGCTCTGAGCCTCTCACTTCATCCCCAGCCTGCCAGCCTCACCCTGAGGTTACAAACACCTTCGCAGAGGAGGCATGGCTGCCTGGAGGGCTGTCCAAAGTAATTGTGCCTCCAGCCTCCGCAGGAAATTGGAGGAACAGAAGCCAATTTCCTTTGCTTTTCTCATTGTGCTGCTTTCTGTGTGTGGGGCTCTCGCCCAGAGAAGGAATTAACTTGCCAAGTGGGGGAGCATTCTTTGCCAGGAGATCAGCTGCTGGCGAGAGACCATCCATCAACAATCAATTTCATGTAAATTTGCTGGGAGCTGCAGGTGAGGCCCGCCCGCCTCCGCCTCCGGGGACTTCTCCTCCCATCCATCCATTCACACCGGGTTGGTGACCACCAACAGCTGGAAACTGAGTTCAGAAGCTGGGCGGGAAAATATGCTCGCTGCTTAGAGATGGTGCCGGATACCCAGGGACCTGGCAGGGGTTGACGGGTGCATCTGTCTGATGTGCATTTGATGCCTTCTCTCATCTGGATGACACAGGCCCTGTATCTCACTAATCGTGCAATTTTGTGATGAAGCGTACAGAGTCTAGAGGGGCGGGCACTAGCCTGTGTGCCATGGCCTCGGTCGCAGGTAATTTCCCACTTCTTCTGTGGCATTCCGAATTCTCTTTGAAGCTTCTAACGGAGCAATGTTCAAAGGGTATTTTGGTAATTTATACTAGGTTTCAGGGCTGTAGGGACACGACTGGAATCAAGATGTCTTGCCCACAGCTCTCTGCGACAGTTTCTTTTGGTGAAGGTGGTCGTGACGTTGGTTCAAGATGGAAAGATGTTTCCAGTAGGAAGACCCTGCTTTCGTTTCCTGCTCTGCAAGGGTGGACCCTTCGGAGGCGGAGCAAAAACCAAAGGCCCCATTTTCATTTATTTCCCCTCACTTTGACTCCCAGCAGTAATTTTTCCTCAAAAGGAACATTTCCTTTGAAAAGATAAGCTCTGTGCTCTTAAACTGTACGCTATAATCTTCCATTTGAGTTTGTCAGTTAACGTCACACCTCCAATGGAGATTTGTATCTTAGGTGACACTTTTGATTCTTAGAATTGATTGCAAATTTAGCAAAACGCATTGTGTGTATTCCTCTCTGGTCATTACTGGTTTGCACATCCTCTCCTCTTCAGGCCTTGCTCGCACGTTTCCCGCTTTCCTGGGCTTAGGGGGGTTTCAAGGAGGTGGGAGTTAAACTCCATTCTGTGTGGAGCTGTTGGCTGAGACAATGTCCTCAGGGCCATGGCGTTTGTTCAACGCCTTCCAATGTGTTTGGTAGGCTTGCCTTGCACTGCAGTCCTGTCCTGCTTGGAGGCTCGTGTTGAGGTGGCAGCTGAGTTAGGATCTTCTGGCCTTTTCGGTGCCTCTTCAGGATGCTTTTGGAGCCTCAGAACACAGAGCATGAGTGGGCCTGCCTCTTCCCTCCCCCAGGTGGCTGCCATGGCACCGGCATGAGTCCACAGCCACGAGGCTGCCATGCCACCTCAACCCCGGCCTGTGCCCTGCACGCCAGGGGGGGTAAATGTCATCTGACTGGCAGCGCCGCCAGCCTTTCCCTCCCAGGATGCCCGGAGGGCCCTGGGGTGAGCGGCTGGCAGACACTGGGGTCAGCTCTGACTTCCGGTGCTAGCTGTCGCCTGAGCACTCTGGGCCTGTCGTGTTTCACCTGCTGCTTCCCATAGTTGCCCAAGAAGGATCCTCAAGTTTCTTCAGAATCATATCATTAAGATGGTGATTTGGAGGCAAGAAGTGAGATAAATGTAGGAAACGTTTTTAGAGAAGGAGCAGAGAATAGACTGCTTTCAGTGTGAACCACGGGAGGTGGCCACCTCTGGGGCGATGACAACTGGGTCATTCCTCCATGTGCCACCTGTGGGCTCTCACATGGCACCCTGGGCTTCCCTCTGCTCACTAGGAATGGGGTGAAAGCCCCAGCAGCTCATTTTCCTCCTCCTCACCTTCCTTGCACCCCAGACTGGGCATGAGCTCTGTAAGTAAGACTCGGGCACCTTACCTGTCCACTTCTGCATCGGGGGAAGGGAGGTGATGACGCAAATATGTGTGCAAACATATTTCTGAGGTTCATTTCTGCTGGTTGGCCTTTCCAGGAACTGAGCTGGCTGTGGGTTCAGGATCAAGCCTGGTTCGACCCCCACTTGAGTATGGGCCAAGGGTGTCTTCCAGACCTGGTGTGGCTGCAGGAAAGCCTGGCTTTGTAGGCACTTCCCCCACAGGAGGCACCATGCTGAGGGTGTTTTGTGAAATCCTCATCTGATCCTCCCACCCCTGTGAGGTTTCTTATCTCCACAGCACAAGAAAGGACACCGGGTCTCAGAGAAGATGAGTGACTGTAGGTCCCTGTTAGGGCACAGTTAGGGCCTCACCTGGCTCCCACAGGGTCCACAAGGGCAGCCCCTTCCCTGCCAGCAGAGTCCAGTCCACATTACAGCCCCAGGGCGCCCCTGCCCAGGCCCTCACCTCATCTCTTTAGCTGCAGATCCCCTGAAGGCTGATGTCCCCAGCACTCCACCGGGAGTGGACATGCACGGAGCAGGGGCTCTGCCTGGTGTATGTCCCAGCTTCCTCTCTGTATCTGTCCCCCAGCCTGGACTCCATCATTGCTATGTCTGAGCTCTGTGTGCGTGGCTCCGTGACGACAGGTGCATGTGGCATGATGGGTACCTATGCGGCCTAATAGGGGCGGGTCCTAGGGAGAGGAGACCTCCGACACGCTTCTCTTTTTCTTTTCCTCAAAGGAAACTTTCCAGT
Source organism: Aselliscus stoliczkanus (assembly GCA_033961575.1). Classification (NCBI taxonomy): domain Eukaryota; kingdom Metazoa; phylum Chordata; class Mammalia; order Chiroptera; family Hipposideridae; genus Aselliscus; species Aselliscus stoliczkanus. The sequence continues at coordinate 183,364,794 of CM066729.1, forward strand.
GGCTGGTGGTTTCTTAGCAGCACAGCGACTTTGGAGGTCACTGGCCAGGATGGAAACACGGACTGGACGGACCACTGGGGAAGGACTGGGCCTGCACAGAAATAGCTGCCATCTCCAGGGGAGCCTGCAGGCCAAAGGGTGACACTCCCCGAAACACGCATGCCCATTCACACGTGCATAGCTATGAACACACATGTGCACACATGAAAACATACACAAACATATGCATACACATGCACTGGTGCAAGCCGCACACACAGTGCACATGTGCACACACATGTTCGCATACATGCACACACAGGCTGAGCCACGGCGCAGCCTCCAGTCCTGCTCTTGGCCTTTTCTTACCAAACTCCCAGCTATGTTTGGGGGTGGGGGATGCTTCTCTCCAGATGGGTTCAAAGGCTCAGACCAGAGGGAATGGGGACCACGATTTCCATGACCCCACACATCCGAGGCGTTGGCTAGGCCTGCGTAGAGGGACAAATACAGTTGTCTTGAATTCCAAATATTTGGCTGTCACTATAGAAACCCAGGCCCGTGCTCATTACAGGGAGGCGAAGAGTCCAGTTCTCCTCACGTCCTCCTCACTTCTCCTCGAGAGCCATGGCCTTTCTCGGGACCCTTCTTTTACAAACGAGCAGAGGCCCCACAGGGAGAAGACGTGTGGGGACATGGGGGTGGATGAGGGCTCGGGCTCGGGCTACTCGGGTCCCCCTGCAGTCAGTCCGTGCGTGGCCGTCCCTGCCGTCCCCGTGGGTGCTACAGCGCCTCGTCCTGCTGCGTTCGCTGGGATCAATTTGTTCCTCAGTTACAGAAAATCAGTCTGTGCTGTTTAAACATGGAGACACAGTGGCTCCACACGAGATTTCCTGGTTACATCTGAAAATGTAATAAAATAATTCTTCATGCTGACAGCCCCTGTGTAGGCCATTTGGAAAACATCAAAGGATGCATGCTAAATGTTCATTCCTAGTGCCCGGTCTGCCGAGGGCGCCCAGGGTAATCCTCCCTGCCTCTCACGGAACTTGCTCTCAGCATTGTCAGAGCTGATGGTCGGGAATTGATAACGTCAAATGAGCTTCCAGGGCTCATGACCAGAGCAAATGGCCAGTCTGGGGAAGCCACCCTCTGTTCTCTGCTGTGGCCCACTGCTGGTTCCAACAAGAGGCTCACAGGTGTGGCTGTGACCTCCCTGCCCCCAGCGAGCCGAGCAATGGGGCAACACCTGAGACGGGGAATCCACAGGTCTTTATTTCCAGCAACCCTTTCCCAGGCCATTTGGGGAGTGTCCTTTCCTGACTCTTAATCCATTCTGGCATGAGAGTTAGTACTTCCTGTGGACGTGATCTTACTGACTGTGCAGGTGACAGATCTGAGACCTAACAGGCACATCTCCTTTTCCTCATTACCACCCCGCTGTGTCCAAGCTCCTCATGGAGTCCTCCGGCTGGCTCTGCCGCTCCCATCCTTTTGCGCTTACTGGGTGCTGTCTTGTGGACATTCACCATCACCAGGCGCCCCGGTAGGAAGCCATCCTGGTCACACCCTCCAGGGGGCCCGAAACAGGCGGCTGCGTCCACACTGGTGCCTGAACTTCAGACAGAGCAGCGAGAGGCCAGCGATTAGATTTGCGTCTGTTAGAAAGCAGTGATTAGAGAGGGCATTATTGAGACAGACACCAAGAAACAGTTAAGAGGCTTGAGGAAAACAGAGAAAACACAATGGAATATAGAACTAATGGGTCCTTAGGGGGTTTCGGAGGAATTGCTCTAAGCAGTGTGTATGTGCCTGGATAGTGGAAGTAACCAAAAGTCTGCTCTCGCCTCCCCACCACCCTGCTTTTTGCTCTCAGTTGGAAAATGCTACCAACTGGACAGAGTTGGCCTGGCGGGTCCTTCCTGTGTGCAGACCCCAGCGAACAGCCACCCCGCTCACATGTTTTAACCCCGAGAGGACCCAAATGGGATGAAATCCATGAACTGTCCAGTCTTATCTGCGTTCCTGGAGGGAGTGGGTCTTTCTCTGCAAATGTGGATAGACAGCTCTTATTTAGTCCTGGTTGGGGGTGAAGTCCGTCCTGCTTAGAGATTGTTTTTTTGAAATGTCTGAAAGATTAGAAGTACTGATGGGACGCAGGCAACCCAGCCCTGGAACCTGCCCAGTTGGACATTTCTGGGACTGAAAGCTGCCTCCGTCCTTAGGCTGTGCCATTTCCAAGCCCATGCAAATGGATAAAGAGTGCGTGGGGCGTGTGCGGCAGCCGGGCTTTGGGAACAGGAGTCAAGGGGGCCTGAGGCTCAGGCTCGAGGCCCAGCAGGACTGGGGCCACGCCACATGGGGTCCGTGTGCTGTCCGTTTACAGTCAGGCCCTGGCTTCTTACACTGTGTCTCTTATTCACACATCCAAGTCTCCTCCCTGCAGCCAACATGGGACGTTCCCTGAGGGCAGCAGTGGTTCTAGAACTTTCTTTAATACCTTCTACAGGCTTAAGACAGGGTAGTTACCAGGCTGACCAGATAAAGTAAGTTGTGCTCGGCATGGTCTCGGGGCGCTGGGAAGCCCGTCTGAACCCAAACTGAACCCTCACCTGGTCGCTGCCGCCTGGCTTTCCGGACTCAGCCACACTCAGTCCCGTTGTGTCGCCCGCCTTAGCGTCCGTCGCGAGTCGGTGGCTGAGCACAGCACAGGGCCGGGTGGGCCTTCCCCGTGGCTGCTGGGACAACAACCCCAGGCAGGGCTCCCGACGGCGCCAACAGCCACCTGGAATCAGCTCTGCTGCCATCAAGGTGTCGGCAGGCCTGGCTTCCCCCCGGAGGTCCGGGAGAGGGCTCTCCCCGTTGCCTTTTTCAGCTCCGGGACGCTGCCCGCTCCTTGGCTGGTGGGTCCACGTCGTCCAACCTCCGCTTCACCGGTCGCGTCTCCTGCTCTGGCGCTGACCCTCCTGCCTCCTTCTTTCACTTAGACAGGCCCTGTGGTTACAGGGGGCCCTGCGGGCACCAGAACTAACCCCCATCTTGATATCTTTCACTGATCACTTCGGCAGGGTCCCTCTCCTGTAGCCAGGTGACACAACAGGTTTTGGAGAGGATGTGGACACTGTGGGGGCGGGGGAGGGGGGGAGGCATTGTTCTGCCCGCCCTAAAGGCACAGAGAACAGCAAGGTAAAGCCCAGCGGCAGTGGCATGACCCCAGGAAGCGGGGGCAGAGCCCCTTTCCTGGGACACCCGTGGCTGGAAGGAGCCCTTACGTGTCAGCATTGAGCAGCCTCTGTGGGCCTTTCCTCTCCCACATGTACTTTCTGTTCCTGTGCTGGTTAATTCCTTTTGTTTTTCATTAAGAAGTTGGAATTCTCTGACACACACACACACACACACACACACACACACACACACTCACACACACTGAAGATCATGCCATTTCTTTTTTTTTTTTTTTTAATTTGGCATTTATTGAAGCTGATGAAGTGAACTGGATAAGAGCACCCCAGAGTAACTGACATGCCACTTGAAATATTGAACATCCATTTAGAAAAAACATGGACTGAACAGTCGGTCCCACTGCAGCACGCGTGCTTCCGACCCCCACGCTCGGGGCCTCAGACAGAGAACCAAGCCCCCGCCCCAGCCTCGGGGAGCCAGCCAGGCCTGTTTCTTCGCTTCAAGAATGGCAAGTCCCAGGGAACAAGGCCACTAAGCAAAGTTAGTGACAACGAGAGCAAAGGGAAAGTGACAGCGGCCAGCAGGTCCCAGGGAGAGGGTCTTCCTCCAGGCCTCTCAGAGAGCAGGCGCCCATGGTGCAGCCTTGGGGGTACACGGGGCTGGCTGACTCCGATATGGGAAGTTCTGCAAATGTTGTTCCCCATTTTCCCACTAAAATTCTGTGATGTTTTAAGCGTGGTGTGTAACTTTGTGGCAACAGAGAACGTTGCATGAACCTTTTATTTTTTAATTTGGAGATACAGCATTTCAGGGGAACCTTAAGGCCATTTCCCCAGTCATGGATGCAATCCAAGCTTTCCTAACACGTCCTGTTTTCCATACATAGCCAGCTGGGGGCAAAGCTGCTTCAGGGTTTCAGGACTGACCCGGGGCTTACTAAATGCTGTGACTTTCCTGCTTCTGGGGGCACTTCTCTAAATCCTTGGACGTCCGACTCTTGACTTGAATTTCATAGTGCATGAAAAGAGGTTTCTGGTGGAAAGCCTAATATTTCCTCCTCTGGCCAGGCTGGAAGCATATCAAAGGCAGGCTTTCAGCTGCTGCTCCTTTGCTCACATTCCCAGGTCTAACCCAGAAATGCAGACCTGCACCAGCGGACCTGGCCAGCGAGGACAGGAAGATGTGCTCAGAATAAGGCTGAGGCGGGGGGGTGGCTGGAAAACCGGGCTGGGGTGCTCATGCTAATGAGTTTTCCTGTAGCTGTGGCAGATGAAAGAGGCCGAGGCTGCCGCTGGAGAGTCTCAGCAATAGTTTTCAGGGGTCGCTTCTAGAATGTACTGGGGGGGGGGGGGTACCGGGGAGCGGGGAGGCAGCAGAGCCCAGGAGACGGAAGGTCAGCTCGTTCTGGCCAGGAGGCCTCTGGGTCCTCAGAATAGGCAGAGTTGGGATCCATTGCTCTGGACAGACACCCTTGGGCCACTTCCTCTGGGTCTCCGTCTCCGTTAGGGGTTCACAATGTCTTCCGTTTGTTAGGAGCCAGGCCTCAGGATCCCGACTGTTTGGAGCTGTGGTGGGATCGTCAGTTCATTGGAGACTTTAGACTTCCACATTCAGTCAGAACTCAGTAGTCTCTCATCACTGTGTGGCCTGATTGATGGCTACATCCAGCCTACCTGGGTTGTTTTAACAGATTGTACTCTTTAATGAAATAGGAAGGCCTTGATTTATTTGGAAACTCAATCAAAGACAACTTTTGTCCTGGAAACTGCACTTAATGAGTCCGTCAATTAACCTGTTGGGGAGTAATATGGGTGACAGATAGAAAGTTCCAGAAGGTTTAATTGATTCTACCAAGCTTGTACTGATGCTTATTTGATGTCATAGACAACATGACTTTGAGGGAGTCACCTTCTTGTGATCATCAAAGCCTTGTCCCTTCTGGTTCCCAGCCCTTCACTGGTGCCTTACCCACATGTTAGCAGCTCTCACAGCTAAATTCTATTTTCTACCCTATGCTGGCCTCCACGGCACACCTACTAGTTGTTTTAATTCACTGTTTTAAAGTAGTTAGCCAGTGACATTTCACTCAGCCAGTTCTTTCGTCCTTTGTTCAAAGTTCTCTATCTAATGTCCCGATCTGAGCTGTATGTTGGTCCATGGTCTCTGGTCCTCAGCTCTGGCTGCAGTTAAACCAATGATGCCAAGCACTCCCTAGACCAGTTTTGTCAGAATTCTGCAGTGGGGCTCAGGGGGCGGGTGTTTAAAATAATTCCTCCAGGTAATTCTATGATGCGAATGTGCAGCCTCTGCTCCCCAGGTCCCTGTAAGTTTTCTAACTTTTAAAAACTGAAGTAAATCAACACTCAGAAATGCATAAAGAATTTTAATGAGATCTATGGACCTAATTGTGGCAAGGTCAACAGTTGTCACAGTCACAACTTACCTGTGGTCCCGGAGTCTGACCGCATGCAGGTGAGCAGGGCTGCCTTCCCCAGGTCCCTGGGTGTTGCATCTGGACAGAGGGGCACAAAGGGAGCATGCCTGCTGACCCTTGGGGAAACACACCAATATATCCGAGAGCTTTATTTAGGAAATCTTTAAAGGCAAGCATCTATGACCCTGACCCCATGTGGGGCCTTTGGGAACATTTCCAGACATCAGACATGATGTATTTGCAGAGTTGTTTGTTGTGTGCAGTTAGGAGCAGTTTGAGGGCTCCAGCAGACACACCTGTTTCATCGGAGCCGAACTTCTATCTGCAAAGAAACTGCCTCCAAATCAAATGACATTCACAGGTACTGGCGGACCCAAGCCCCTCTGCCTTTCCTGGTTTCTTGTGTAACAGCAACAGTAGGAGGCAAAAGTTACCCTAAAGAAGAGCCCCCCCTGGGGGAGGAGAGAAGCAGTGGCAGGTAGGGGTCTCACCTGCGATGCTCAGGGCAGGTGACTGGAGGCAGCGTGGCACCTGCTCCGTCGTTTGTCAGGTCCCGCCCTCTGCTCACTGAGCAGCCACACACGGGTTCCTACTTAAATTGTTCATCTGACTGTGTCCCATGATCTGACCAGCACTCCGCTGCTCGGAGCAGTCGTCTTTGCTGGTTGCTTTACAGAGGTTGTCTCAGGATGGATGTTATTCCAAGCCATTCAAGGGCCAGAGCTGCTTGCCTCTTTGTAGTAAACACAAATGGTCTGATTTGCGATGGTAGCCCTCTCCCCCACCCGCTGATTTTTGTTATGACCATGTATTGGGGAACGTTGTAATGAAATGTGGCATTGTATTATTTTGGGGATAAGTGTAATAGTTCACCACTGGGGCATCTTCCAGACTGGGAGAAAAAGGCAGCGGACACGTGTTCAAGTCATTTTCCCCTCAAGCTTTGTAACGGACCAGGCAGACTTTGAAACTATGGTTTCTGGTTTAAAAGCAGTGTTGGGTTGCAGCTCGTGGTTGACACAGGCTCCTTAAAGCTGTTAGCACCTGTGGGTATGAAACTACCAGGCCTTTTTATGCCCTGTCCCTCTGGGACACCTGGAGGTATGAGACCGGATTTGGGTTTTTCATCCATGCCCAACGTTGGCCAGTCCTCGAAAAGTTGAAATGAAAAAGCAAGACTTAACAGAAGATGAATCCTGCATTATTTTAGCAAAAATATAGGGTAGGATTAGCAATTCTACTACAGGGACAGTTTGAAGACTACTGTTTGTTGAGATAATCAGCCCGAATCTTTAAACAACAACGAATAAGAGAGGTACAGTTTCCCACTCAGCTGGCTAATTAATAAATAAATATGGAGGAGAGGACTCATGTCGCAAGGGAGCTCCGTAAAGTAATCAGCTCTTTGAGGAGACACAGGACAACATCAGAGTCAGGGGTCCTTCTGTGCAGAAGGAGGCTGAGAACTGCGTGTCTGTAGCAAAAACTGAAAGTTCAGGTTTGCAGCCAGGGCTCAGAAGTGATGAGAAAAGTCACTGGTAAATATGGTGTGTGGCCCAAATGGAGCCCTTAGGGACCAGGGGCCCCAGTGACATGCTGCCTGATGCTGGGCCCGCCGAGTGCCTCTCACAGCTCCCAGGGCCCCTTCATCAGTCACCTGCCTCAGACCCTGGGCAGTTGCTGGACCAGCATCCTTGGTCACCGTACACAGACAGGGGCTCAAGGTCAGAACAGCCAAGCAACTCACCCCAGATCCCCCAGTGGGCGACGTCCCGACTTCCTGTTCTCTGATCCTTCCAGCTGCACCACTGGGACTCTCAGAGATGAGTCAGTTCGTTGTACATGGCTCAGTGGCAATCAGCCACAAAGTCAATCATATGTGGAATCCACATGAACAACGTAAAGACTGGAATGGGACAATAGAAATGAACGAGCTGCTGACACGTGACAACATGTGATGAACCTTAAAATCTGTGATGTGGGAAGGGAGCCAGAAACAAAGGAACAGACATGATATGATTCCATTTATAAAAAGCTTAAATTCCATCAAAGCTCACCCTCGTTGTTGAAGTCAAACCAGTGGTTCCTGGGGGTGTAGGCATTGGCCGGAAGGGGCGGGAATTTTCTCAAGTGCTGGGATGTTCTACATTTTGATCTGGGTTGTAGTCGCACACAGGTGTATATATAGAAAGAAATTCACTGCACTCCCCCTTTTCTCTGTCCCTTATACCCCAGTACTGTAAAAATGAGTAAGAATCCTATTAGACCAAGCAAAGCCAAGGATTCGTGTAACCTAAACTAGCATTTCTCGCATTTTTGCAAAATAACCTCATCTGGGAGTTGAATTGGCACTATGGCGAAGATTTTTTTGTTGTTGTTAAGTATGCTTTAAAAAAACATAAAATAATGAGATTGTGAACGGTTAGTTTTGAGCTGCACATTCAAGAAAGATACAGCTGTATTTTTTTAATGGAGTCAGTGAAGTTTCAAATAGAATGGATATTCACTGTAAATAAATCATTCTTCAATTCCTTCAATGAAATTAATTTTGCATTCGTATTATTGCCTGCAATTCGCTAACTGCTAATGCTAGTCCAGCAGATGCCATTTTGCTAATGAACGTAGTCGTTACTATTGTTTTCATTTTACAGTAAGCCATTATTATTCCCTTCTTTCATCGGAATGCATATAAAGTTACAATAACTTGGTGTCTTTCCCTGTGGAATCCAGTCATCACAGTCAGCGTCTGATGTTCCGCTCCCCCTGCCCTGACGTGGTCACCCCCAGAGAGAAACGTCGGGGAGAAATTCCCCAGGAAAGCTGTTTGCTTCTCCCCAAACCAGTGCCCCAACAGAAAACTTTGTGAGTAATACACCCCCAACCCACGGCATCAGCATTTCCTACCAAGTGATTTTCAAACGTCCGATGAACTGTTTACTACTTCTTTCTGTGGGATCCCAGAAATAACCTTCACCCAACTCCCAACAATTTAGGGGGAAAAAAGGCTGTATTTCCATTTTGTTGAAAAGAACCTATCACTGGCTGGCTACTCGCTCTTGGCTTTTACTGTGGCGATGGGGCTGCCAGTTGCCCTGCCATCTTGGCATTTGTCAGGGCACAAATTGGGGATATTTCCATCTCTTGCCCCAAACCTTCTGTAACCATTGGAACCTGTGTGTCCACAAAGAACATTTCAACAAAGCAGTTCACTGCTCAGGTGGACACTTTCAGGCACATGGGCACTGCCTGGCCCTGCTTAAAGAAGGCTTGTCTTTAGGAACCTTTCTTCGGGTGAGGGGCCACCATGGGACCCACAGGGACCTTTCCCTGAAGGCCGCCCACACAGTGAAGCCTTCAGCATTCTCCTGACCCCAGCCTGTGCATCAGGCTTCCTGACAGCTCTGGGCACCCAGAGCTGGCCCCGAGGATCCCTGTCTCCATATGTCATGCATGACTGAATAGAGCCTGTGACCACATCACTCACCCGGTGACACTCTCAAGACCAGCATTTGTAGCAAAGGGTCTCACTAACCCAGCAGTGGCCACAACCTTGCAAAAGTTTCTAAGGAACAAAGGTGGTGATTGCCTATTGGTCAGAATTGTCCTGCCCGTGATGAGTGGGACGTCCCGCCGCAGGATGCAGAGGCATATTGGCTGTGGGAATAAAGAGGAGCACAAACACGGGCCACGGGGCCCAGGCCCTCCGCAAAGGGTCCATCACTCGGGAGACCCAACTGGATTGTATAGCCTCTGGCTTTCCCGGTCACAGTCACATGGAGAAACACGTGAAAACCCAGAATGTGGGGTTTGCTTGTCACCACTAATTGGTGGACTCTTTAATGAGGTGTCCTGGGCGGAAACAGCTCTGCAGCTGACAGAGCCCCGACACCACACAGGGGTCCCAGGGAGCAGGGTAAGGCAGCGGGACTGGCCAGAAAGCAACACCAGGGGCAAAGAGGGGACAAAGGTTTAATGGGACAGAAGGTTTGTGACCGTGGGATGGACATGTGACACTGTAGCTCGGGCAGTGACGTTCTCTAGTGTCAAGTTTAAAACTCATGCTCTGTCCCCAATCTGGGTGACTCAGGGATCACAGCGGCTGTCCAATGGCTGGAGGGAAGGTGGGTGACAGTCGGAGGCAGGACCAACATGTGCCCATGGCGGTGATATCTCTTATGGGCTCGCTTACTATGGAAGAACCTTCCAGAAGAGGAGGAGGTGGCAGGGAAGAGTGTGGTAAAGTACAAGTCAGCAGGACCAGTGCCCACCAGCATGGATCCTGCCCAAGGGCATGGGACAACTAAGTCCTCAGGACAAAGGTCCCACAGCACGGACCCTCGAACGCTCAGCTCGGGAAAGGGGATGGCGGTGAAGAGAGGGGTCACAGTTAAGGAGCTGCGAGGACAGATGGGGACAGCCCCACCAAGGTCAAGGTCACGGGACCCAAGCCCACCTCCCCGGTGGTCAGGGACACATCCGTCCCCTTCACACATCTGCCCAGTCTTGCTGGCCACAGCTTGCCCATCAGTCCAACTAGCCCTGTGAACTCTGCAGAATCAAGTATACGAGTGATTTCTTTTCCTTATTGACTAATTGCCATGGCAACAGCAAAAATATTTTAAAGAGAAGGAAAAAAAAAGAAAGGGAAAAAGGAGGTTACATTTGGCTATTTAGCAGATGCAGAACAGTTTTAGTTTTAGCTTTCTGGCTGGCAGAGCTTCTCTATGACGGCCCAGGGTTAACAGCAAGGCAGAGGCCATCGGGGGAGGCTGCAGGTGACATTCGCAGACCCTCCGGGCTTTGGTTTGGTCAAAAGGGACAAGTGACTTTGTCTGGTTTAACCCCCTCTGGCTTACAACTTTGCAGACGCCCGATCCTTTCTGGAAGAGGCTGCATTTCCACGGATGCACCGCCCCCAGGCCTTGGTAATAGTTTCGCAGAATGAAAAGACCTCAGTCAGAGCTGCTGTTCATTTGTGGACAAATTATATTCTAGGGACCCGACACAGTAAAAACACCGTTATTATCAAAGTAAATCCATTGCAAAATCTCCTGTTATGTGTAATGCTGCTGAATACATCATGTAACTTCATTTATTAAGAAGAAAATCAATGCTATCAGGAACAATTAAATTATTCCACAGTCTTTAGGTTCATGCATCACCAAAAAATCATTTAAATAACAAATGGTAAATGGAGCAATGTGTCAAATGCTGCTTGTTGTTTCCAAGCATTCTGCACATGAGGGCTTCGCGCGCGCGCGCGCGCGTGTGTGTGTGTGTGTGTGTGTGTGTGTGTGGTGTGTTAGAAAATACAGTTCTTGGTCTTACAAACACAAGAGTTTTGACTTCTTATCATTTAATTTTCTAAACGCATTTCTAATGCTGAAAATCTCTTTACTTCTTTCAGCATCTTGAATGATAATATCGCCCAGGCCATGCTCAGCCTCACTGGGACGAGCTGGCGTCAGGCCTGCCGACCCGCTGACACTGGGGCTTCGTCTGCGCAGCAGGGCTGGCATGTCACTTGTGCACCCCTGGGGGCTCTCTACATGCATGGGGTGCCCTCCTCAAAGCCCCGTTTCCAGAGGCAGAGAGTGAGTCTCTGCCTCACCTGGATTCAGAACCCACAGCCTGTGTAATGACTTTTCGTAGTTCCAGATGTTTCTGGCCATGAAGAGAGCCCATCTCTGTCTCCCCTCTCTGCTTGCTCTGCTCATTCTGTGCCACGGCCTCCTTGCTGCCTGTTGGCTGGGTCATGGTTCCATCCGACTCCAGCACACACCTTGGGAAGGAAAGGGCCCTAACTCTGCCTGACTCAACAGACGATGCTGGGCTCGACTCATCAGCACCCATACCCATGCCACATATTGGGGATCAGATTTTTTAAAACCGCTTTCAAGTGTATTTTCATCACCTATAAATCCTGTTGTCCTCGGGCCTGGCCGATTGAAGCAGTGGGTATTACACCCTGAGAGAAGGCCTGGCACGGTCCAGCGAGGAAAGCAAAGTCATTTTTCGGTTTGACTGGCAAAGAGGGCGTGTGATTCCCTAGCTAGCAAGGGTTTTGAAAGCTGTGCATTGTTGGGAGAGAAGGATTACCAAGTTCCTGCCACACAAAGGGTCTGCCTGACGGGACAGGCCACAGGGTTTCACTGTGAGTCTGGGGTGGAGCTGTCTCAGCCTGTGGGCTCAGGAAGTCTCTACCACGCAGGAGCAAAAGGATAAGCTACCAGCTCTGGGTGGAGGTGTGTGGCAAGAGAAAGCCGATCGAGGTGGGTGAGGGTGTGAGATGCCAGGGTCCTGGGTGTACCCCTTCCATGGGGTAGATCCAGGGAGATGGCACTCCTCAAATGCAGATTGTTTTATGATGACAAAGGGGCCACATGCTGCCCTGCTGTCGTGTTGCATTTCCCCCTGAGCACGCCACAGGAGGGCGGGAGCCCTGAGGGGTCTGGGAGTCCCAGGCGTCTTTCTTCTGAGTCTGGCTCATTTAGAATCAAGAGCCTGCAACAGGGACTTTGATTTCACTAAATCAGCTGATGAAAGTTCTGGAAATGAAAATCTGCCTTTTCTTAGGCTGAGTTTCCCACGCGGTGATGACCCACGCTCACCCAGGCAGGCCAGGGGAGGGAGCCTGGGAGAACTTGTGGAATTTGAACGAGCAGTGTCCACCCTTGCCCACGCCTGGATGCCCAGTTCTCCGTGGGTCTGGGAGCAGGCGTCCTCTCTGTGCACTTATTTGTCTGGATTAGTTTTCACTGGATGAGAGGAAAGCGGTGTTTTCAGTTCATATTCTGTTTACCTGTGTAGCGTGCAGTGGCCTTAGAGGCCGAAAGCGGAGCACGCCCAGGACCAGTGTGGCTCTGCCACTCGGAGGGCTGGCCCCGGGGGTGAGGTGAGGGCCCCTCGGCACAGACACGTGACCCAGTATGAGGTGAGGAGCTAGGCGGCCACCTGTTTCAGCAGATACATGGGACTAGTTCTTCAGAAGCACCTGGATGGCGGCAGAATGAGGCAAGTGGAGTCCCAGGTTGGCCTCACAAACTGCTTCTGCACCCCCAGGCTTGGGCCACCGGGACATTTGTCCATGTTACTGTTCCGTAAGAATTACATGGCAGGATGTCTTGTTTCAGGGGAAAATGTGAACAGGAGCGATTTCGGTGGGCTGTTCATGTAAGAGCTGTTGGAATGGGCGCAGATGCCCCAGTGGGCTGCACGGCGGGGCATCCTCTCGGCCGAAAGGGCAGCAAGTCCAGCTGCTTACCTGTCTGCATTAGTTTGCCGGGGCTGTGGTAACAAAGTCCCGCCACCTGGGTGTCCTGAAACACGGCAATGTGTTCTCTTCCAGTTCTGAAAGCTACAAGCCCATGGCAAGCTGCTGGCGAAGTTGATTCCCTCCGAAGGCCCACGGGGGCCGCCCTTCCGCGCCTCTCCCAGTGGCTGCCTGTGATCTTTGTTGTCCTGTGGCTTGTTAATACGTCTCGCCAACCTCCGCCTCCATCTTCACTTGGTGCTTATAAAGAATGCCGGTCAATGGATTTAGGGCCCACCTTTTCCAGGATGGGCTTACCATAAATAATCATGTCTGCAAAGACCCTATTTCCAGATAATGTCACATTCTGAGGTCCTGGGTGAATATGAATTTTGAGGTTCACGATTCAACACTGTCCACCTGCTCAGTAAGGCTCACCTGGCCTGGAACCAGTAGCTGTGGTTTTTCGTGGTCGTGGGACCTTGGTCATCGCTCAGAAGAAAGTGCTCTGACTTGAGGTGTGAGAGCGACACTCTGGATTTTGGGGTGGGCAGGATTCGCGGTATGATTTAGTGTCTCCAGCTCCTTTGTCTCTGCCTTCCTGTCACCCCTAGCGAACCCCAGCACGTCTGGCACCAACCAGTGACTTCCTTCCCGCCTCGGTGTCCTCTGGCCCCTGCCAGCACTGGGCTGAGGCTGCAGGAGGTCGAGCAGGGTGGGCGCCCCTGATGGGGACCTCTCTGCATTCATGTGAAACGGAGCAGTTGCTGCTTAGCAGAGCCTCAGATGAAAACACCCACAGCACAAATTCCTCTTGGGGACCAAGGCTAAGAAGTTTGTCTGTTTGGTAAGAAGAACCTTCCAGGCAATCAAGATAAAACACCAGAGTGAGAGCTGTCAGGACCATCTCAGGCCCTCCTCCCTCTGCAGTCCTCATCTCGTCTTTTTACCTGCGTGGCCAGGTAAATGGTTTCACTGTGCCTATGTAAAAATTCTGCAGTGAAGGGCTGGCCGAGTGGTGCGGTGGTTAAGATCTGGCTTGGGATGCTGGCGGCCCCAGTTCGGGTCCCACATATGAGGGCCAGTGACACTGCCCTCCAAAAAAAAAAAAATTCTGCAGTGAAAAAGGAAAGTCAAGGATATAACATAAATTAGAAAGATAAATACACTTTAAAATAAGGTGTAGTTCAGTAAATAGAGGAAAATAGAGAAATATTTACAGCTTCACATTCTCAAGGTATTAATGAAACATCAACTTTATAAACAGAGATGAATGATAAGATAATAAGACAAGAAAAGACAATGGGAAGCTGCTTAATCCAGTAAGTAAGTTTAAGAAAAATAAGTATCATGGCACAAATTGGAAACTAAGTATAGGCATCAATGAACAGAATCAACAATATACAAAGGCCAATTAAGGACGTAAAGGACATGCTAAGAAATGTCATCCCTCTGCAGAGAGAGAGCCAAGAAATTGCATTAATTCAGAGTGAAGACTGTAAATATGGACAAGAATCAAGATGCAGCCCAGGAGCCATAGGGGCCTCTGAGGAAAGGGAGCAAATAGACTGAATCTGCTGGGTCAGGATGCCCACCTGCTGTCATGAGAGACAGGACAACATGGCTGACGCAGAGGCATGGTCGTGTTAACAGACTCGAAGTCTGAGAGACTTCCATTAAACCTCTAGAGAGAAAGGAATCAGTTTACCTACAAAAGAGACAACGCATCCAACCTCTACCCCATCCACGAAGTGGTCTCCCTAACAAGACATGTGACCATCTGACACCCCACAAAATATTTACAACATTATTAATTATATTCACCAAACTTTCATATCCCAGTGGCAATATTGTAGTTGCCTATTTAAGCTGTCTAATCCCTGCACTGTACACTTGAAACTGAGGTTGTATAATACTGTATGTCAACGATAATTGAATATATACACAGTCACAGGATGTGGAGTATAGTGTGGGAGCGGAGTCAGTGGAATTGTAATAGATATGTATGATATCGGGGAAGGGGGGAGTGGGGCGGCGGATTGGGGGATGGGGGTGTCACTTTGACGGGTTAAAATAAGAGCCTCAGCGTAATGCACAAAAAGAGCAGGCTGAGCCCTGGGGACTCTCATCTTGACTAGACACCAGTGGACTATGGAATTAACAATTCAACAAATTGTTATTATCTGAAGAAAATGGAAGAGTAAAATTAATAATGATCAAAGGAGAAATTAAGGAGCTAAAAAAATTAGAGAAATTCAGGAACGAGAAGAAAGCAACAAAATTGAAATAGATATCTTTCCAGTTCTTTAAAAAACATTGAAAAAAATCTAGATAAAGTAATTGAGGAAGTCAAAATATAAATTTAGGATTGATGAGTTAGATATAATCAGAAATATAGGGAACAACAGAAAGCAACTAGAGAGAATACTTTGTATAACTCTATCCTAATTATCCAGCAATGCAAAAAAATTATTAGTGCATGAGCACAGAAAATGTATTTGATGTAGGATGCTTTTATTATGTTCAAAAGTATCCTCCATGATGCAGATTTTCCGTGCTCACCTAATAAATTCTATTATTATACTGATGGATGATGTACATGTACCCTGCCCCCTCCGCTCCCCCAGTCAGTATTCAGAAGAGGAACCTTCCCAGGAAGCTGGGATAGGCTTTCAATGTCAGGCCTCCAGGCCCACAGGCTCCATTCCCATACCCAGAACCTCCCGGACCTCCCCAGTCCAGGCCTGTGTCACCACTTTTCTCTATTTGAGTCTTTGGCAGATGTGCTCATCTTGGTTCATAGCAGCAGTTTCACAAATGCCAGTTCGTTCATTGGCGTGTGCTGAGGGTTGTTTGAAAGCCACAAAGGGGACTTTGACCTTATGCTGGGACACAGAGGGTTAAAAGCAGGCATTCCATGGCACCAAGAGGACAAAGCCCTCACCATGTGTTCTCACAGTTGGGCAGGGGCCGCCTCCTCCCGCTGGCACTGGGCCCAGGAATGCCTTAATGACTTGGGGCTCCAGAGCTCATTTCAACTATGCACACCCTGAGAGGGAAGAAAGCAGTTGGAAACCCACCTTTGTTATCATTTTGGGGTAGCCGAGTGGGAGAAAAATCCAGTAGGAGCAAGCGCGTCCCAGCACAAACAGCACTGGGCTCCATGTTCAATTAACACGCATGTGTTGAGAATTTGCAGAAGGCACAGTATTGTGCTAAATACGGGCTGGAAGTTGATGGAAAATGCTCTGCAAACCCTTCCTTCGAGTTGTTCATAGTCCAGCCGAGGAAGTAAAGCCTCCTACCTGCCGTGAAGTTAGGGATGGCTTCCACGTGCCTTAATGTCAGCAGCACAGTGTAGACAGGGTGCAGTAGAGGAGGCGGGAGGTGGACCCCTGCCTGGGGAGAGATGCTGTCCCACTGGGGTGGGGATGTAGAGAGAAAGGTCTAGAGGGGAGCACAGGAGAATAAAAGGCTTTCGGGTAGGTGGAGCAGTGAGGAGAAAAGCAAAGATCGAAGCCTGCTTGGAGGTCTAGAGGCAGCCTATCGCGTGGAGAACAGCTCTCAGACGGGAGAAGCAAGAACGTGCTGGGCTTGTGCATGCGCAGAAGTGCAGACGGAGCTCAGGAGGAACCGGCTGACCGGCAGCCCATGGCAGCCCAGGCGTCCTGGGAGAGGGTGCTATGGAGGAAGGCATGCCAGGCGTAGCCCAAAATGGATTGGGGCTGGGGTCTCAGTGAGCTCAGGGGCATGGGTGTGTGTTACCAAGGGACAGAAATGCAGGTGCCAGAAACTTCACTAAGAGAAGCCAGCCACTGGCTCAGGAAAGGGAGAGGGGACGGGGAGGAGGAGGAGGCAGGGAAGAGGGGGGAGGACCTAGCGCTGAGAAAGTGTGCCCTTGAACTAGGGTGTGTGTCATGGCCCCGGGATGCTGAGAGCAGAGCTGTGAGCATCCTGGAGAAGGCCGAACAGGGTAACACCCGTCCACCTGTGCTAAACAACCAGTCAGCAGTGCCCGGAGCCGTGCTGCCCCGTGCCTGCCGTCCCCACTTCAGACTCTCCTCTCTGGGATGCGGCGGGAGGACTCTGTTCATCCTCGTTGGGGGTGACGAAAATGTGAAGAGTTTCATTTACTGGGAAGATCTACAATGGCCACTGGGATACTGAGTAAATAGGAGATATGCTAAAAGGGTTTTGGGGGGGATGTACCCTATACTGTAGGCTGCGACTGAGTGAAATGGGCTTTTCCCACTTGGAAAAGCCCCTCTCCATGCTTTTCATGGCTCCTCATAAACTATCAGAGATGCCATGAGCAGTGGCCAGTAAATGATTTTATAGCCACGTTGTGTTCTTCGGGAAGAGGGAATATTTTTGTGAAAAGCAGATAAAACTTGCGCAGGCTAATGGGATAGAATCTGGCCACTTTGGTTCAATTGATCTATTGCATACATTTCCCAAGATTTTTATTGACATTTCGCTCTGGCGTGACTCTCAGAATGCAAGGGGAATTCCACTACGTTGGTTTCATACTGAATTTTTAGTAAGAGAGGGAAAGCTGATTTTAAGTTGGTTATAATCATATATCGATTTTTTTTTTAGGGGATAAAAGGGGGACGGTGATGCTTAATGTGTAATAGGAGCAAACAAATGCCTTAGCTTCAAATACCTCGGGCATGCAAATGCCCGTTCCTTCACCTCCGAGAGGATACAGACAACAGCTGCGTTTTCCCAGGAAAACGTGCGTATCGCAAGTGCCCAGCTCATTTGGGGATGAGAACCCCTAGGCCTCCACCTCCAGCTTTCTGGCGTGTGGCATTTCCATGGGAACTTTATTTCCCTCCTTCGGATTAGAGACACTCTGTTCCCAGGCTTGCAGATGGGGGTGGGACCAGCAAAGAAGCGGAAGAGGAGGCCAGGAAGATGGGTTCTGAGTGAAGGTCAAAGCCCTTTGTCGGCCAAGCCCTCTGAGCTCACGTGAATGAATTTTGTCTTTGTATCATCAGCCTTGCATCTTTTTTTTCCCCTTCTTAAATGTTTTTATCGTGGTAAAATATAATGCCACAAAATTTCCCCTTTTAACCATCTTTCAGCATAGAACCCAGTGGCCTTAAGTATACTCTCAATGATGCATAGCCATCACCAGGGTTTGCAGAACTTTTGTATCATCCCAGCTAAAACCCGTCCCCATTAAACGTTAACTCCCCGTTGTCCCTGACCCCAGACCCTGGTAACTACCATTCCGCTTCTGTCTCTGTGAAATGGCCTGTTCTAGGGACCTCAAAGAAATAAAAAATTTTATTTTTGCCTCTGACTTATTTCACTGAGCATAATGTTTTCAGGGTTCTTCCCTGTTGTCACCTGTGTCATAGTTTCATTTCTTTTTATGGCTGAATAATGTTCCGTTGCATGTACAGATTGTGCCGCTGTCAGGGGATGTTTGCGTTGTTTCCACGGCTTGGCTGTCGTGAACAAAACTTCCCTGGACACTGGGTGTGTGCCCCGAAGGGCAGCCCCGCAGCCATGGTAACTCTCCGTTAACCTTTTCAAGGCACAGCCGGACCATTTCCACAGCGGTTGTGTTATTTCACATCCCCAACGTCATGGCATCCTGGCTGAACTTTTTATTTTCCATTTTTTACTTTTCACCTTGTTTTGATCACAGCCGTTGTGATAGGTGTGAAGATCCACCTGACTGTGGCTTTGAGGTGCGTTTCCCTAATCACTGCTGATGCTGAGAGCCTTTTCGTGTGCTCATTGGATGGACGTATCTTGGGCTTTCATTTTCATTACAAATGAGTGGGAAGCTACACCCCAAGTGCTGACCTTTACCAGGTGACTTCCCTGATCCTACTCCACCCAGTCTGAGCCTCAGATGACAACACGGTCCCCTCCCTGCCTGGGGAACAGAAGAGTGAGTGGGGAGGCGAGACTTGTGTGTCCCTGAAGGTGTGAGGCCCAACCAGGGGCTGAGGGGTGTGTCTGCCTCGTTGCAGCTGCGGGATTGGGGGTGCTGACGGCTCTTGGCTCCTTCTGTCTCAGGTCCAAATCTCCAGCTCCGGCCATCACGAGCCTTGGGTGGGATGCTGGGCTCCTGGGACCCTGGGTACTATGGCATGGTTAGTGTCCGGAGACCTGGGGCTGGCATGACGCCTGTCCACTCCACACAGCTCCCACCAGATGTCACTGCAGAAGTTGTCACCTTTGTCACCTCTCTGTGCAACCCACACTCCAGTTATCTGCATCCACGGCCCACATCCATCCAGAAATCAGGGCACACATGTCTGCGAGGCTGAGTCTCCTTTCTTATTTTCCTTCCGTGGAACCAGCCCTGCCTAATCTCACCTTGTCTTCATGGGCCTGGGGTGGGGGATGGGGAAAGAGTTCTACTCTTCTGGAAAAGCTAGGACAGATTCTGGGGGCATCCCTAAATTAACCATGAAGTGTTGACATTTAAGTATGAAGTGTTGACATTTAATGTAGAATAACTTACACATTAATGTAATTTAGGGCACACTGCTACTGAGCTTTAGAATGTAGACAGCCTCTCTCTGCAGATGAAAATGTCCCTTTAGCCACATGGGCAAAATAGTTCTACATGTCTTATGCCCACACAAAGCCTATGAGGACTGTGCTTTTATTTATATACAAAATGTGTTGTACTGTGGCAAGATTCACATTTTCCCGACCGTCCTGTGTGTGCCCAAACCTTGCCAATCTGAAGGCATTGCTGAGACCAAGGCACCAGCTCAGATTCCTCTCTCACTGCTCCAAGGAGCCAGCCTCACCCTTCCAGTCTTGGGTCTGACCTGGGTACGATTCCCCCATGCAGGATTTAGTCATAATTTGTGTAAGATCTCGGTGTATGAGATTCTCCTTCATGCTGATTCATCCGGAAGGAAAATGAAGCCCTAATGTTTTAAGCTGAGGAGCCCATGTGTTTATGTATTTAGCACCTCAAGACAGCAGGAAATAATTAGCAGTTTGAGAACACCTTAACAGAAACCAAGAGCTTTTTCAACTTTCGGGCTCATAATATATGGAACTGCAAAGTAACAAGCATGCCAGAGGGAACAATATACTCTTTTGTGACCAGGAGGTTACCCTGAACCCACCTTCTAAGCCCCCGGGGCTGACCGCAGTATGGACTTCCTGTCACACCCGGGGCCATCACCGGTCAGCTAATTTCACTCAAAGTGCCCACAAACAATGTGCACTGCAGTGAGTTTCTTCTCCTGGGGCAGCTAGGAGGGATTCCCATAAAACACCACTTTATTTAATTTGAAGTGATTTTCTGGCAGGCTTGCTTTCTAATTTGGAACCAAATATTTAAATGCACATTGCTTGCAGGTCCTAAAGTACAAGCCCATGTAAGAGTTTTAAGGGGATGACAAGAGCAGAGCAGGTTTGCAGAAGGACAGGCAGTTTAGTTCCGGGGTACAGCCAGTCGGGGGTTCTCCTTTAGTTATTTATGTGTTTGTTCCCAAGGTCAGTGAAGGCTTTGGCTTGACAACTGACTTTTATGTGGCAACTCATCTTCTTTCATTCCGCATCCTCAAGTTGCGAGGAATCAAATATTCTCCCATTAAAACACTTTTCTTTGGCCCAGTGAATTTATGAGGATAAGAATAAGAACGGACCGGATAATTTTCATCTCTTTGCAAGAAAAGCCCCTTTAGCATTGCTGTTGAACTTGGCAGTTGTGGCCTGAGGGACTGAGGAAGGGGGGGCATTCTTGCTGCATTATTCATCTCCCGGGGGACAGGAGTTGCTGGATGCCATGGTGAAGTGGTTTTGTTTTCAAGAAGCCAAACAAAAATATTCTGCGTGGTCTTGATAGATGGGCAAATATTTTGCAGGACATGTATCTGTTTACTTTGCATTAACCACAAAACGCCTGTAGGGGGAGTTTTGTTATTACTCTTTTTGAGCAACTATTTTAAATAGAGAAAATAATTTCAGGATTTCCTCGGTTTCCTGACTGCTCTGTTTTTGCTATGTTTTGCATTGAGGCTCAAATGCTTTGCACCCGTGATCATTGCTTCCCATTTCTAAAGGCTGGCCTCAGGGCATCTACGACTGTGGA
Organism: Aselliscus stoliczkanus; assembly: GCA_033961575.1. NCBI lineage: Eukaryota > Metazoa > Chordata > Mammalia > Chiroptera > Hipposideridae > Aselliscus > Aselliscus stoliczkanus. The sequence continues at coordinate 183,385,725 of CM066729.1, forward strand.
GAATGACAAAACAAGCAAACAAACAAACAAACAAACAAATGTTCGTGGGCATCAGAGGAGTTCAGGCTACACAGGGAGACATGGAGGGTGATTTAAAGAATGCCCCGGGCTCAGCAAGGTCGGGGCTCCCGTGCCGAGGGTGGGAGCGAGTGCTTGCTGCTGTTCGGGCCTCCTTGCTCACTCGTCCCCACTCCCTCACCCAGTCCCAGCTCTGGGTGTCAGGCATTCAAACTGGGATGCCTGAGTCCAGCAGAAGGGTCTGGAGCTAGAACACACGCTTCCATTTAATAAACCAATACCTGTGACCTCATGACCGCCTCCCCAGCGGAGCTGAGAAGAAATCTCTCAGCCTGATATCAGATTAAGAGCAGAGAGACGTGGCTGCATCTGTTCAAGTGGAAGAGGAAGGAAACGGGGTGACATCTGCTTTTGAGCAAGGTGCCTAAAGGAAAGCAGGGCAGTCCCAGGCCATGGGACTCCACTTAGGACAGAAGTCACCAACTGGGCAGAAATGGCAGCTGCCGCCTGGATGGGACTGACGAGGACTGAGAACTTATTGCGACTTACCCCTGTGCCTAATGCAGCTCAGTCAGCAGCTTGTCCAGGGGCCTGAAGCAGTCCCATCTAGAGGGACAGTGCCCGGAAGGCGCCCAGAGCTGCCTATGGCTTCCCCCAGTACGCCAGAGCAAGTCCATGGCCAAACCCAAGGTCCCAAGCAGAGAACCCCTCCCCCCATTTCAGTGGGAGGACCTGCAAAGTCACATGACCAAGGACGTGGTCCAGGAAAGGTGAAAAATTGAGTCCATTGGTGCAATCCATCATGCGAGTATTGGCAAGGATGTGGAAAAGAGGCATTCACACTCAGGAGGAAAGAGTAGAACTGGAAATATGGTTTTAGAGGTAATTTGGCAAAATCTGGCAAAATTTTAAAATGGATATCCATTGCAAAGGATTTATTCTATAAATATGTTTCCCCAAACCCCAAGAGATATGTGAAAGAATGCTTGCTGCAGGATGGTTTGCAGGAGGGAATAAAACAACAAAAATACCCAAATCAAGAAGCAACATGAAGTTGATAAGGGCCTATTTAAATAAACATATACACATATAATAGAACATGAGTGTGTCAGTGGAAAATGAAGCAGACCTCCATGTGATGACATAGGGTGACCTTCATAGTATTTTAATAAGTGACAACGAGCTAAAGAGTAGAGCGTTTAATATGATCTTATTTGTATAAAAATAAAGGATATGCTTATAGGTATAAAATAAACTGTTGGCAGCCGTTGCCTCTGGAAAATGAGACTTGAGATGGAAAGTGAATAGCGGATTATGCTTTCATTTTGTATCTTTCTATACATCTTGATTTTTTTTTTTTTTACTATGTGCATGCATTATTTTTGAAATTCAAAGCATTACTTTTGCAGTGGGTCTGTATTCATTTTCAGGCCTCAGGATTTAGAAGGAAAACATTTCTTAGACTCTCGGAATTTTTATTTTAAAAATCTGCCTCTTAGGCTGTAACTACTCTGTGACTTGGGGAGCTGAATTCCGTCTGTTTACACCAAAGAGAAACTCTCGATGATTAGGAAGCAAAGAAACGGCCCTGCAGTCTATACATACCACATTCCTAGGAGTTTCATTTGTCCAGTTAACACATACAGAGTTTTCTCTCAGTTGATAGAACCCAGAATACATTAAGGAAAGATAAGCAAATGGTCATTTTTTCTTGTGATTTCGTACCATGCATCGTTAGTCCGGGCACACGAGGGTCCCTGCACAAGGTACCGCGATGCGATACGCGGCTGGCCTCACTCTCCCTGCCTCCGTCCCTCTAGTGTCCTTCTCCAGTTGGAGCTCCTCCCACCAACTCACTGAGTGGCTAGTTCATGGTCCACATGCCCAGGTCCTTAGTCCTTTTCCCTCTCATCTGCCCAACCTGCGGCAGGCAATGTGGGTATCACTCCTTGTTTCTTGAAACATTTCCTGGTGGTTTTCTTGACACCTCCTTTCTTAGTTTTTCTCCTACTTTATTAACTTCTCATTCTTATTTATAAATCAAGAGAAATGTTAAGCCTTTCATGCAACATATTAGAAATAATCAAAGACTCTGAATTAGTGAGCCACATACCTAACTTAAAAAGCATAGAAAATCAGTGCCAACTGAGTGGCTGGCTGCTTAAGAGTTGGCTTGGATGGTCACGGGATATGGAGTATACTGTGGAGGGGAGTCAGGGGAGTTGTGATAGATATGTATGATATGGGGGGGGAGTAGGGTGGCAAACTGGAGGAGGGGGCTTGTCACTTTGGGGGGTAAAGAGTATAACTATTGCATTGTGTTGTACACCTGAAACTAATAAAAAAAAAAAAAAGGAAAAAAAAAAGAAAACAAAAAAAAGAGTTGGCTTGGGACGCCAGCTCTGAGCAGCAGGGCCCTGGTTCGGATCCCACATGTGGGCCAGTGACACTGCGCCCTCTACAGCTAAGATGGTGAACAACAGCTTCACCTGGATCTGGGCTGCTGTGAGTCGCCGGAGACAGCATAGGCTGCAGTGGGGCTGGCCAGCAGTGGGTGTGAACTTTTGTGAGCCGCCATGAGTGGCCATCCAATGGCCAGTGAGCGACTGCCTCACCCGGGAAGAGTGCAATGATGGCACCAAGATGGGCCAGTGAAGTGATGTCCTCCACAACTAGACTGAGGAACAAAAGGACAGCAACTTGTCTGTTCCCCTCCCCCAATTCCCCAACACAATTCCCCTCCCCCAATTCCCCAATAAAATCTTAGGAAAAAAAATCATAGAAAATCAATAGCAGAATGAAAAGATTAATACAAAGTAAAAAGGCACAATAAAAACCATTTTAGGAATGAAAATGGGACATTGGTTTTTAAACTGCAGAAATTAAGTTAGTGATCGGAAGTTATTAAAACTTTATGTTAAAATGGGAAAGTTAGAAAAAACGGATAAATTCTTATAAAAATACAACTTATTAAATCACACAAAGGAAAACTAAAAAACCTAAATAGTCCCATGATCATGAAGGAAATTAATAAATGTATTAGAATTTTCCCAAATGAAACAATGCTAAGTCCAGATCTCTGGGCAGGTAAGCTTTACCAAAAAAGGGAAAAGAAAATTTTAATATATTCCAAATACTGCAAAGAAGAACAGGAAAAAAAAAAGAATTCTTTTCAGCTCATCTTATGAAGCTTATGGCACTCCCATATAAACCCAGACAAGCATATTATGAGAAAGGAAAATTGCGTATCCAATCTCTCTTGTGAACACAGAAACAAAATTCAGGAGTTTGATAACTCCAAATGTTGGCAAGGCTGTGACTCAATAGGGCTTTTTCTTTTCTGCTGAACCAAGTATAGCTTGTAGTAATTACTCTGAAAAATAATTTGGCATTATTTTACAAATATGAATATTTGACCAAATAATTTTGCACTGAGTTATATAGCAGAACCTTTTGTCTATATTACATCCTAATTATTCATAGAAGTATTGTTCATACTAGTAAAACTAGAATTCACCCCATATTCATCAACAAGAAAATAGATAAAGAAATTCTGGTAGAGTGTAAAAGCTGAACAATTATAAAGCAATGGAAGCCCAGCTTCATGCAACAGTATGAATAAATCCTAGAAATCCAACTTTAAAACTTCTATTACAATATGTAGACTACAATATGATTTTATAAGGCTCAGAAACAAGTAAAATTTAACAAAATATTATGCAAGCATGCCTACATATCTGATGTAATTATTTAAATACAAAAATCAAAGTAGTCACAGATGTAAAATTCAGGTGGAGGAAACTTCTGGAGGAAAGGGAAATGAGATGGGGGACATGTGCAGTGGGAGCAAAGGTTTTGGTTTAACTTTGGTGTGGGTTCATGGCTCTACATTTTATGATTGTGCTTCATATTTTACATATATATTATAAATACGCTATTTGTCAAGTATCGCACATGGAATTAAAAAAAAAAATACATACCCTGAGGTCCTGGACTATTATTAAAAATGCACCGCACCTTCCATGCTGAGCTTCCCGCTGGCCAAAGCAAAGCAGCCAATGAGCGCAGTTAAAAGGCATTTTGTGAACTGGAGATTATAGTGCTTGCTCAGGAGAGTGTCTGCCAATGGGCAGAGGCTGAGTAATTGTTAAACAAATGTATTGTCTCTCAAATGAAAACTCAACTTAATAGGGATACCTTTAACACGAAGTTTTTTCTCAGCTCCTCCTCGACACGTGAAGGTCACCAAAAGTCCTGATGACCTTCTTGCCTCAGAAGCTCCAGTTTGCTTTATCCAAAGTCACTAAGAGCTGACAGTGACTCCAGAATAGACCCAGTTCTAGGATGTGGCTGGAGACCCTGAGCACCTTGGGCCACCTCCCTTTACTGTCCCAATTGTCACCACCTCCCTTTGCTTTCACAATTGTCAGTCACTGAATGCCATCTCCCAGTTATGGCCTGGTTTCTGCTAATATTTGCCACAAAAATGTTTGTTTGAATGTATCTTATCAAAGTCATGTTTGTATTCTGGATTAGTCACTGCTTGGTTAAAGATTTGTATAATCAGTTTATTTTAAGATTAATTCATGAAAATGAAAACCTCCACAAATTCCTATTATCACTTAATTTGTATAAAGATATTTACTATATTTTAACAGTGCAATTAAGATGAATAGGGACTCGAAAACCATAAGGTCAAGTAAACATGAGTTGGATGACACTCTACACACACTTATTTCTGATGCTCAGATATTATTATGCAGCCTAGCCCCTGGGTTTGCAGAATAGCATAAAGGTCAGAAGGGAAGTGAAATGAACATTGTCCCGTGCGGAGGAAAGCGTCTGCTCATTCATCACGCCGGGTCTGAGAGCTGGCAAAGGAGCCCCCGCCAGGCAGACACCGACACCAGCCCCAAAAGGAGTGAAGTGGGTGTGTCCGTGTGGCCAGGCTCTTCGCGTCCAGCTTTTCTCTGGACTTGCTTCGCTGTGGGCTGTGCCTGCTGATGACAGAAACTCAGTGACGGAACCTTAGCCTTCGCTCTTTCTGAGACTCCCTAGGCCGCCGTCAGCCATCCTCGCCGTGATCAGTCTTTCTGAATCTGCAATACCTAGCATGGGCCTTCCTAATACTTTGATAGAACTAAACAATGTTTTCATTTCTTCCTTGAAGTAGATAGTAACCCCCCATAGTGGGCTGAGTGGGAGTCTCCCCAAAATATAGGTCCATGTCTAACTCCCTGGGAATGTGACCTTATTTGGAAGAAGGGTCTTCGCAGATGTGACTGAGTTAAGGACCTCGAGATGACATGATCCTGGATTATTCTGGTGGCCCCTAAATCTAATGACAAGTGACCTTAGAAGGGACAGAAGAGGAGAAAGCCATGTGAAGACAGAGGCAGCGATTAGAGTGATGCGGCGACAAGCCCGGGGTGCCTGGAAGCACCAGGAGCCGGAAGGGGTGGAAGGCCCCCCTGGAGCCCCCGAGGGAGCACGGCCTGCCCACACCTGGATGTCAGGCTTCTGGCCTGCAGGGCCGTGCGACAATAAATGCCTGTTCCTTTTTTTTTTTTTTTTTTTGGTGCCAGTGTCACTGGCCCTCATATGTGGGACCCAAACCGGGGCCGCTGGCTTCCCAACGCAGTGCTTAACCACCGCGCCACTCGGCCGGCCCTAAATGCCTGTTCTTTTAAATCCTCCAGTTTGTAGCGATTTACTATGGTAGCTCTAGCAAAGTAATATACGCCAAAAATAGTTTTCTTTTGATTTTTCATTGTGTATTTTTAAAGAAATTCAGGAAATCCGTGTGTCTGGGTTATAAAGCCCACCTAGTGAACCCTACCTTCCCTACATCCCTAGCTCCCTCTCAGACTGTACGTGTGGCCCCTTCACTCGGCTATTTCAGGAAGGCTGACCAGCAGGCTTGGCTTTAATCAAAGTCTTTGAAAAGTATGTAAGTTTGATCCAGCTTATTACAGAAAGCTAGGTTTGACCTCATTCTCACTGTAATTGCTTTTGCTTTCTGGACTCCTTTGTGTCGGGAGCCGTATCAGAGTTCCCCCTCTCTGGTTTTCACAGCCTGATTGTGCTGTGTGGTCTGCTTTCTTAACCTGGAGGGGAGACAGACGGACATTTGGACATGTCCCATGGAGATCAGAGCTGCAGGGAAGGCTTGGACAAAAGGCCATGCTGGTGTGTGGGAGGGAGAGACAGATGCCTGCTGTCCAGGACCATGCTGTGACCAGGATTTTCCTGATGGAAAGTTCTCTGTCTGTGCGGCCCAGAGCCCACACCCACCTATGTCCTTTCTACAGGTGGCTAACTGAGCACTTGGAATGTGGCTAGGGCAATGAATTGCATTTTTAACTTACTTAATTTTCATTCATTTAAATTTAAACAGGAAAGGTTTGGTGGGGGAATCTGTGCCCAGGCTTGAGCTGGGCATGTTGGCATCCCAGGCATTGGCTGGGATATCCTGGGTTATACATCTGATGCCACTTAATGGGACATGAAGAGACCATGCTCATAATCCATCCACATGAGTCTGAAGGAGCGAATCCAAGGAAATGAATGACAATCTTGAATCAAGAGGCTATGTGATCTCCTCGAGGTCATGAGAATAAACACACTCGGAAGTTCCAGTTGTTTCCCTTTTGTAGTTTTCAGATAGTTGTGTCTTTTCATGGGAACCAGAGACATGGACTGCCAGTCTGCCACATGCCAGTGGGACACTGACCTTCTGTGTACTTGAGCCAGGAGCAGCACAAGGCTCACAGCCATCTGAAGGGGACATGGAGCTGGCTCTGAGGAAGATGGCAGCTTGGCACATGCCACACAGAGAGAGTGGGGCATCACTTCGCATTTCTCCATGAGAAACACGATGCCAGGGTACCCAAGACACGGAGCACCCAAGGCTGGTGGGGGATGGGGGAAAGTGTGTGAGAGTGGCCGATTCCATCCATAGCCTGTAGGAGACGTGGCACTTCCAAAGGGAAAGCAAACTGAAGAACAAATTGTAACATAATCAATAATGGCTTTAGCAGTGTTTTATATAATGAAATCATAGGGAATAGAAAATCCCTATTCTCAAGTAATTTATATGAGCTGTTTTAAGTCACAAGAGGGTCAATTCAATTTAGAAATTACACATGGATTCATAGAGTTAGCAACTAGAATATGACTTTGTACTTTTCTACTCAACTCCAGCCTATGGGGCTTTCTGGAGAAGCATGTGACCTCAGGGCCCATGGCAACTCTGGGATTCCTAGTGGATGAAGTGGTGAGCAGTGAGCTCCTCTTGAGGTTGACAAGAGTCTAGATTATCCTGTTGGAGAGATAATGGAGCAAGAAAATCCTGGAAAGAGCTTGGCCACTAGTGTTATATAGTCCTTGAAGGGATGTCACTATATGCCCTGATTCATTCATTCATTGCACACATAAGTCCTGAGAGATGGTCTCTCTGCCCTGAGTCTGGGAGAATAGGAAAAGATGTAGGATGAAGGGGTCTCCCTCCTCTTTCCTTCAGAGGACGAGGACAAGCCGTAGAGTCCTGCTGTTGTCTTGCTGACTCACAAGGGTTGAGAAGATATCCATTTTGCCACCGAAATACTGTAGCCCACAAAGTGTGCCAATAACGAGAATGAACCTTAATGTTCTGACTAAGACAAATCACAACCCCTCTGAGGAGAGAGAGGGATGTCAGTCAGAGTCAAAAAAGCATGTGCCCAACTTGGATCACACTCTAGAAAGTGCACCCATGCTCTGGAATATCGGGGGCCCCGTAGGACCAGCCTCTTCCTGCCCTGTATTCCGAGTTCAGGATTCTTCTCTGCTCCCTCTGACTTCAGATCCTCTTGTCCTCCCAAATCTATGCGCTATGGCCTGGGCAATGTCCCTCCATGGTTGACCAGTTCTCCCACATGCTCAGCCCCTCAACTGCCAGCCTTAACTGAAACTCACTCTGTCTTTTCTTAGGACATCGCTTCTCCCTCATCATTCTTAAAAGGGTTCCTTTGATGCTTAATTTCCTACCTTGCAAAAGATAGAGTTGTTCCCTTCCCTCTCAATGTCGTTTATAGGAGACATATTTTTATGACAAAGACACAGCAATGCTGAAAGTGAAAGGGTAGATAAAAGATATATCATATAATACTAACCAATGCCTTAGAAATATCACTAACCAGTGGCATAGAAGCATTAACCAATGCCACAGAAATACCAAACAAAACTTGTGTGCCTGTTTTAACATGACAGAGTTACACTTCAAGGACAGAATTATTATGAGTGAAAAAGAGATATTTAATAAAAATAAAAGAGCAAAATCAACAGGAATATATAACAATTGAAATGCAAATTTACCTATTAAAATAGCTTCAAAGTATATAAGCTAAAAGTTGTCAAATCTAACAGGAAGAATAGAAAATACTGCAATGATATTTGGATAATTTTCAACACTCCTCTCACTGACTCTGAGAACATTACACAAGAAATTAGTAAGGATATAGAAGATTTGAAAAATACAATTAACTGCCTAGACTGAATAAATATATAGAACACCACACTCCCGAAGAATACAAATGTTTAGGGCCCGTTTAGTCAAATAGACACTATTTTGGGCAATAAGGTAAGTTTCAACAAATTACAAAAGACTGGAATCTTATACTGTATAGTCTCTGGCCACTGCACAATTAATTAAAACTCAATAATGATGACAACAACAAAAACAATAGAAAATCTCCAAATATCTGGAAATTAAAAAAATATATTTACAAATACTCTATGAATCTAAGAAGAATTTAAAACAGAAACAAGGAAATACAAGTATAGATATACATATGTATTTAATATACACACATATGTATCCCTGTATCGCTCTCATCTCTATCTCAAGCTTTATGAGTTTAAAGTCAATGGTCTAAGCTTTCAATTCAAGAAGTTAGAAAAATAACAGCAAATTAAACCCAAGTAAAGTAGATGAAATAACAATAATAATAAAAGCAGAAATCAATAAAATACAAGACGAACATATAATGAAAAAATGAACAAAACTAAAATGTTGGTTCTTTGAAATGAGTAATAAAATTGATAAATCCCTTGGAAGAAATAAAAAGAAGAGAGAAAAAAACCCACAAATCACCAATATCAGGATTGAAAAAGAGAACAGATCCTACAGAAATCTAAAGAATATTAAGTGCCAATAAGCTTGAATACTTAGATAAAATGGATAAATTCTTTCAAAAACACAACTCAGAAACTGACACAAAAAGAAAATAGAAAACCTCAACAATGCTATATTTGTTAAAGAAAGTGTATCAAAAATGAGAAATTTTCCCATAGATTAATTTATGAATTATACATCATATCTTAAACAAAATCTTATAGGACAGTAAAACTTTGGTACCAAATCTGACAAGGACATTACATGAAAAGGAAATAACAATATGATATTGCACATGAACAAATATGCAAATATTAGCAAATTAAATTCAGCAATATAAAAAAAGACTATACTATAAACGAGTGATATTTTTCCATGATTTCCATAAAATATAAAATAAAATTGCTTTAACTGTCAGGAATCAAAGTAATTCACCATATTAACAGAAAATGGGAGAGAAAAATCTATGATCATTGTGATAAATTCAGAAAGAGAATTTTATAAAATTAAACACCTATTCATTATAAAATATGTCAGCAAATTAAAAATAGAAGAAAATATCCTTAATCTGATAACGGGTCTATGCAAAACTAAACAAAGTACCTTAGCTAACCTTGTATTTAATGACAAATTATTGCATGCTTTCCCAAGGATGTACCAATTGTATTACCAATTGTATTCAATTGGTATCTTTTCTAAATTCTAATAAAACTGTAATAGGAAAACAAAAATTTCATGCACACATAATGTGATTATGTGAATATAACTTTCAAAGGAATCTACCAAGAAGTTATTAGCAACAATAAGTGAATATAGTAAAGTGCCTGGATACAAGGTAAATATACAAAATCAATTGTATTTCTATGTACCAGCAACAAATAAATGGAAAATAAAATTTTAAACAATACCACTCAATACAGTATCAAAAACATCAAATGCTGAAGAATAACTTGAAATATATGCAAGTCTTCTATGCTGAAAACTATAAATCATTAATGAAATAAATTAAAGAAGACATAAATAAATAGAGAGATATGATATCTTTATAGATTAAATGATTTAACATTATTATTATGTTAATATTTCTCCCAAATGATATTTAGTTTCAATGAAAGTACAATCAGTGTGCCAGCAGGTTTTATTTTTTTCCATGTGTATGAAAACTAAGTAAAATTTATGTAGATAAAGACAAACATAAAAATAATTATATACTGACAAGTAAAAATTTATATAGAATTTACACAGAAATGCAAAGAACCTAGGAAAATCAAGGAAATGTTAGAGAAGGAGAAACTTGGAGGGTTTACACTATAGGTTACCACGACTTCCAATAAAATTACAGTGATTACAATGGTGTGGTATTTGTATAAGAACAGACAAATGGGTCAGTGTGTCACCTCATTTATGACAGTCCTCACCACAATTCAGTGGGGGAAAGGAGGATCCTTTTCAATATATGTGCCGCATAAAAATAACCTTGGCAGCTATCTTACATGATTCACAAAATAGTCAAGTTTTTAGAAGAAACCATAAAAAAATATTTCCAAGATCTTGGGGGTAGGCAAAGAGAAAAGAAGATACAAAAGTACAAGCCGTAGGTTGTGAATGGTATACTCATAGGTACCCCCAAAAGAGATATGCCATAGGTTGTGAATGGTATACTCATAGGTACCCCCAAAAGAAATATGTCGAAATCCTAATCCTAGTACATTAGCATGTGGCCTTATTTGGAAACAGGGTCTCTGTAGAGGTAACAAGTAAGATGTGGTCATTGGGGTGAGTCCTGATCCAACGTGACTGACATCCTTAAAAGAGGGGCTATTTGGACACAGAGACAGCACGATAGAGGGAAGACCAGGTGAAAACCCAGGGGAATAAGTGGAGATGGAGGCAAAGAATGGAATTAGGCCACCACAAACCATGGGGTGTCAGGGACCAATAGAAGCTGGAAGAGACTAGGAAGGGTCCTTGTCCCGCAGGTTTCAGAGGGAAACTGTGGACACCTTGATTTTGGACTTCTGGACTCCAAAGCTGTGAGACAGCAAATTTTTATTGTTCTGTGTTAAGGGTAACCTTTGTGGTACCTTGTTACAGCAGCTCTTGGAAATGAATGCACCATAGAAATAAAAAGTAATACAATGAACTCATTAAAGCAGGAATTTCTGTGCGCCAAACAATATTATTAAGAGATAAAAGTCAAGCCACAGAAAAGGAGCTGATATTTGCAACAAGTATATCTAACAACAGGCCCAATTCCAGAACATTAAAGAATTCCTACATTGCAAATTAAAAAAAGAACGCAGTTGAAAATAGGCAAAAGACTTGACTACGACTTTCACAAATGTGGACATTAAAATGTCTGATCAACATATACACACATGCCTCACATCCCTGGTCATCAGACAAACACAAAGTTTAAGGGGAGACAGAACTACACATTTATTAGAATATATTAAGAAGCTCAGCAGTTTTAAAAGAAAAAGCAGTCCCATTTCAGCATGTAAAATTTGTAACTATTTTAATGATGAAATATAACATAAAAATAGCCACTAAACAAAGAGTAGATTTGTAAAATTTTGCAAAGCAGATAATGAATAAAGTTAATATTTATTATCTATCTATCTATCTATCTATCTATCTATCTAATCTATCTCACGTATATAAAAGGCTCTTAAAATTTGGCAAGAAAAAGGCAAACACGCCATTAGAAATATGGGCAAAGTGTTCAAGCTGATTGGAAGTCAGGGAAATACACATCACAGCCATGATTAAATGTGACTTTATACTCCTGTGATTGGCAAAGGGGCAAAGCTACCCTACCCATCACTGGTAGAAATATGGAGAAAGGACATTTGAACTAGAAGGGCTTCCAGAAGAGATTGGGCAGCTTTTAAAAAAATTGGGAAAGGCTTAGCTGGGTGATCACATGCATGCGTGTATGTGTATAAAAATTGGGAAAGGCTTATCTGGGTGATCACATGCATGCGTGTATGTGTATAATGTGTGTGTGTGTCTTACCTATTGTAAAGAGAAGTGAAATCATTTCAGTGCATATTATTCTGCAGCCTCTTTTTTATTTTCTTACATCTAACAAACACTGTGGACATATAAATAGCCCATAACTCTGCATTTATATGATACCGAGGGGTCTAACATTTCAGCTCATTGAGATTTTTGCTTTTCCAAGACTGTTTGCAATGCTATCCTTGTGCATATATATTAACAGGCTCATGATAACATTTCCATGGGAAAGATACCGACAACTGTTTGATTATAATATATACTCACTCTCGGATGCGCCTTCCCGACTTCCCCAACAGTTGGACAAACATGAACTGTCTCAGCGGTGTGAAAACCAACCGTTTTTCACACCTTCTTTACCCTACCTTTAAAATATGTGCCGATATCAGGGCCAAAGCCTCCTGGCTTGTTACGTTTAAAATTTGAATTTCTCTTTTCACCAGTGAGGTTGAGATTTTCCGTGTCCAGCAGGGAGAGAGTACAGCCTATTGGCTCAGGGGTCCACCTCAATTGATGATGGGCATATAAGAAAAACCAGGAAAACGGCTCAGTACAAAATTAATAGTAAAATACCTTCTCAACATTAACATTACTTTTAGTTGATACTGTTTTGACTTTCTAGGAAACAGCGAGAATTTTATCCTTTCTTCTAATACTTACGTTGCCTTTTCCTTCCCTTGTCTTAGCTGGTTGTTAGTGTCACCAGAGGGAAAATCACAGTGACTAACCTCCGCCTGTGGGCAGGCACTCCCTGTGGTCCCGACGTGGTCCATGTTCCACGGTTAAGTGCGATGTTTCCACAGGCGTCTGATGGCCGCCTGCACAGGGTCACACAGGCGTCTCCTCTTTGGGCCCATGATTTTATTTTAGGGACCTTCACCTCTTCCTGAAGGTCCTTCCCTGTCCTGTCTCAGAGCCAGTGATGTTCTAAACAGTGAAAGCTGTTCGCAAATTTCAGGAATGGGCAGTCAGTTCAGAAATATGCGTCAGGTGCCTGCAGTGAAGGAATGGGGCAGTGAAGACAGCGGCAGAGGGCTCTGTCCCCATGGCACTAACCGCACACGTGTGCCGTGGCAGCCGTGACTGGGGTCAGAGGGAGCACCAACCTGCCCGAGGCAGGAGCAGGGCTGGCAGAGGTCGAGGGGCACAGAGGCCCCTCCGTGCCGCAGATGAACGGGCATCAGTGTGGTAGGAAGACACTAACCATCAGAGTACAGCACAGGGCGTCATGGAGGGGTGATGGTCCTCGGGTCAGCTGACCAGCAAGACCTTCCTTTCGCAGGTGTCCCATGGTCATGCCTGGCCTTCCCTCCTGGGGGCTTCATTTCCTCAGAAAACCCTACTGTGTGTGACTCAGCACATATGCTCCTTTATATTGACAGCTTCCTCCAGGCCAGGTGTATTATGGGTATTATATATTTGTCTAACACTAAGGCCCACATTGCCAGGCAGTTCTTATTCCTGTTTTGCAAATGAGGTGCCCGTGTCAGACACGGATGTGTTACCCACTTGCCGTTCCAGGAAGGCCCCTGGCCAGTGGTGAGGCTTGTGCTGGGCCAACAGCCTCTGGCTCTTCCTTCAGGGGCAGCCTCGCCGTTAAGGTCAAGGTGATGCTCCCCTAACGGGGCCACTGCCAGATATAAGCAAGGCTATGGTATAAGTGCCAGGCCACTTGTCCCCACTGCTCGGTCTTTGGTCAGGTCTGAGTCATGGTCTGAGGGCTCCCCCATTCAGTCCTGCGCCCCTTTTTCTTATCACTGGTGTTGCTCCCCCATGAACCAGGGGCACTCAGAACCGACCGTGGGCTCAGTGGCACAGAGACCCTGACCTCTGGGGACACTAGGGACCTTGGAGTAGTAGCATTTGCTCCTTTGATTTTTACTCATGGCCGCCAAGGACCAGGCACAGCCCAGTGTGTCCGTGGGTCGGCTCCGTCCTCCCACCAATCTCACTGGGATATAAACACCCCTTTCTTCCAGCCCACTCCATGTCCCCTGCCCCAGGCACAGAGCTGGGCCGGCCGGGCCTCCCCTGGGCACGGCTCTGTCATGGGTCTGCTGAGAAAGGACACGTGATTGCTGTTCCTTCTTTAGAACTCATATTGGGGCCCCCTGGGGAATGCAAGGCAGGGGAGGGTCACTGAGAAGAGGGGGCGCTGCCTGGAGGGACGACTCTGACCGTGGGAGTGTTTGCCTTGTAACCAAATCACAGAGGGCGCGCTAGTAAAAAGGCTATTTTATTACAACAACTCGAGTGTGTCATTTCTTTTGGCACCTTGCAAACACCTCAGGTGCCACAGAAGTCATGAGGGAAGAGGTCGGCTGCTCGGAGCCTATGAATGGGATCTTTCAGGCTGTCCTTTCCCCGGAAACGCTGGCAGCCCCTCCCGCCGTGGATGCCCAGCTGGGGGTGGAGTCCTAGCCTCCCTCTCTCACCTGCAAGCTCACAACTGGCTTTGTTGCAATGAGACCAGCCAAGGTTTTGTAACTTTTTAGTCTTCCTCATGGAAAGCTCAACGGACAGAGTAATAAGAACTTTAACAAGAAAAAGGGAACCTCAATGTCCAACCCAATCAAGTCCTTAATTCTGCAGCTGAGACATGCGCACGCCTCATCGTATAAGCCTGTGAGTGTATTTGTGACTCCTGAGAAGTACAGGCCATGCCAGACCCTGAAGCCACTCCCTTGCCCCCTTGCCTCAGACCCAGGCATGGATGGGGTTTGATGAGGCCTAAAGTGTATACAATTTGGAAGATGTTTTTAAAGAAAAGGATACAAAATTGGAATAAATCAGTGCTTAGCTGGAATCAGATCAGAGCCATCATCGATGACTGTTGATATGGGAAGGCAGCTGAGGAGCAGATTCAGGGGACCCGGGCCTTGGGGGTCTCTGCAGGCAAACTACTGGGAAGACTGGCCGTGGAAGGGCCCCTCCAGAGACCCTGTCCCCTCTACCCAGACACAGGGAGGAGACCCACCTTGCCGCCCGCTCTGGGCTGAGGAGTGAGCCACCTGAGACCTTGGCGTCATCTGCAGGCTCATATCCCACCACCCCACAAGGTCTTCTGGGTTAGGGGCACCGACAGTCCAGGTTGCCTGAAACCAACAGTCTCCTAAGATCCAGGACCTTCAGTGTCAGCACCTGGTACATCCTAGGCAAATGGGGACAAGCTGGCCACCTGTCTGGCTCGTGTCTGTGGCCAAGTCACGTCCCCATGGGCTAAACCCTGATGATCACTATTTTGCAAAAACAACAACCTTCTAAGAAGAGGAATGTGGACCCACGTCCTCAGCCTTTCTGACGCACCAGGTCTGTGCTAAGCGCATAGCTCACAGTAGCTTGTCCAGTTCTGGTGAGGCTGACCTTTATCACCAGCATCACATGACAGCCAGAGAAAGAGTGGCAGACGAGTTGCATATGTCCCCGCAGCCACTGGGCAGGCTGGGCTCTGTGTGCCTTCAGCTTTCACTGTGAAGCAAGCACCCACCTCACCATGTGCTCTGAGGACGGAGGCATAACAGTCGCCTGTAGTCATCCCTTCCTGCTCATTATGGTCCCTGCTCATGATGTCGGCGCCTCAGAGCCATGGCCTTCTGTGACCCTCACGTGACACAGTTCACCTCTGCTGTTTGATTGTTGTGCCGGTTTTACAGCTGGGGAGACTGGGGTTCAGGGGTCACAGGAACTGCCCAAGGTCACAGAGCAGAGGAAGACGGTCATCCAGCTCTGCAGACACAGGCTTTTCCGCTGAATCAGGCCTCCTGGCAGAGCAGTGACTAGGACTAATCGAGGTGGGACAGGAAGCAGGGTGAGCACACAGGAGGGCCCCCCAAACGGTCCCCTGGGTGAAAGCGAGGGAGTCACCGAGGTGATGACCAGGCCGTGAAGGGTGTATCTGAGCTGTCCCTGCAGTGACCTTTCTCGCTGCCCATTGGGTTCCAGCACTACAGACCGCGCAGCCTGGTCTTGTACAGCCCTGGAATAAGAAGGGTTCTTATACTTAGAAAGGTTTGTAGAAAACGTTTAACATAGAACAACATATGTCAGATCATATGGGTCCTGCAACTCCTTAAGTTTTCATCTTTCTCATAACAGAAAAAGTGTGCAAGCCCTTGCTTGTGGGGCAAGACTTTGTCACCTGCTACCTAAACAACAGTTCCCTAAACACAGTCAAGACCCTGTACGTGTCGGTCCGGCCCGCCTCTCCTGAATTCCTCAGTGCCCCCTCAGCGGCCACCAGCTGAATTCTGTATCAAGTCCCCACATCAATCTCTCCTGGCTTTTCCCTTTGCCCAGACCTGGCCCTCCATTTCCAAGGCTGATGAAGCTACCTGGCAGCGCCATGGGCTTTCCTCGGGTGTCCCCCCTCTCAGAGTGGGAGGGCCACTGGGGACAGGCACCCTCCAGGGTCCCTGAACAGTCCTGAGGGTCACCAAATGCTCAGACACAGTGCGCCCACCCGGCCTTCCCGAAGCGCCCCCACAGCCCTTTCCCAGGGCACAGGCCGCTGCCTGGGCCTCACCCTTCTGGGGTTCACGGCACCCTCCGGCACTGGCCCCACGAGACTCCACGTCCTTGAGCCCCTGAAGGGGGCACATGCCTCTTTGCTCTGGACACCTGCATGTGGCCACGCTCAGGAGGCGGGAGCCTGGGCACCGCCGAGAGGGGCTTTGGAGTCAATGTCACTCGGATGCCACGACGTCATGGTAGCCTCAGACTGGGGGGCAGGGTGTGGCTGGCTCTGCCCACCTCACAGGAGAGCGACTGGACGCCCCGAGAACTCAGCTGCCTCGTGCCGTGCTGTCCGGCTCGGCCCCTGCCTCCCAGCACCCTTCTCTGGCCTCGCCCGCAGGTGGAGGTCTCCGGCCAGGCTGTCACTGGGCAGCCTTTCTTCTGAGGATGGTGGCAGCCACTTTGATGATTTCTCATGAAGTCGATGGATGGACTTTCTATGATTTTAATAATATTGGGTTGTTGGAAAAGTCATGACGTATTTTTTTCTATGTTTTTTTGGTTGCAAAAATGTGTCATGACTTTTCTGACAACCCAATAATAACAAGAACAGTCTTCATTAAAAGGAATTTCTCTGCAAAATTTCAAAGTTTACAAAAATAGAGTCACATAACGCCCCGTATCCCAATCACTCAGCTTAAACAATAATTATCCTGTTTCATTGATCCCTGCATCCTTCGCCCCTTCCCTCCCCCAGAAGATTTCAAAGCAAATACCAAACATAAAATTTCAGGTTATGCTGGTAAAAATAAGGATACACACACATACACACACAAAAATACCATTATTTCCCCTAAACATTTTACAATTTCTTATACTGCTATTAAATACCCAATTAAGGTTCAAATTTCCTTGGCAACCTTGTAACTCTTTTAAGAATTTACTGCTCAAATCATGATCAGAATAAGACCCATGTATTTCAATTGGTTGGTGTTTCTCAAATCTCTTTCAATCTCCCCTCTCCCCCCTCTCCCTCCCTCCCTCCTTCCTTTTCTCCCCACTCCTTTCCTTACTGGTGTAATGCGGAAGGGGACATGGGGCTTGTCCTGTGGCGTTCCAGTCAGGCACTTTGCAGATGCATCCATGTCACCCCCCGTGCTTCCCTTTCCTCGCCATCTGCTGGGACTTAGTAGTTGGGTCTAGGCAGGCATTCCCAGCTGCTGCGTCACTGACACTTGGGACGGGGCTTAGCTGTGGGGGCTGCCCAGTGCATTGCAAGGTTTTAAGCAGCACCCCTGGCCTCTGCTCATTAGATACCAGGAGCACCCTCAGCTGTGACAACCAAAGATGTCCCCAGGTATTACCAAATGTTCCCTGCGGGGGAGGTGGCCTTTGGCTGCGAGCCGCTGCTCTAGAGGTTGATGGTTGGATTTTTTTCCCGAGACCCCTTTGCAGGGTGTCTGCGTGTCCATGCCCCTCAGATCGCATGAGGGGCTCACAGTGAATGGCAGCTGCTGTCCCCGGCCGGCTCACAGCCCTGACCACCAAGGCTGGACTCAGTTCGCAAGACAGTGGAGAGAGAGTTGAAACTGCAGCGCCACTCTGGACAGATATCCCCGCTTCCCCGCTTTCTTGCTGGCAATGGCTTAGCTGGGATGCAAGAGGAATTGCATCGTGGTTTCGGGGAGACTGCCTGGGGCTGGAGGGGCATGTGGGGTTCTGGGCCTCCCCGACTTGCTCCGTCCTGAGTTCTGGGTGGATGTCAGGCTCCTATGACCTTGCGAGGAGAAGGGCTCTCTGGTTTCCACCAAGGACCGGACTGAGTTTTGATTTGCGGAACAGGAATCCTGACAGCTCAGAGGCAGCCAACCAGCCGACTGTTCTCCAGGTCGCTGTTCTAGAAAAGATGCCATTCTTAATGAATTCTTTTACATTAAAATGCCAAAACTTGTTTAATAAAGTTTTGTTTTCCCTTCGCATTAGATGACACAATTTTGATTTTTGTCCTCTGTTTTGTATTATTACCATTTAAAATAAGGAAAGCTGTGTAGCCATTTCAGGTTAATTTGTTGTTACATTTGCCAGCTTATTTCACTGCATTATTAAAACATTTAGCACCATGTGTCATTAGTATCCCAAAATGTAATTAGCATATTTAATCAAAAACAATTAAGAACAAACACTGCTTCCCTTTTTAAGTAATAAAATATTTACTACTGCAAAAACAAATGGAAACCAAAACACACTTTGAGGTGTTGATTTTTGTGGGAGAGAGGGAAAGAAAGTTAATTCTAAGGAATTTGCAACTCTAAGCTCCCTCTGGTGGATTCTTTACCTTTTTTTTTTTTTTTTTCCCCTCTTGGGAATTTTGATTTCTGTAAGTCAAGTGCAAAGAGATAAAATTTTATTACTGCTCCTCAAAACTATAATGAAGGACAATGTATGAACTAAAAGTTATGTAATTCCCTGCCTAGGATTTTGATTTCTCAGCTGAAAGTTTCTTTTGTAAAAATAAGTTTGAATGCAAAGTGCTGGCTAAGGCTTGAGATGTCTGTAGCAACAACTGCCAAAGAGGACATCTGAAAAGCTACAGGGTCTGCGTTTGGCAGAGGCTGTGAGAGTAACCTCAGCGCTTCCCTTAGCTAGCCGGCCTTGCTTGGTTGCGTGTCATGCTTTGCTTTCGGGACCCAGAAAGACCGCACACGCCTTCAGCCCCACCTGCTCTCGCCCGTGTCTGTGTCTCTACTCACTGCTCCTCTGTCCACTCTCATCACAACCGGGACACCAGACTGCTATCCTCTCTCCTCACTCTTCACTGACCCCCCTTCTGGCCTTTTATTCCATCTCTCAGTGACTTAGACCCAGTGGCCTGCTGTTTAACTCATTCTCTTTCCAAGGACCCCCACCTGCCATTCACGACTGCCCTATCATACTTCCTTGGCTAATCGCCAAAGCTGAGTTAAACCAGCATCCACCTTCTCATTATCTACACCTGGGCAGCTGAGGGTCACCAGAGGAAATGCCACAGATATGCAATTTGTGTCACCATAAAGACAAAGTCACCAACATTAGCATAACTGTATTATAAGATATTTTGTGTTTCTGAAGTCAACGTTTTGTTCACATCTGTGATTTGAAAATGTAACTCTGTTCTCACACTTCCGATTTCTCTATTTCACCATGATGTATTCTTAACTGGGGTTCCCCCCAAAGCAGAGCCTGAGATGAAAGCTTATGTTCAAACAGTTCTTTAATTCTAGGAATTTAATTCTAGAAAACAGGAGAATGGAATAGGGACAAGATACAGGAAGGGAGGAAGTAACTACAAGGACAAGCTATCAGGTTAAATGGTTATAAACTTAAACAAGCACTTGCTGTAAAGCAACAATGAAAATAATAATTAGGGCTTATAAACAAGACTGCTCTAAACACAATGTAATAGTAACATGAAAGTTATTGGGAGTGATACAAGTTAAGGTCATGTATTTTTTGAGAATAACTCAAAGACATTGATAAATTTTAGATGCTATGCATTCATTATGTATATTAAATATTTAAAATTGACTATAAAAATAATAGGAAATAAAAAGTCTTTAGAGAGTCTGGAAGTCAATAAAGAGTAAAAGGAAAGTAAGTAAAATTGTAAATCCAATGCAAGATAATTAAAGAGGGAAACCATAGAGAAATATTAAAATATGCATTTATACTATATTATATGTTAAAAATTATCCAAATATGTAATTGATTATAATAAATATTGTTGGGATCATGGACAGGGCCCAACAAATAGGCCTTTTTTTCATGAAGTCAGAGGAGCAGGAAGAGACGCTCCCTCTAGTATATTTATTTAAATGGTTAAAGTCACTGTTAAAAGGTAGAAATCTGTAGGAAGAAATTACAGAAATCTAGCTAATTGTTATTTTTGAAAGACTCATCTAAAGCATAATGTTATGATAAGATTAAAAATAAAAAGGTGGGGAAAGATATACTAGGATAATACTAACTAAAAGAAAACTAATGTGCAATATTAAAGAGAATAGCATTTAATGTAACACCATTACTAACTATAAAGAAGTTTGTAATTAATTAATAGTAAGAAAAAATCACCAAGATCAAATAACAATAATGTAAACACATGGATAGGTGCTTCTGTGGCTTATATTGCAACCATAACCCTAGTATCCAGAGAAATCCTACCAGATGCTAGGAACTCAGCAACCAGTTGTGTAAAAAAAAGTTAACAATATTGAACATAGATGCTCCTGTCAGTGTATATAAGACAAAATTGACAGAATTATAAGGAAAAAGTGACAAATCCATAAGCATATTAGATTTCTCTCAGAAATTGATAGATAAAGCAGGCAAAAAAATATTTTTAAGGATATACAAGACGTGACAATCACAATGACTAGTCTTTATATAATAAATTGATTTGGATGTCTGCATGCAATCATAAGATACTGTACATTATTTTAAGAACATAGGGAATATTTACCAAAACATTACATATAAATCAATGTCATTCACTATATTAAGAAAGTTGGTTTTGTTCTCTCAAATATCAATATTTATTACAAAGCCATAGTCAATAAGACACTGTCTTATTGACACAAGGAAAGACATCTTGACAAAATGAATAAAAAAGACAGCCCTGAAGTAGACCAATGTACAGATTGGTACATGGCAGAGGTGACTCACCAGAGCAGTGGTGACAGACAGCTTTTCTCTCAATAATACTGAGCCAATTGAGTATCCATAGTTCAAAAACGAAGTGAAACTACGTCTTTATACCCTGCACAGACATCAATCCCAGGTGTGAGCTGTGAGAGACACACTAGAAAACTTTCAAATGATCATATAAACCTAAAACTGCTCTAAAAAATAAAGTGATCATTAAAAAAAAAATACCGTAAAGAAAATGAAAAGACAAACCATAGAATGGAGATGATATGTAACTTATATAACCAAAAAATCTAGTATCTGTAAGACATAAAGTACACCTTCTCATCAATAAGGAAGAAATAGGCAACCCCGCACAAATATGGGCAAAAAAGTTGCACAAATATTTCACAGAAGAGGAAATCCAAATGGGCAATAAAATATGTAAAGGTGATACATGTTGTTAGTAATATTGGCAATGCAAATTAAAATCATAATTAGATTCCTGTCCATGTACAACAGATTGACAGAAATTAAGCAGTCTTCAATTTTAAGTCATGTGAAGCAATGAAACATGCTGCCAACTGTGGCTGGGAGTGTAAACGGTATGAGTATTTTGAAGAACGTTTCATACCACCTGATATAGTTGGAAACAATGCAATTTCTTAACATGCGACAATGTGCTCTAGGTCTGGAAACCTTTGCGATACTGTTTGTAGCAACATGATTAGGAATTGGCATACATTTACTACATTATGTTAGTAATTGGCTATAATCCCAATGTCCATCAGTAGTAAAATGGATAACTAAACTGTGATATAAGCATGTAATGGAATCCTATGCCTCAGTGAAAATTTACACATTACAGCAATACACAGTAATGGAGATGAATTTTTCAAATAATGTTGAGTAAAAGACATAAGACATAACAGAATACATAAATCACAATTCTGTTTACTTATTCAGATTCAAAAATACACAGATATCCCCTGCATATACCTTATGGGTATATTTGTAAGTTATAAAGCCATAAGGAAAAGCAAGAAAATGATTTTCAGAACGGTGGTTACCTCTAGAGGGAAGAGTTTGTGGCAAAGAAGGAATAATTTGGAACTCTGGGGGACTGGACATAGTCCATTTTCTTAAGCCCTAGGAATAGTTACATGGCTTTTTCATTAATTCTATTCTTAGGTTGTATCATTGTGTGCCCTTTGTGTATTCATGTTGCATATGTCAATAAGACGACAAAGTGATTACTGTGGAAACTCAGGAAGCTTAGATAAAAATGGATATTTTTGTAGCAAAATTAAAATTTCTTAAATTGACATAAGGATAAATAGAAACTGAATGAATCTATAATGATTAAGTAAATTAAATGAAATTTTAAACACCTACTCCCAGAACGTCATCAGGCCCAGATGGTTTGGCAGGTGAATTTGAATTTTACCAGAACCTTGAAGGAAAATCTCACTCATTGTCTCAGATAAATGAATGGGGAGCCTCATTCAGATACCAACTAGGAATAGAGCTCTCACAACTCATTTCATGGCACTCACATTAAACTGATACCAAAACGGGACAGTAATTACACAATAAAGGAAACAAGTTTAGACCATGCTAGCTCCTGAACACAGATTTAAAAATACGAAAAGAAATATTAACAAAAGAAAAAAAAAAGAATATCCAGAGTTGTTTCTCAGTAGCTCATTATGACCTAGTAAGGTTTTAATCATACACATGTAAAAATGATTTAATAATAGAAAATGTATTCACGTAGTTTACCAAATTAACAGATTAGAGGAGAAAACTATGATCAACTTCCTACATTCAGAAAAAAATTAATACTATCCAGCAGCCATTTTTTTATTGAAACTCTTAGCAAACTACAAAAAGAAGATACATTTCTGAACTACCAAAAAATTTTATGGCAAACATCATACTTAAGAGTAAGGCACACTGGAAGCATGTCCTTTCAGGTTAGGAAATTAGGAACAAGAAATGCAGCCCCTCGTCACCACGCTTATCTAAGCATTATAATAAGGATTCAACCAGCGCAACAGAAAGAGGGGAGAGGGAGGAGATCCTGAGAATTCAAAAGAAAGAAAGGAATTCCTCCTTAATCATAGTAGATGCAATTATCAACATAAACATTAAAGAGAATCTGTGGAGCCATTATTAGAACTAGTAAGAAAATCCAGAAGTTTATAGAAATCAAGATTTTATCCCCAAATTAACATTTCCATATTCCCACAACAAGTAATTATAAATAAGATATCTTTTACAATAGCCACAAAATTACCTAAACTTAATCTAAGATGGGTAAGACATTTATGGAAAAAAATATAAAACTGTGCTGAAGAATTTAGGCCTAAATAAATGAACAAATAGAACGTTTGTAGAAGGAAAGACTTAGTAAAGAAAGATGATAATTTCTCTGTTAATCAAAAAGGTGAGTTAATCAAAAAATAATTCAATTTGAATAAAAACCCCAAGAGTGGTTTTCTCTGGAAACTTGCTTTCTATAAGAATTTTTGATAAGTGTGCCAGGGGCCAAGGCCAAGGCAATTTTGAAAAAGACTCAGTTGGGGAGATGACCAGATACTAGGGCTCATAATTTGTACAGATAGAACAATAGAGGAATAGAAGAAGATGGAAAGTCTATATAACCCCTGTATATCTAACTACTGTCGTACAATCATGTTATGGGTTAGATATCTGAAATATAGCAAAAAGGAAATGAGCATCGAATCCCCACAGAACCGTCGCCTCAGAACAGTAAAATTAAAAACACAATTCCTAAGTATTGAGACCATCTTGGATATATAATTGGTCAAGCATGTAATGTGAAAAATTTGAGGCATTTCTACTGAAATTGCAAACAGATCAAGGATGTCTATTTTCTCTACTTAAATTCCATGTTTTCAGAAAATTTTGCTCATTGACACAGACAGAGATATGAGTTGACCTGGGAGGCACCATCCCCCGAGAGAAAGAGACAAAATGACCATATGTGCACATAGCGTAATTGCTTGGTAACAGTCCACTCCCCGACAAAATGAAAGAGAAATTACTGGAAAAAGAAAATTGGAACAAATAAGTGTGTTCAATAAGGTGATCAATGATAAAATACACATTTAAAAGCAATGGCTTCAGGTTATGAAACCAAGTCGTAAGGTTTTCTTCTTTTTTAATTTTTTTAAAAAAGGACAACGTTTATGTTGTGAAAATAATTTTAAAAAGCACTCACTCATACATCTGCAATAATCAGTACAAAATAATAAAAATCTATTTACAATTAAAAAATAAGTATAATACATAGAATTAAGGTACTGAGAAAGATGCAGGCCCAGTTTTAAACCTGCCCGCCTGCTGATGTAAAGAAGGCATGCACAGGTAGAGGGGCTCTGAGGCCTTCTCCAGGTAGGATCAGAAATGCTGTCACTTCTCCTTATGAGATGGTTTTCCAGGTCCACTGTCTGTGTTAGGACTTTTGATGAGGTACCACTGACATATAGTAAACTGTACATATTTAAAGTGTACAAGTTGGTAGGTTTTCACATATGTGTACCTGAGGTTGCACATATCCATGACTCCCCAAAGTCTCCTGGTGTCCTTTTGTCATCTGTCTCTTGCCCCCTGGCTGCTCCCCCCAATCTCGAGACAACCACTGGTCTGCTTTCTGTCACTGTGTATTAGTTTGCATTTCCTGGATTTTATACAAATGAAATCAGATAGCATGTACTCTTTTTTTTTCCTGGTCTGCTTTATTTCACTCGGAATAATTATTTTAAGGTTTATCCAGGTTGTAGTGTGTGTCAATATTTTATCCCTTTTTATTATTGAGTAATATTATTTTCTAGAAAAGTTATGTTTTTTTAGGGGGTGGGAACTAGACAAAATTGTTCTGAAATTCACCTGGTAGAATAGACAGAAGAATCATATAAGAAAAAAAACTTAAAAGGAAGAAAGATTGGGGGAGAATATTAAAACTTATTTTTAAGCTGCAATAATTCACAGTGTGGGACAAGTCTAGAGACAACAGATGCGTCAATAGATTAGAATAAAAACTCTAAAATGGAAGGAAATACAGAATTGTAAAAGGCCAAAGGGATTTTAAGTCAACTGGTAAAGAATGTTTTATTTAATAATAACTAGTTATGCAAACTAGCTAACTAAGGCTAAGCTGTGTGTTTATAAAAATGTATATACATATACATATGATAATATGTATACATACATATAAACAACAGAAAAACTGTAAAAGCAGGAAATATTTTCATAACATTGAGGCATCTGAGGACTTTCTCAATGTTTAGCCAATAGCACGTACAAAGGAAATTCACAGTACAAGATGCAAATGCATGAACCAGAACACAAAAAGAGAGTCAGATTCAGTTTTGCCTGCAGGGAACAGAGGCATATATGGAGGAGGGGGCCATGGAGGGGGAGGAGTGGGCAAGAATTAGCAAGAAGCTAGTTAGGGGGCTCTTGATATAATTCAGTCAAGAAATATGGGGTGGAGTGGGCCTGGTGGTGGCAGCTAAAATGAGTGACCATGGATGACTTCAGAATGTATTTGCAGGATGAACCGGAGACCTTTGTCATGACTGGCCTGGGCTCAGGGGGAGGTGGTTGTCACTGTTACTGTTGCTTCAATTTGCCCAACGAAAACAGCTCTGATGGCATCTAACTCCCCACTCTGTCAGGCCTGGGGCTTGTGACTTTGGCCCCCGGGGTCTTCCCACACTCAGCAGCTGCAGTGGACGGTGAGAGTGGGGATCTGACCTCTAAGCACCACTGGCTTGGTTTCTGCTGGAGGGATTATCGTACAACGTTCAGATCTAAAGAGGAGAGGTCTGCAGGACACGTGGCCATTCCATTTCCTAATAAAGTTTGAAATTTCAGAAACTGAAACATGCCTTTATTCATGTCCCTCAACAGGAAGCTCCTACTGACATTCAGCAGGTGCCAGGCACTGCTTAACCCTACAAGAATAAAACTATGTGCACGGTGAAGGCCCTGCCTCAGGAGCCCCCAGACCAGAGACATGTCAACCAGTTCTGCAACAAAACTGCACAGCAGAGGTGCTCAGTGCCTGGCAGTTCCTGGGAGGGTTCGCCGAGGACATGGCACATGGAGATTGAGGGCACCCACTGAGCAGTCACCAGGTGGGCTCTGTACTGAGCCCCCCACAGTGGGTCTCATTTAATCCTCACATGAAGCGGAGAGGGACGTGCCATCGCTGCCGTGGTTCTGATGAGACAGGTTCACCGGGAGGTTAAGCGTTTTCATAAGTGACATGTGCATGGTCACCAGTAGTGAGGTTTAGTGCTGGCAGCCGCACCCGAGCGAACTCTCGAGTCCAGGACCCCACGTGTGAAGTTTTCCTTGAATGATGGCCAAGAGGTTGGGCATTTCACATAGAATGGCGACGGCTGGTGATCAAGTTGAGAAGGGCAGTGGGCATTTGGGGACTATTGGGGTGTGGTGTGGCCACGCCCCTGTGTGGTGAGTGGAGAGAGGCTGGGAGGTAAGACTGAGTGAGGAGTGGGGCCGGTGATGAAGGGGGGCTTTCGGCACAAAGGCCTGAGGGAGTGACATGGGGCAGTGACCTGCTGAGTATTGCTGTTGGAACATCGCTGGGCTAGCTAGCCTCTGTGTGAAGAAGGACTGAGCTCACACAGGAGGAGAGAGAGGGACTCTTAGATGGGGGTTGGGGGTGGGGACCCAGGTGGGATGGGGCACAGCCACCACAGCCACAGGACTCAGTGCGCCTGTCCGTGGGAGCGGGCTCTGGTGTGAAGCCCTGGGCTGGAAACAAAGACGTCAGCAGCAGGCCTTTCACCTGTGAGCTTGACGAGACGGGAGGGACGCGCGGGGAAGGAAACTTCCCGAGTGCAGCAAACGTTTGTTCAGTCCTCTTTGAGTAAAAAGAAAGCCAGATCAAATGAGCATATAGTATCGATAAATGTCTCTTGGGCAAAGGTCACACCCATATGTTCGAAGGAATTAAGGGGTGAATGACTTGCTGCAGGTAATGTGGACCCACCCCTGAGCACTTCTGCCAGCCAGAAACCTTTGTGCCTCAGCTGCTGATTTCCGTGGGAATATCCCACTTCCCCTTTTCCCGTGGAGAGAGCTCTCCGGCTCAGGTTTTCAAGGAGCGCACTGGCTGGGCTACGCTAGCCGTCCAGACCCTTTGGAAGGACAGGGAGGCATCGGTGTGCTGCTGTGTTGGTTCAAAAACCCACCAACGACCGCTTGGGGCTGAAAAGACAGCTTTCTCAGAAGGAAAAAGGCACCGGGAATTGTCTTCTGCATAAAAACAGACATGCAAAGGTTACATCTTGCATGCGAAGGGCTTGTTCATATTCCTGCCAAAAAAAAAAAAAAGAAAACCCATATTAATTTATGTAAAGAAGGATGGTTCAGCCCCCAAATGGTTAAACTTCCGTACTCGTGTTTCCTGTTCGTTAGTTGTGAATCTATCTCCACGTACAGAGGCCATCAAATCCGGTCACCAGAGACCTCCCCGTCGACTTACACAGGGGTCCGGAGATTGCGCCTGTTCTTATGGAAAATATCTCGGAAATCCCTGAGCTGAGCATTTTGATCTCCTCCGCGGTGAGAGCGGCTGAGAAGGGCTGAAGAGCGAAGAGAACTCTTTCCTCGCATAATTTCATTTGTCAGGAGAATCTTGCGGCTGACATTGGAAGAGTGATTTAATTGATTTTAATCATACACCTGAGAGTGGGAAATTGAACCCTCCGTCCTGAAAAATAATTCTAGGCTTCCACCAGAATATCTAATTTGCAGCTTATAGTTTTTTTTCTTGAAGTTTTGTTGTGAAGTTTCGAAAACACAGATCAAGGGTGAATGCTAGACGGCGAATTGCAGCCCAGGAGGCTGAGGGCACCCAGGTGCTTCCTGCCACTTGGTCTGTGGGTCCCATGGAGTGAGGACACGTGGCTGCAGCCGTGCACGCCTTCTGCTCTGAGCACCCTTTGTCCTGTAAGGGAGCTGGGGGCACTGGGACTGGGGAGCCAGTCTCTGCCTCCCATGCTCTCTGACACCTGTTTAAGGGGCATAAAATAGGGCCCCAAGGCTCTGGGGGACCCTGTGTGTTGTGGCCTTGACGGAAATCTGTGAGGGTACACGTGTCACCGAGTTTTCATCCAAGGAAGGCTTTCACTGAAATGGTCAAACATGAAAAACAAACTAGTATCACTTTCACCTTCTTAAGTTTAATCCAGTATAAAGAATTGTTATTGTACAAACACTGTTTCTGGGTTGAAGTGAGTCAAGTTAGCTTTGCATGGCATCTAGCAGGAGCGTTTCTATCCACTTCCCAGGAAAAGCTCTGTGACCTTCTGGTACTAGTATTAGCTACGAGTCAAATGGGACCATGGTCAGCAAAGTGTGCGCATTCCCCCGAACACACAAACACTGAAACAGCCGCGTGATGCGTCAGCCAGTGGAGATGGGCCACGTTGTCAGCGTGAGTCCTCCTGGGACCCGTGGCAGATACCTAAGGAGAGTTCCTTGTAGGGGCTCAGGGCTTTCCCAGCAGGCGTCACAGCAGCAAACACTTCTCCGCTCAGTGAAATTCTTGGTTCCCATAAAAGCGAAAGATACACGGGCTCTGGTCTCACGGAACGGGAGGCCATTGGGGCTCGTGTACTGTACGAATCCGTCACAAACGCTGTGGGGTCTGCACACCCATCCTCCCCCTTATTAATTTAAATTAAGAATGTAGATTTTATTGTATGTGTCTGGATCATCAACATGGCTTCACTTGTAAGACCAGAAGCTGGAGAAATATTAAAGAGGTCAAACCTGTTATGCAAAACCAGAGGCCTGAGGTGCTACCAGCTTTTTATATATTAATATAATTTGTGAAATTATTCAAATGTTTTGTGTTAGCAGACGCGTGCTCCTTGGGTTTCAAGGAGAGATAAAAACAAACAGAGCAGAGCAGAGCGTGTGCCCCTCAGGGCTGCACAGGTGCCTGAGCCTCTCTGGGCCTCTCGCCTGGCTCAGCGGGTCCTACCGCCTGGGTCGTCACTTTCGGCTAATCTGCGCAGTGACCTTGAACAAGTCACCTTTTCTGGC
This sequence comes from Aselliscus stoliczkanus, assembly GCA_033961575.1. Lineage (NCBI taxonomy): Eukaryota > Metazoa > Chordata > Mammalia > Chiroptera > Hipposideridae > Aselliscus > Aselliscus stoliczkanus. Next base: position 183,415,141 of record CM066729.1, read on the forward strand.
CTCATTTTTCTCTTTTTTAAAAAATTGTTGCGGGCCGGCCGAGTGGTGCAGTGGTTAAGCGCTGGCCTGGGAAGCCAGCGGCCCCAGTTCGGGTCCCACATATGAGGGCCAGTGACACAGCCCTCAAAAAAAAAAAAAAATTGTTGCATAATGATGAGTAGACTTTTATTATTTTAAGATTTCTAGCTGAGACTATTTTTAGTTTTCCTCTTTTCCAGTTTAATTGACATCTGCCCCTGTATAAGTTTGAGGGGTACAGCGTGACGGCCTGGTTTGTGTATATTGGGAAATGATCACCAGCATAGGCTCAGCTAACACCCATCTTTCCATATAGATACACTAGAAAGAAATGAAAGGAAGAAAAAAGAGGACACCATTTTCTCCTAGGATGTCCCTCGGAGCTCTCTTGGCAGCTTTCCTGTGTATCGTACAGCAGGCTCAGTGATCGTCATCATTTTGTACATGACATCCCTAGCGTTTAGTTATCTTATAACTGGACGTTTGTACCTTTCGACCACCTTCTTCAAATTTTTCACATTTTGAAAATGGCTTTCATACGTGCCCTATCTACTACCTTGGGATGTTATATATGTCTATAACATCATGGACATGAACCTACAGTCTCTGGAAAGTAATGGGGAATTAAATACTTGTACAAAAGGGTGCATTTGCACTTTGAATGTCCAAGGCCTTCAGTCTACAGGTAAAGGTATCAGTGTCCTGCGCTTCTCGGAGCTCTAGATAACATTCACAAATGAGGCCATCTACTGACTCTTCTTTGGTGCCTCTGAGCCTCAGTCTTCCCATCTGTCAAATGGGAGAAGCCTTATCATGTCACGCTCTAGAAGCCCAGGAGGGAGGGAGAGATAAAGCCACAGAATGCTGGCCATGTGTAGCTGTCACGCCTCTCAGATGGGACACTCTGAGCTCTCCCCAGACAGCCAGCATTCCCCAGAACCTTTGTCCAGAATCCCAGGACTCGGTGGGTGCAGAACAACACTGTGGATGAGGGCGGGGCCCCTTCTGACCAGGGCCCTGGATGGCACTGTGCAGTCTCCCCACTGGTTGACTGTGGGGCGATGGAGATGATGAGGCAAAGGAAAGTCTCCACAGCAAACCTGGTGATGCTGTAGGACCGACTCGCTGGGAGCAGGAGCAAAAGCCTGTGTGCCACCTGGAAATTTACAAGAAGGTTGGTTTGCAAAGAATAAAAAGGAAAAAGCAACCCATCACTCTAACATGGTGGGAAGTTGGAACTTGCCCTTTGAACTGTGCCATTTCGATGCTCCGCCTTCTCAGGCCTGAACAGCCCACAGGACTGAGCCCTTAGGTGCTGCCCTTTAGAACATCCTCAGTTTTCCAAGAGCATCAGCAACAGAAGGCCTCACATCTGGGCGAAGCTTTAGTGTTTACAAAGTCCTTTTATAAACATCTCCACATTTAACTTGCACAAGGATCTTCAAACTCAATATTTAGTATGCTAACATGGGCATATTGGGGCTTGGCAAATTCAAATTCAGGAGCAGAATGGGTAAATTAAAAATGTGAGAGGAGTTACTAATCTGTTTGTCAAACACATGTATATATTCTGGAATATACACTTCATAATTACTTGTAACCTTTCTGACATCACTACCAAGTGTGCGTGAGTACACACACACACACTCACACACACATAATGCTCTCACACACAAACACACACACTCTCACACACACATTCACACACACTCACACACACTCTCACACACACATTCGCACACACGCACATACACATACTCACACACTCACACACTCACACACTCACACGCAAACACACACTCTCTCACACTCATTCTCACACACACATTCACACACTCTTACACACACATTCACACACATTCACACACTCACACACATTCACACACACTCACACACACATACACACTCACACATACACATTCACACACACACATTCACACATACTCACATACACATATGCACACATATGCACACACTCATACACTCACACACACTCACTCATAACCTCCCGCCCACACACCTAATGAAGAAAAGAGTCACAGAACACTGCTTCTTTCTAGTATAAGCTAAGATCTTTAATATTTCCTATTGTTTTCAATTTTTTTTCTTTAAAGCGCTGGCTATAGTTCTCTAAATTGATTTTATGACAACAAAAGTGGGTCATAAGCAGCTGTACAAGATTTTAAGTCTCTGTAATTTAACATTTGCAAAACTCTGATCCACATATCGATATATTTGTTTCTGAAATTATATCAGCAGCAGAGAAACTAGTATGAATGGCAGGAACCTCACATTTTTCATCAGCTCTACCTACATTTAGCTCCTGAAACAAATAGGGAGTAACTTGGTAGATGGAGTGGGAGCCTGGTCCCTGGGGTTGGCATGGCGACAGGGTGTGTCAGTCACAGACAGACCTCTCACCCACCTTTAAATACCACTTACCTGGATGGCATTAACATTACTTTATGTCATTCAAATTTTAAAATTTTAAAACTATGTCCTTCTTTATTGAATTAACACATTTTTTGCGGGAAACGAGTAAACTCGCCATATAGCTTTTTATGCCTGCTTACAAAGTGTTAAGAACAGTTTTAAGCTGAACAATTCTTTATAAAAATCCTTCTCCCCTGTGAGGACCAAAGAAATGTCTGTTCTAATGATGTTTTGTTCATCGTGATACCCTGTTTTAGCGATCGTGTGATCTCTTCTTGAGAATTACCATGTAGTGAACAAACAGCACATATTTACCGAGGGCTGTTGCTACCGGCTCAGAAATGAGGTCCTTGTGCACGAGCTGATGTTATTTTTCAAAACAGGCTCATTCCTGTAAGCAGAACGGGCCGGCGGCCACTGACCCAGCTGTTGCCTCTCAGCGTCCTTTGCCCTCCCACCCCTCCACCCCCTCCGCCTCCTCCTCCTTCTTCCTTTGCTTTCTCTCTTTCTCTCCCCTCCCTTCTTTCTTGTTTATTTATTTTGGTTTCAAATAATTATACCTTCACAGCTAATAACGAAATGTATAGAGAGGTGTCACACACCCGTCACCTCATTCCCTCCAATGCCTACATCTTACGTAACTACAATACTTCATCAAACCCAGAAAACTGGCATTGGTACAACCCGTAGAGCTTTACAGGGTCATCCATGTTACACGCGCTTGTGTGTGTGTGCGCGCGCGCACGTGTGTATGTGTGCGTGTGCGCATGTGTGTGCGTGTGTGTATGTGTGTGCGTCTGTGTGTGCACGTGTGTGTATGTGTGCGTGTGCACGCGTGCGTGTGTGTGTATGTGTGCGTGTGCGCGTGCTTGTGTGTATGTGTGTGCGCGCACACGTGTGTGTGTGCGTGTGTGTGCGTGTATGTGTGTGTATGTAGAATTCTACACCCTTGTACCCATGCATAGATTCACGGAACCAGCCACCACTACAGTCAGAATGCAGAACTATTCTAGGCTCCCTAGGGGCCCCCTTTTATAGCCACACCCTCTCTCCTCCCCCCATCTCTAACCCCTGACAAGCACGTTCTCCATATCTGTAATTCTGTTATGTCAAGAGTGTTGTTATATAAATGGAAGCATCCAGTATGTGACAGGAGACTGGCTCCTTTCACTCAGCTCAGTTCTCCCTTAAGGTGCATCCAATGGCTGCATGTATCGATACCTCCTTTTTTTTTATTGCTGAGTAGTTTCCACATGCGAACCTTGTGTAGCCACTCACCTATGGAAGAGCGACTAGGCCTTGTCCAGTTTTGTGCTATTACAAATAAATCTGCTGTGTATATTGGTGTCCAGGTTTTTGTATGAACATAGCTTCTTTATTTTTCTGGGACAATGGTCAGGAACCCAATTCCTGGATTGTATGATAATTGTGAGTTTACTTTTTCAGGAACTGCCAAACAGTTTTTCCACCTTGTTTGCTCATCGTTCATGCTAGCATTTGGCCTCATCGCTATTGTTTCATTTTGACATTTCTATAGGTGTGTACTTACATCTCATCGTGGTTTTAATTTGTGATTCCCAATGAGCCAATCATGTTGAACCTGGCGGTTTCTTCTGAAATTTATCATATAGCTGATCTCGTTTCTAAACTGAGATGACCTCTGTCGTCAGTCCCTCCTACACTCCCCCTGGAGCCTTTATCCCATGTAACAACCTCCGGTTATGGAATGAGAAAGGCAGGACATTACCGACTGCCCACAGGGATGTAGAAAAGAGCCCCCCTGAGCCAGGCTCTCGGCGAGTCCCGCGAGAGGGACAAGGACGCTGTCACAGCGACTTGGCAAATGTGTGCTGTTCAGAGCCGCCAGTGAGCAAGGGCAGCGGACAGTAACGGGGAGGCAGATCCACACGTGGAAATGACAGTGCCGTGGAGGTCACTGTGTTTCACAGCATCGCGAGAGCTGACCCCGCCCTCTGTTTCTCTTTCTGTATCTTTCGGTCTCTGAATCCCTCCCTCTCTCTTCTTCAGCCTCTTCCCATGTCACTGTCCCATTCTTGGTAAATAACAAACATTTACAACCTAACTAGACACCAATTCAATAAGCCCTCTGTTTGCTCTTTGGATGGTACTCAATAACGTACAGTGAGCTGCATATGTCACTGGCTTGGGGCCTGTAAGTGCCTTGCCTATACGTCTGTAAGCAGAGACCCTCAGATGATGCACTAGTGGGGTAAGGCCTGCAGATGAGCCTCTTTTGTGTGGGGCCAGGCGGTGATCCCGAGGCATCACAGCATTGTCCTGCCACTAGACACGATGCACGCCACAGGCTGGACTTCCCTGCTTGTCTGGAACCATCCCTTCAATGGGCCTGTCTCCTGCCTTCTCTAAAAGTCAATTGGTTCAAGCCTAATACTAAAAAACTCCTGCCGAAACATTGGGCTAGTGAAACTCCCATGCTTGTATCTGGAAACCAAATCTGGGCCATTACATTCGCTTTGTTGGTAATTTCAGTGATGGAAACTGCCAGGGGGGATTCTTGGATTTAAAATATGAGGACAAGAGTCCATCGTACCCACCAGCACCCTCTAAAGTGTGTCATGAAAATGCAGTGACAGTTGTACGGGAGGGTGACACTCCTCTCCTCACAGGACCAGCTCGGCATCGTCCTCCGAGGCCACTGAGTGTGCCTGCACTCTGAGGCCTCCACCCAAAGGTGGAGATGGAAAACTTAGTTCTCACCTATGATTTTCAGTGGAAGTGTGCCCGCTGTCTGCCTGGCAGAGGAGGGATTTTCCACGCTCTTCGGGAAAGAGGCAGGATTCCTCGAGCGTGGCCAGTAGCACCTCTGATGGGCCCACCTGCCTGGTGTGGAGCCCCACTTAGAAGCCGGGCACTGGAACGAGCCAGCCCTGAATGCACGGGATTTCTAGCAGATCAACAACTCTGGCAACTTAGCTTTTCGCCTTGTAATTTAGTTAGTCGCAGACATTCTTTCCTGCCCAGTGGCCCTCCTTATGATCTCACATAGCCCCTCTGTTAACTAATTCTAACAAACAAACAAACACCCCGCAGGCTATTGGCACACAGCAAACATTTACAGCTAATGAACTGGCAGAAGAAACAGGGTGTTGGCTTCTTTCTCCTTGTGCCCCCGGTGCCTGCCTGATGTCCACTTGTTCTTAGAAGCCCAGGAGCTCCCTCTCCGCCTCCCTGGTGTCCAGGCCACACCCAGGAGTGACAGAGGCTGAGGAAGGGATGCCGTCTGGGGCTTGGGCTCAGGGCTGGCACGGAGACTGCAGAGGCAGGGAACTCAGAAATCGGCCTTCAGAATTCACGCTACACTCCCCCACCTTTGAATTATTTCACTTTCATCAGAGCAGGATTTGAAAACAGGTTTTATTGTTGCTGTTAATGATTCTGGTGTTTCCTTCAGCGTGGGCGAAGGGGGGCCCGCTGTCATGAGCCGGGAAGGCTCAGTTCCACAGTGCACAAGAGGGTTTTGATGACATTCTTGCTGCAGAGCAGAAACTTTGGGTGATTACTCAGAGATGGCTTCAATGTAGATGTCAACATAGGCAAACAGAAATGGAGACAGAAACCCCCCCTAATCAGTGGACATGCCTGCAGAGGGAGGCGCCGGAGAGGGCGCCTGAGTCACACTCTGGGGGCCCAGGCACTGAAGACAAAGGAATCCTGGCAGAGGAGGGCCGTGATGGTTTGCCATCACTCTAGAAGCAAAGAGCAGCATTGTCAACCCCTTTCTGATGCAAGGTTGATGGGAACCTTTGCATCCAAGTGAAATCACCTAGGGACACACGCATCTCAGGTTGGGGGGACACAGGCATCTCAGGTTGGGGACCAGGAAGCAGGCTGGGGGGTCAGGACCTGTGGAAGGGGGGAAGGAGGCAGGGCTGCACAGAGGGGGCAGGGGAGGCGCCACGCGGGCCCCACAGTCGCCTTGGCGACTCCCTCTGGAGCTCTGACGGACCCTCGGGATTCGTCCCCAGTGGGGCCAGCACAGCCAAGGAGTCGTGCCCTCTTGCGTTGGCCCTGAGCTCAGGCTGTCAGGAGTGGGACTCACCCAGCCGCAGGGGGGTGTGATGCTGGCTCCCTCCCCCAGATCGGTCTTGTGGGAATGTCCACATTCTGTACCCGGTTTCCGTTCTGAAATGGGGATCCCGCTATCGCAGAGGCGACATGTGGGACCCTGGTGAGTCCGTGACAATTTGGGAGTCTGTGTCCCTGGGGAGGGCTTCCTGGAGGGGAACCTGTCTGAGGACAGGCTGGTGAGGCCCAAATGTGGTCCCCCCGGCAACCTTAGGTGTCTTCAACAAATACCTGATCCTTGGCCGGAGGGAGTGAAACAACTCCCTTAAGCTGTCTCCCTTCTCAGACAGCCTGACCTGCAAGTATGGGCGGATGTTGCTTGTCCCTTTCTCGTTGCATTACCCTGGACACATCACTCATCTTCTCTGAGTCTCATCTCAAAAAATGTGGATAGTGTCCTCCTGGGTGTGTTGTTTTAGGCTGAGATGCATGACTATGCGGGCACGGGACGTGTGCGTGGAGAGCAACCCGGTTCGATGGTATTGTCATTACTGTCAGCTTCCGGAGCTGGAGGCAGCTCCCGCTGAGAAAGAAGCCCAGGAGAAGCGGGGTTCAGCTTTTACCTGGGTTCACGAACCTCTGAATGGACTTCCCAGGGAAGAGAACATTCAGGTTCCTTCTCGCGATGACAAGTGGCATAAAAATGATTTGTCACCAAATACCAAGTGCACATGCAGACACATGACTCCCCTCCCCTCACCTGAAAGTCGCAGCAGAGGGGTGTGGCCGCCAAAAAAGTGGGAGCCGGTGAGTGTGGTGTGCGTCAGCGGCAGCCCCACGACTCCGCTCGAAGGGGACTGGCTCTGCGTTTGCCAGCACGCCATCCCCGGCAGCATGTCATACCCATGGCTGCTCTCACCAAGTTCACAGTTAGGTTCAGGCAGATGCTTCTGTGGGGCTTTCTCAGGGCTGCTCAACTGGCCAGTGCGAAGCAGTGATTCCGGCCCAGCTCTGGGCGTGGGACAGCCCACTATCTCTGCATGAAGCTAACTTTCTCACGCACTCAGTAAAGATGGGTGGAGACATCACTCTGGGCAAAGTGGTGCCTATCGGAATTTTCAACTTTGTTTTTTAATCTTATGTCTCAGTTCCTCCATCAATAGAAGGGGCTTAGAGATCATAAGAGTGAAACTTGACGTGGCTGGTGTGAGAGGCTGGATGTGACTACGTAGGGACAACACTTTCCCTGCATAGCTTACATCATCTGTCACTTTCAATGATATACAGTTTGTCGTTTTGAGACGTACTTTTCATTAATATCATCTTCAGTCAGGCCGGCCGAGTGGCGCAGTGGTTAAGAGCTGGTTTGGGATGCCGGCGACCCTGTTCGGATCCCGCATGTGAGGGCCAGTGACACTGCCTTCTAAATAAATAAATAAATAAATAAATAAATAAATAAATAAATAAAATCATCTTCAGTCAAAGCAAACACACAAACTAACAAAAGCTGTTTCCCGGAATCCAATGGGCAGTGCTGCTGGGTGGCAAACGATTCCTGCAGCTGACAATCACCATACAGTTCTGTCTCTGGCTGTTTCCCAAACATTTCTGGAAATTTCTAATGTCTAGGGGTTTTTTTCTACTTTGGGGCTTAAAAATGTATGTCCCCACTGATCCTGGCCACACACGCTGCCTGATGGGTGCCTTTAATTATTAATGAATTGTTTGTGTCCACTGATTAGACCCACATTGTTTATTTTTAAACTCTGTGGTTGTTTTAGTTAAAAAATCAGGGAAAGTAAATATTTGGAAATAAAATGCAGAGGAATAACTATATTATAAGGCTCCAGAGACAGATGCAATAAAGAAGTAAGTATAAAAATAGGCAAGAACAAAGTATACTGAATTCTAAACACCTAAGGCAAGTCTGTGTTTAATTTTTGAATCATCCAATTAATGTGTTTCTACCTTGAACTTTTTTATAAGTAGACCAGGATGCCAATACCTAAGCATGCGGTAATCCTGTGCATATTTTGCATAGTTAGTAATTGAGTGAAATGACTTGTGTAAAGAGTAAACAGGATGGTCCCTCATTAATCAGAATCCCAAATTTACTCTCCATTTGAGAGTAAAAAGAAAAGTTTTTCTTCACCACTTGCCCTTACATTTTTGATCAAGTGTTACTTGCTTCAGTTCAGGATATCTTGCAGATGGCAAAGTGGCTTATGCCACAGGCTTCTCAAGACCACTGAGTTCTGCTAACACCCACCATTATTCAGCTAGTCCTGCAGTGCTGAGCTTCAGAATGTGGCACCCTGTGTCCTGGCGAGCACTGCCCGTCACCCGGCTGCCCACATCCCATGGCCTGAAGCACACGCCCTGCACGAGCAACCCTTTATGTCTCCTTGGGAGAGTGCCCACTGACCTTGATGGGTGAGGGGTGCTGCAGAGGCTAGATGCTCGGAAGCCCCAAATGCCACCAGGGTGGCTCCTTGATGTGTATGATCTCTGTCGTTTGTGTGTTTTCCTTACCCCGTTAGCAGCAAGGCTCCTGAACTCAGAAAGAGAGAAAGTGAACCTGGTTCTCAGAGGCCAGGCTTGGCCCGAGTGGCCCCTTTGCAGTTTTAAATTAAATCAAAACAAAAACCTCTCCAAAAACAGGAGCTGGTAACTCCGCATCTTAACTCACTCATTTACCTGTCCTCCCTCGGGCACACCCCGGGAAAGATTTGGGGCCCCTTGATGCTGACCGTGGCAGCCCCTGGCAGCCCATCCCAACCCCGCTTGCAATCAGCCCTGGCGACAGCCAGCACTCTTTGGGCAGGCTGGCAGATCTGGGCAGGGGGTGGGGACAGGAAGCTGCCAGCCTTCTTTGCAATTCAGATGATAATGTTCTCCTGGGCTTGTTTACCATCTGCTGGGCACACAGACATTTCTCTATGTGGTCATTAATTAATGTCCTAACTACCAAGCCACACCAAACGTGCAGAACTGGTGTTCCTGACGTTCTCGTCTAGTCAGTGCCACTGCATTTCCGTCAAAGTCTAAGACGTTTCGTCATTTGCGCGTGGCCTGCTCTGCAGTAGCTTTGAATTTGTTAAGACAGCGTTTTATGTCATAAACTCATTTTGTTTAATGGCTCGGAGGTCAGTCAAGTGAATAACATCTGAATATTTATTTTCAATGGATTCCTTAAAAGGTAGCATTGAATCCAAGCCACACAAATATTTCTTTATTCCTTTAACAACCTGGTGACTACAGCTGAGGCTTATGGCGTAAAGACACCTGCTGTTAGGTATTCACAGCTCACCTCAGTTCCCCTGGACAACAGCACCTGCCTTTTCAGGTCAGGGACTGAATCACCATCTTGGACCCAACCCCTGAGAACTTGGTTGGTCCGGACCCTGAACTTGGGTTGGTGTGTGCTCTGTTTAAATTCACCACATGACCTTGGGTACATCTCAAAACGTCTTTGTAGTTCAGCCTCCTTCTCCTTGAGATGGAATTTTGGCTAAGTGACCCCTATAGCCCCTTCCAGCTACAGATCATTAAGTTTGCAATCACTGGGCAGAAGTGGGCTGGTGGAACTCGCGTTGCCAACATGATCCAAGGGCTATGCTATGGACGGAATATTTGTGTCCTCCCCAAATTCACATATTGAAGCCCCACTCCCTCGCAATGTGATGGCGTTAGGGGGTGGGGCCTCTGGGAGTAGTTAAGATTAGATGAGGTGATGGCGGGACATGATGGGATTGCTGCTGTTCTAGCGTCACCAGGGAGCTTGCTTCCCCCTCCTCCCTCTGCCACGTGAGGGCACAGCAAGAAGGTGGTTGCCTGCAAGCCAGGAAGAGGGCTGTGATTAGGCACCCTGGCCTTTAGACCTCAGCTAGGACTGTGGGAAATCAACTTCCTGTTGCTATAAGCCTCCCAGTCTCAGGTACTTCATTATAACCACCCGAATGGGTAAAGGTGGGATGAAAGCAAAGACATTCACGAGGCTTGACCTTGCTCTGGCTGAAGAAGGGAAGGCTGAGAGGGGCTGGGAACGCGTGGCATAACCTCTGCAGGTCCAAGGGCCTACACAGCCGTCGGCCCTTTTGTGAAATTGACTAGACAACGGATGAGGCCTAGACTTCCTGTTCCACTTGGGTGATTTCCCAGGAAAGCAAGGAGAGGAATGTTTTGGACAATTGCAGATGTACACACCTAGGCGTTCTTGCTTCATCAAACTTGCCTTAAAGCAGCCAGGCTCTTGTGTGGGGGCATTTGTGTAGGGCACTGTCCCAGAACAAAGGGACTGTCTTGAAGTGTGCTTGGCATAATTCAGCAGGTCTCATCTTCCCACCTCCATTTCTTTGATTTAGGAAAGTTGACCAACTGGGGTAAATGTAGTAAATATGGATTCAGGGTTTTCACATTCCATAGCAGAACAGGCTTTTCAAATCTGTCTTAGCAGACAGCCCTCAGACCGGAAAGGGTAACCCAGCCAGGAGTCTGGCACAGAAAGTATGGGGAGGAGTCCAATGTGACTTTTAAGGTCCCTGCACTCAGATGACTGCAGATAACTCAATGTCCTGCTGTTTGGGGAGTGTCCCTGAGTCCAGGTGGTCTTCCTGGCTCTCTGCTTCCAGAGGCGCCCCTGAGGATGGCCTGTACTCTCCCATCTCTGACGCCACAGCGAGCCTGGGCAGGGCTGCCATGGCACCCCCCAAGGCGGATGGCTAAGTGAAAGTTCCAAGCCGGAGGCCCAGCTGTGACCAGACCTCTTCCAATGGGAAGCCCGCTTCTGAGGCGTTCTCCTTAGACGACAACTGCAGGTTGTGAGGCTAAGTGGCTCAACAGATGCGAGGACACCAGCTGACCCGACTTTTGGAGTGCAGCGAGCCTGAGGCCGGGCTGGCAGTGTCAGTGGTGAACTCGGGGTTGGGGCCAGGCCCGCGGGAGATGGCCAGTGACTTTCATAGGCATGGGAGCAAGCGGGTGAAAAGTAATTTCCTTTCACACTGCTGCCTCTCAGGGCTTTTAGTCACAGCATCCACCTCTCTGTGTCAATCTGTCACCTTAAAATACTGGCCTACGTCACCCCCCTTTTGGGGGGCATCCCCAGGGTGGGCAGCCGCTTCCCTTGCCCCCACCCCTCACTGCAGCCCCTGTTGCAGTGAGCCTCCCGCTCTTTTCTGGAGGCCTGGCAAGGGAAGGACCAGAATATGCCCACGCGTGGAGTCCTCGCACGCAGCCTGGGGGATTCTTGGGGGCGCTCCCTACCTGTTGAGACTACAGAATGGAGTGACATGTGCTGAGCCACAGAACAACACTCCTTCTAAACTGCTCTGAGCGGAAACAGCTGTACTCACCCTTTTGGGAAATCCCGTGCTCCAGGCAGCACTTTCTACGGGGTGTCACCCTCTGTGTGTGTACCCTGCCCCCCAACTGCCTCCGAGCTGCCAGTCAGGCAGGAACACCAACTCCGCTGTCACTGGCTCCCAATTAAAACCGACGCACACAGGCAGACAACAACCCCCACCCCAGGCACATTCTGAAAGGAAAACAATCCCTCAGAATATTTCCTTCTGGACAGCCTTTGACCTCCATTCAGGCGAACCTTGGGGAGAAATCCCTATCACAAATGGCTTAAATCTATCAAAACATCGTCCTGACTGATAAACATGCCGGATTTATATTATGATTACTGCATACAATTTTCTGTCACTGTTAATTTATTTGGAAGTCTTAACCTGGTGGGTCTGACACCAGCAGTATCTTATAATGAGAACTGTAGAAATAAGTCACCCCTCCCAACAGTACAAAGGAAGAGGCCCCAGTCACTCAGGACACAGGTGCTGCAATCCCAGTGGCTCAGTGTGCACTTGGACAGCCAGGCCCAGTCTGTGGTGCTCCCTGCCCCAGACATGAGCCCTGAAACGTCAGAAGGCTGATTTGGGCTCGGATCGCTCCTTCATCTGATGAGGTCCAAGTGCGTGGATGGTGGAGGGCTAAGTTCTCTCGTCACTTGGGGGGAAAAAAATACCAAGGCACAGAAAGGTTTAATCCCCAGTGTGCCACTGGGCGCCCAGCCCAGCACCGACTTGATGTTGCAGGATCTGAACTTGGAGCCTAAACCCCAGAAGAAATGCTCCTTGTTCATTCTTGATGCAGACAGAGGCTGAGGCAGGCGAGTGGTCTGGAGGAGGGTGGTCTGAAGGGCAACCTGGAGAAAAACCAAGGGCAGAGAGAAGCGTAGGGGGCTGGATGCAGGTGGGGCCCTGACCAGGGGCCCCACCCCAGCCTGGGGCATGGAGGGCGTCAGGGGGGCCCCAGCACGCCGGGCCCGCCGGACCACTGGGCTCCATTAGGCCGCTCTTCCGGAGTTGGGGGATATCCAGACAATATTGAAACATTCCCAAATGAACTTTGCATAGAGACATTTTCATTCGCTGCCTCCCTCCTCATGCATATTAACAAATGGTATGCGCGGCCTCATTTAATTCACTGGTTTTACATTCGGATCACTTTCTCTTTTACAGCTATTTTTACCGGGCTTCATTAATCTTTGTTGAATACAATGGCATACATCTTTAATGCGGCCGCTGTCAAGCCATATTTCAGCCAGAGCTGCAAACTGAATGACAGCAAGCAATATTAATAAATTTAACATAGACTATATCAATTTTTAACAGAATGAATGTGGAAAGCTAAATGTATTATTTTTCGTTTAAATCATAGGGTTTATCACCGGTTAAGTAGCAGCGATTTTGGGGAGGGTGGGTAGCAGGAAACTTGTGACGTGCCATACAAATAGATTTACATCTCATTAATAAGTAAATTAGGCAAATGCCTTTCAAGTTCAGACAAGTACATAAGTGTAATCTCCATATTAAAGAAGTAGTCTTTGATAAACCACGGAGGAATTGTGGCAGCCAGGGACGTGACACGTTGCCAAGGCTGGCCCTGGTCTGCAGGCCCACCTTTAATTACACCGCTTCATTACTAAAGAGATAAGTGTCTCTCCAGTTAAGATTCTATAAATGAGCAGCATGCCAGCACCTCCCAAATCATTTTTGCAGGAACCATGAAAAGGTGGTAACAATTCATGAACAAAAGCGAATTATCACCTGTTCTTTCTCTTTTCCTACCCCCTAATAACATTAAAGTATTGAGACGAACTCCCCTTACATCTCCAAAAGGAACGATCCAAGGCGGATGCTATTTTGTTTAAGAAAGAAAAGGGGCGGGAGAATGGGGGGGAAAACAACAACAACAAAAACTCCGATTTTTAGAAAAAAATTTCTCTTCATAAATCCCAACAGAGATAATTTGCTGTAAAATGTAAACCCAGTGAGAACTTGTCTGTCTGTGTTAAATAAAAAGTTACGGTTGGCAGGAGCCATGTTTTTGCAGTAGCTTTAGCGATTATAGGAAATTACATGCAAAGCCAGAGTTCTGATCCTAAGTTAATTTATAATTGGAAAAAACTTATTAATTAGCTGTGTCGCTCTAATTAAGAATTAGAAGAGTGTGCATTAGGAAGTCAGTCAGAAGCCAACTGACAGGAGTTTTTGAAAGCCCTGAAGAGACAGCTGCTCAGCCTTGCCCGTGTCTGCTGGCCTCATCCGGGGGCCTGGCACACACAGTTACCAGCCAGCCCTGGGGGAGCCCAAAGCTCCAGGAAAAGGGTGGACCTGGAGAAGCAGGACCTGGAGTGTTCTTGGACTGGCCACCCCGCAGGGAAGGGCTCAGCCCAGGCCTGGGCCAGCCACAGGCATGGCTGCGCCCCCCCCCCAGCTTTCCCCCACTTGCCTCTCTCTACATGCACGCCTCTAGGTCCATAGCTCACGGTGTTTCTCTGGTTCTACTTTTATTTCCAAACTGACTTGTCTTCCTGTGCATTCTTTAAAAAACACCCTTCCTATGGCTTTCTCTCTATCCACTGAGATACAAAAGAGGATTAAATATTAAAGTATTTATCAAGGCCAGAAGCTTTTCTAAAAACACATGTTTAATTAAAAACCAAATTTCAGAACCTTTATTTCCAGGGCCCTCCTGCCTTAGTGGCTGAGTCTTGTGTCTTCCGTTGCAAACCTGCGACTATGAGATGCCTCTGCTATTCTGATCGGTCATTAAGACAGAAAATGAAATAAAAGCACAAACAACAAGATGAAAGCTGGTCTTAAGTTCATTGTTCACTGCAAAAAAAAAAAAAAAGATTAAATTTATTTTTTAACCCATCATAAACCCTCCCTATCTGTAAGGGTCATTTTCCTTGTACAGGTTTGCTTTCAATTAGGGCAGAACAAAAGCTCAAGTGGGCATTGGAGAGAAGTCAGTTTTCTTATTTGAATACCAAAAAAGGTGTCCCTCAGATAATGATGCTTAAAAAAAGAAAAAGGAAAAAAAAATCTCTGCATTAGCACATTTCTACGTTCTATTCCACTTGCTGGCAAAACACAAGATTCTTGATACACTTATCTTTTGTTGTCTGCTCTAAGCCTATTATTCATTTTAAATTAGAGGCAAAGTGGTGCGTTTAAAAGTAATTCAAATGGGAAGTAGTCTTCCTTTAACGTCAGGGGCTTTAATCTCCTTTCCTGAGCCTGAGTTAGTTAAAAGGACAAGGTTGTGTAGGATAAGGAGCAACTTGCCAGATATTTGGGGAGTTGCGGCTAATGAAACTCTGGGGGCAAAGGAGCTCCCCAATTCCCGAATCCCTCCCAGCACTCAGCTCCCTGGGTTTTCAGCAGAACTTGGGAAGTGACCAGGAACACCTGCGTTCAGAGGCAGTCAGGGCCCTGAGACTTTACTGCACATCCCAGCGAAGACCTCCAGATCCTAAAAGGGCTGAAATTCTAACAGGCAAATGCATTTCGAAGTTCAGCCTGAAGAGTGCTGAGTTTATCCTGTAAAGACTAAACTCTAGAACCCATGGCTTTTCTAGTTTGAACGCCCATGTGTGTGTGGGGTCTCAGAAAACCCACGCAGGCAGGTGGTCACACGTGCCAGCATCCAGGGAAAGGAAAT
The DNA here is from genome assembly GCA_033961575.1 of Aselliscus stoliczkanus. Taxonomy (NCBI): domain Eukaryota; kingdom Metazoa; phylum Chordata; class Mammalia; order Chiroptera; family Hipposideridae; genus Aselliscus; species Aselliscus stoliczkanus. The sequence continues at coordinate 183,430,654 of CM066729.1, forward strand.
GCATGCAAGGTCCTGAGGCAAGTTATTGGGGGCCATTCTTTCCTGCTGCACCCCAGTCTTCACCTCAGACCCTGCCTCAGACACTCCAGGATGCTTCCCAGGTGTGTCTGGTGAGTGTTCAGCCTCGCTGGACAGAGCAGCTCACAGAGCCAAGTCCTCACGCAGGCCCTCAGCACCAGCAAAGCTTCTGCTCTGCCCCTGAGAACTTGTCTTTGTTTCCACATGCCCGGAGCCTAGCACGTGGCAAGGCACATAGTAGGTGTTTTACCTGTCAGTGAACAGAGAACAGACACAATGGAGCTGCTGACACCGAGCTTGAACTTGGTCCCAGTACCCACCCAGCCCCTCAGAAGCACCTGCTTCCCCTCCATTCCGCCCTCACTGGATGAGGGGGAGACTTCTGCTCCCCTTAATTGCTGGCATTTTGAGGGAAAACCTCCAACATACTTTGGGGGGCCTCAACTTCCTTTGAGTAGAAGGGGGCTCTTAGCTCAGGTGGCTCAGGAAGGAGCTGACTCCTGGGTGTTGCCCCACGACCTCAACTGCAGACAGGGGAAGCAGCTGGGGCCCTTAGCCACACGCAGCCGCCGAATCCCCCCACCCTGTGCATGCTGGGAAAGCTTGGCTGGCTACGGTTGGGGGAAGAAAGAGAAAATTACCAGATAATGGAAGGCAACTTGTGTCACTGGATGGAGGTGTTCTGGAAAAAAGATCAGCTCCTCAAAGCTTCTTCATTTACTGTCTACGACTTTCTCACCTGATTTAGGATACGCTAACCCAGCGCAGTGAGTTCAGCAGAGAAAAAGAAACATAATTATTAGGACGGAGAAGCACAGTTTTCATTATTTGCAAGAAAACACCAACGTTGTTTACTTGCAAAATTTAAGAATTTAAAAGAATTACTATAAATATTAGAAATAATAAGATTTCAGCGACATACATCATTTAAAATAAATAAACAAAAATCAATTTGCCTTCTTATATGCCAATGATCATCATCTGATAATAAAACGGCGATAAGACTCCACTGACAATAGCGACACCGCTGTATAAACCAGCTAGCAATAAAGTAATTACCAAGAGATGCACAGGAGATGCACCCGAAGAAAACTATGAAAATCTAATAAGAGACTTCATACAGAACTTGAATAGATGAGATGTGAACCATGCTTTCAGGAAGACTCGATACTGTGGAGATGAGAATTGCTTTCAATGCTACACGTCACCCCAATAAAATAACAACGGGACATTGTTGGTGGGGTAGATTGTGGAAATGAACAAAAGGAGTTCTAAGGTTAACATAAAAGATAAGCATGCAAAATGGTCAGACCATTTCTGGACTGACACTGTGAATATGGGGGAGGTGCAGCCCGTGCCAGAGCTCTCACGCAGGGCAGGAACGGTGCAAAGGTGAGGGCAACAAAACAGGAGAGAGAGCAAAACCATACCCAAGTGTCGCGGGCCATTAAATATGTGCTTTTAGGTGGCAATTTAAATAATGTGAAAAATAAATTGTCTAAGAGATGATCCCTAAGTAGGCCTTTCGGGGGGTGAGGTGGGGGGAGATGCCCAGGGGTGCCCTTCACAGGGACAACAAGAAGGCTGTCTTTCCCATAACCGTCATTTTATCAAAGTTTTGCACATTTATATTTTGACTTGGTTGACTCCAGAGATAGGTGTTTTTGTGTTTGCACTGAGAATTTTCAAGCAGATGGCAGTAAAGAATCCTGGTTGAGCACAAGCTCGTACATTATGGCAATTTCCCCGCATATGAACGCCAAGTGCCTGGCTCTGACGTGGTAGATATGTATTACTGTGCTTCAGACTAAGGGGAATAACAGGTTCAATTGTTGCACAATCTTGTTAATGTAGAAACATCGACTAGAACCAGGGCCTCCACCAACGAGGACCTTGTCTACTGATGTCTGTCTCCACGGTTATCTGTTGTAAAAGGAAGTGAGTGAGTGAGTGAGTAAGAAAGTAAGTAAAAACAAACACCTTAAAACTACAAACATTATGGTTAGTGTCCTGCTTAAGAATTTAAACACGTCATGCTATAGTTCGTATCCTTTGCTGTTTGTTTAATTTATCGCAATAATATTGCTGAGTTTTCAGTTAGAACTACAAGTACTTTCAGTGTCATGAATCACTATGTAATTCCTAATATTCATTTTCTATTAATTTATTTTGTAAAAATTGTAATTTGCACTTATTATTATTACTGATAAATAATAGTATGTTACCTTATTTTTTCCCTTTTTCTTATTGGCACAATGGTACCCTGTGGGCTAGAAGCCTCCTATTCCTTATAATACAAAGGGTGCCAAAAAATGTATACGTATTTTAAGAAAGGAAAAAACTGTATTAAAATTGTAATACGCAATACCAGGGGTGCCAAAAAAAAATGTATACACATGACTTGTATTCATCTTTTGTTATTGGTATATATTGAGTATTATCATTTCAATACAGTTCTTTTTTTCCCTTCTTAATGTGTATATATCTTTTTGGCACCCTCTGTATATATCAAAATTAAGTGCAGATGTATTACAGTTTTAACATCAAAAATAAAGCTACACATGAAGTAGAAGAAATAAATAAATGATCTTGAGAAGGAGGGTACTTTTAAGCTTAAATCCGAGGGTGAAATCATAAGGAAAAAAAAAAAAAGAAGAGATTTAGCTAGGAAAAAAAAAATCATGCATACATTAACAAACAATCAAAAATTAAAGCAAAAATAAAACGAACAAAATGCAAAACTCTGTAAGAAAAATGCCTCCCAGAGACTACAGAGAAAGCTGGTAGCTTACTACAGAAAGACCTCCTACATATCAATTAGAAAAGGTTAACACTGTATAAAAATGGTCAAAGAAATAGAAATGGAGCTAAGCAAATGGAATCCCTTGTAATAAGAAAATAAAAATTAACCTGACATAATATTTTTGTTATGAGAATTAAAACATAATAAAAATGTGCAAAAATAAAGTAAAATAAAATGCAATGTTGAATATGATATGAAGACATAGATATTTTCCACTATCAGGAAGAAAGAAATTTGTACAAATTTAGTGAAGGCAATGGCTGCAATGCAATACAAACTTTCATATTGTTCATAGACTTTAATTTTATTTCTAGGGTCAACTTAAGGGAATTAGCGAGTGATAACCATAAAGACATGTTTTTTTCTACATTGTTTTTAAAAGGAAAAGTGACTGAAACTTTATATAGTAGAGAACTGGTTGGGCAAATTATGAAATAGCCATAAAGTACTATGTATTGATTACGATGAGGATGTTGATTTATAGTTAATATTATACAACCCCATCTTGTGTTATTGCGTATTTGTGTATTGTGCAGACACACAAACAATGTACAGTGGAATTACATGCATCAAAAGTTAGCGAGGACTTTCTGTGTAACTTTGAACGGCTTAATAATGAACATGCCATTCTTTTATCGTTAGAAAAATCATTAAGCTATCTCCGAGGGAAATGTTTCTGTTCAGATTAAAATGCCATCATTCTGAAAAAGGAAGTGACCATCACATCAACAATCCTGTTAGCGGGTCTAGGCAACAAAGATGGAATAGATGCCAGAGTGTTGCCGTGCTGGCAGGCACTACGTTTTGGTTTGCAGCCCGGCCTTGCCTAGCCCAGCATCACGTAGGAGTGCAGTGGCCATTCCATACACAGCGATTTCAGAGGGGTAGGACGGATGCTCCGGCCAAGGAGGGGACATGGGGGTGGACAGAGTGCCGCAAGCACCTGGGGAGCCCTCTCCAGGTGGGGGCACTCTCCAGGTGGGAGCCCTCTCCAGGTGGGAGCCCTCTCCAGGTGGGGGCACTCTCCAGGTGGGGGCACTCTCCAGGTGGGAGCCCTCTCCAGGTGGGGCACTCTCCAGGTGGGGGCACTCTCCAGGTGGGGGCACTCTCCAGGTGGGGGCACTCTCCAGTTGGGAGCCCTCTTCAGGTGGGAGCCCTCTCCAGGTGGGAACCCTCTCCAGGTGGGAGCCCTCTCCAGGTGGGAGCCCTCTTCAGGTGGAGGCACTCTCCAGGTGGGAGCCCTCTTCAGGTGGGAGCCCTCTTCAGGTGGGGGCACTCTCCAGGTGGGAACCCTCTCCAGGTGGGAGCCCTCTCCAGGTGGGGGCACTCTCCAGGTGGTGGCCCTCTCCTCATGTGCCCCTCTAACTCTGTCCCTCACTGCTTCTGAGGATCGAAGTGCTGATTGGGTCCCACCCCACTACCTCATCACCACCACCTTCAGTGTGCTTCCAGTGCCAGCCTGCTCCCTTTGCTGTGTGTCTGGCTGGCTTGTGAACAGACACAGGACAAAGCTGCCAAGCAATGGGAACTTGGAAATAAATGCCAAGGAGAGAGTGAGTCCCCCAGGAAAGTTTCAGGTCTGCTTGGCTGAGCTGTTTTAAATATAGATCCCTGGGTCTTAACCCTGCTTTCTGAGCCTGGCCGTATGCATCTCTCTCTAAAATTCCCAGATGGTTCATGTCCGGGAGTGAGCAGACACTGCAGCTGCTGCTGTTTAATGAACAGGATGATCCTATCACAAAAGGTATATTGCAAAGAGTCCAATGTGCAGGGTTACATTACAGGAGATCCCAGGCCCTTGGTTGGCACTTACCCATTGGAGCTCATGCTTTATAGACATTCAAAGCTGACCAATGGGAAGCCAGGTGAGAGTGCGTTAGCATAGACCACCTAGAAAAGCTGAGGAAACAGCAAACAGATATTATTATCTTCTTATTTCTGTATCTTTGTACTATTTCACTGTTTGTAGTGGTAACATTTTCTTTTTAATTTTGGAAGAGTATTAAGAATATATGAATGAAATACAATGAAGATTACAAACTGTGAAAACACAGAAAATGCTTACAGTAAAATATGTAATGAAAAAAGCAGAATCAAAATGAGTTTAGATAGCCTGAGTTCAACCACTGAAATAAGGCCACATCATTCCTGGTATGTGTGAGGTATTTACTAGATAGATCATCAAGTAAATAAAGTATATTATTGAATGAATGAATGAATGCATAAATGAATGGGTGAACAAATCACCAAATGAATGTTTAGAAAAGACTCAAGAAAATACAAAAACTAATTTTGAGAAGGAAAGAGAATATATGTGATTTAAAATTTTTCACTACTTTCCAAATTTTAAAAAAATCGATATTAATTCAATATTTAAAAATAATTAAATTATAATCTATTTCTAAACCCAACTTCCAGCCTAGAGGTAATACAGGGCTGGAGGAAAGAGTTAAGCTATAATGATGAGGGAAGAATTAGGAAAAAAATATATCCAGACTGTAAGATATTCTACAAGACAACTATCTTGGGTTCATCAAAAAGACATTGCCATAGGAGAAAAAGAAAAGAAAAGAAAAGAAAAAGTAGGGGGTGGAATTTTCCAAACTAAAAGAGACTGAAGTGACACAGAAACAACCAAACTAAGTGACATAGAAACAACCAAAATCTAATGTGGCTCAAAAATTGGATTTTATCAAAGAAATTCTTGGGATAATTAGGACAATTAGACTTTGGTCTGGATATCAGGTAATACTATAAACATTTGTAATTGTTTTCAGTTTAGCAGTGACTGTGTTGAAGGGTACATCTCCTTATTCTTTAGTACGTAAGATAATTTAAATATCATGAGGCTTCCAACTTTCCAATAGTTGAAAATTTTTCAAATACGAGAAAAAGAACTGTGTATAGAAACACACAGAGAGAGGTAACAAATGTGGCAAAATGTGAACAATTGTTAAAGCTAGATTGCAGGTACACAGGCATTTATTTTTATTCTTATTTTATTTTTTTTATTTTTTGAGGGCAGTGTCACTGGCCCTCATATGTGGGACCCGAACCAGGGCTGTTGGCTTTCCAAGCCAGCGCTTAACCACCGCGCCACTCGGCCGGCCCAACAGGTATTTATTACATGGTGTTTTTTCATCATTTCTGTGTGTTTAGAAATTTTCATAATATATATGCATAACATAAATGTCTATATATACAAACAAGTGTATACGCTTATATAACATATACATATGTTTTCTGTGTATATATACAGAAGCCAGCGCAGCATCCACAGGCGCCCTGGTATTCATGGACAGTACTGTTTTTGAAAAGGCCCACATTGATTTTCAACTCCTTTGTATCCTTCAGGGGAAACTATGTGTGTGTGTGTGTGTGTGTGTGTGTGTGTGTGTGTGTCTGTGTGTGTGGTATGTGTGTGTGGTGTGTGTGCGTGCATGTGTCTGTGTGTGGTGTGTGTGCGTGCATGTGTCTGTGTGTGGTGTGTGTGCATGTGTGTGTCTGCGTGTGCAATGTGTGTCTTTGTGTGAGTGTGTGTGTCTGTGTGTGGTATGCGTGTGCATGTGTGTGAGTGTGTGTGCATGTGTGTGTCTGTGTGTGAGTGTATGTAGTGTGTGTGGTGTGTGTGGTGTGTCTGTGTGTGTGTCTGTGTGTGGTGTCTATGTGTGTGTGGTGTGCGTGCATGTGTGTGAGTGTGTGGTGTGTGTGTCTGTGTATGGTGTGTATGGTGTGTGTGCATGTGTGTGTGCGTGTGTGTGGGGTCTGTGCATGTGTGTGTGAGTGTGTGAGGGCACAGGTGCTGGAAGACAGGCAGGGTAACCACTCGAGGAACTACTGGCTGGGACTCCCTGAGCCCCAAGGGGCCCCTGGGGAAGGTGGTCCTGTGGAAATGTGGTCATCTCAGGGACTAACAATAGAAAGAGGTGCTTCAGGTAGGGGTTACAAGGGACATAGAAATGCCCAATAATCAGAGAGAAATCAGTATAATTTTAGTCCTATGATATAATTACATGGCCTTTTTAAAAGATCTAATTCACATAGTACCATAAAATTCACCCTCTTACAATGCGTAATTCAATTATTTTTTTTATGCTTTCACAAGTTTATGCCACCATCTAATGCCAGGACACTTCCCTCACTCCCCGCAAAACCCATTTTCTCCTCCACCCAGCAACCACTAATCTGTTTCCCATCCCCATGGATTCGCGGGCTCTGGACATTTCAACTAGGTAGCATCATACAGCTTGAGGTGTTTTGTGTCTGGCTTCCTTCACTGAGCATGACGTATCCAAGGGCCAACAAGATTCTGGCAGGTGTCCGTACGTCATTCCTCTGCTTGGCAAGAGGAACAAAACAAGTCACACTTTGTTTATCCATTTGGCAGTTGTTTCCACTTTGCAGCTATTAGGAATAATGCTGCCATGAACACATGTGTAAGTTGAGTGTGTGTGTGTGTGTGTGTGTGTGTGTGTTTTCACTTCTCTTAGCTATATACCTTGGAGTAGAATGAATTTCTCTGTCATTTGAGGAACTTCCAGACTTTCCAAAGCAGCTGCACCATTTTACATGCTCACCAGCATCGTGAGGGCCCCAGTTTCTCCCCATTCTCACCAACACTTGTTATTTTCTGCATTCTTCCTTACAGCCATCCTCCATGGTGTGAAGTGGTTTTGATTTGCATTTCCCTAAGGACTAATGATGTTGAGCATCTTTTCATATGCTTATTGGCCATTTTATATATTCTTTAGAGAAATGTCTATTCACATTCTTTGCATATTTTAAATTGGGTGATTTGCATTTTGATTGTAAAATTCTTTACACATTCTGGATACTACAACCCTCCAATGAATGAATTGCCACTTTTTATCCCAGTCTTTGGGCTCTTTTCACTTTCTTGGTAGTGTCCTTTGAAGCGCAAATGTTTTCCATTTTGATGAAGCCAAATTTATTTTATTTTATTTTATTTACTTACGCTTTCGGTGTCATATCTAAGAAACATTTCTTAATCCAAGGTCAGAAAGATTTAAGCCTATGTTTCCTTTTAAGAATTTTATAGCTTTAGTACTTACATTTAGATATTTGATCCAATCGAGGTAATTTTTGTATATGGTGTGAGGTAGGGGTCAAACTTCATTCTTTGCATATGGAGCACCGTTTGTTGAAAAGGCTATTCTTTCTTCCTAGAAATGTCGTGGCACTTGTGAAAAATCCATTGGCTATACATGTATGAATTTATTTCTGAACTCTCAATTCTATTCCATTGGTTTATGTGTCTACCCTTATGCCAGCACCACATTGTCTTGATTTTTGTAGCTATATATTAAGTTTTAAAATCAAAATGTGTTAGTTTCCAACTTTGATGTTTTTCAAAGTTGTTTTGACTATTCTGAGTCCCTTGCATTTCTATGAATTTAGGATCAGCTCATCAATTTCTGCAAAAGAGCTATTGGAATTTTGATAGAGATTGCACTGATTTTGTAGATCAACTTGAGGAATATTGCCATTTTAACGATGTAAAGTTAGCCAATCCATCAACATGGGGTATCTTTTCATTTACTTAGGCTTTCCTTAATGCCTTCCAATGATTTTTTTTGTAGTTTTCAGTGCATAAGTCTTTATTTATTTTGTTAAATTTACTCCTAAGTATTTCATTTGTTTTTGAAGTTATTGTAAATTGAATTATTTTTCTTAATTTTGTTTTTAGTTTCTTAATCACTAGTTTATAGATATAATTGATATTTTCTATAAACCTTGTACCCTGCAACTTCACTGAACTCAATTATTAGCTCGAATACTTTTCTATGAATCCTTTAAGAAAAAAAATATAACATAAATATATATATTTATATATATATATGATATAAAATCTTGTCATCTGAAAATAGAGGTAAGTTTACATCATTCTGTCCAATCTGGATATCTTTTATTTCTTTTCCTTGCCTAATTGCCCTGGATAGAACCCCCAGCAAAATGCTGAGTAACAGTTGGGAGAGTGGGCATGCTTGTCTTATTCCTGATCATAGGAGGCGTGTTATTTTACCATGAAATATGCTGTCAATTGTGGGTGTCTCCCAGATGTCATTTATCATGTTGAGGATGTTCAAATCTAATCTTAGTTTCTTGAGTATTACTATAATTATTTTATTATTATTGTTATTATTTGCTGCCTTTTGAAAAACACATGTTGATGAAAATTTTTAATGCAGGAAAATGTATATAATACAATCTTAAGTTGGTGACTTAAAATTTGAAATATGTTATCTAGTAGACATCAGTTATGAATGGAGAAAAGCATGGAAAGAAATAACAGGAAATTAACAATATGTGAGGAATCACTGAAAAATAAATACAATTATTCTGTGTTAGAGTGAGAGCGAGCGAGAGAGAGAGAGAGAGAGAGAGAGAGAGAGATGAAGAGAGTGAGCCCAGTGTGTGAGCTCAGGGCAGCCCAGCTGTGAGGATATAATCTAACTGGCTGGATTGAGGTCCTACGTCTTGGTTTCTGGGTGAGAAAATGAGAAAGCCCCAGCAGTTGGAACCCTGGACAAAACACTGACGGGAAGGCAGGTGTTCCTGGGAGTGAGATCCAGGGGCAGCAAGTCATGAGTCACAGCTTGGAGCGGGGAGTCTATCAGAGTTTAGCAACCAGAGGTTCCTTGGGGGGTCGGAGTGGGATGCAGACTGGAACGTCCTGTGGGGTCAGCTCGGGCATAGGCGTGTGAACTGGATCCCACAGCAAGGGGAAACATAGCCTTTGGTATTTTGGATGCCCTGGAACTGAGTCTAGAAATCCATGGGTTCCATGGCGTGAGCAAGCTGGAAGTATTTGCGTCAAGTCTTAAATCCAATCCCTCCTGTTCCTGAAGGTAAAATAAAGAGTTGAAAACAACGTAAGAAACGCCATATGCAAGGCCTTGGTGGTAAAGGTGACAATGGGAGCTCCTTGAAGGCAGGGTGTCTTCTCAGTGATGCATTCTTGAACTCCCACTACCAAGCAGGTGTCTGGACAATGTCATGTGTGCTGTAAGTTTTGTTAAGGAACATTGTTTATCGGCTTTAGGCTCCGATGACCCCAGCCTCCCACCTAAACATTTTAACTCATATTAACAAGGGCGATCTGGAATTCTGCTTGAAGCACTGTAATGTGTGCTCCTTGCAGTGGAGGAGAACCTAAAGACTATGCCTTCAATACCTCCATTTCTCAAGGGCCTGGCACCCCGATATGATCCACCGCAGCTGTAGACTTGGAACACAGTGAAGGTTTTTTGAGGCCCTAGGTGAATGGAAGCCCTTCCTGAAATATGATCTCAACCCTCCAGAACGCAGCTCAGAGAACGGACATGGAAGCTCAGCATTCTAGCTGCTCAGCTTGTTTGAACCCATCTGCAAATTCTCTCTGGGTTTTGTACCCAAAGTCTTTGTCGAAGTCCATCTGAAGAACTATTAGTACTGCTAAACGATTTTGTTTTCCTTAAAATTGGGACAGCAGACTTTATTTGTAAATATTTTAGGCTCGGGGGCGATATACTCTCTGTTATATCAACTCAGTCATTGTACATGGAAGGTGCCATAGACACACCACTTAAAGGAATGTCCCATGGGGTTCTAGTAAATCTTCATTTATGGACACCAAAATCGAATTTCCTGTGATTTTCACATGTAACAAAATATTCTTCCTCTTTCAGTATGTTCTTCTAACCATTTAAAAATGTAAATCCTATTCTTAGTACATGGGCTATAAAAAGGGTGGGGGAGCAGATTTGGACCAGGGCCATATTTTGCAAACTCCTGTTTTAAAAGATGAACTTGAGAGACCCAAATCAATAGTCACAGTACAACTCATTCCTGTGAGATATTTTCTCTTCTCCAAGAAGCACAGTCACCAGACTCTTTGCAGGAATCAAAAGAGCGATCTTTTCAAAACTCAACCCATTGTCTCCGCCTCCGTCTATCTCTAAACAATACCCGTTTGATGTGTTTTGGTTTTCCCCAGCAATAGCCTCCTATCTGAATCCCCAGTTAGTGCTCCATTCCGTGGAGCCGCACGTCCTGCCGGCCAGAGGGAGAGCTCACCTGCGTGACCGCAGGGGCCAGGAAAGCCAAACCCCCCAAAATGGCTTCCCTCTGTTAGTTACAGAAAGAGCAAAGTTTCCATGGGCTTCTTTTTAAAATGCAACAATGTAAAGGTCACAGAGGAGGAGATGAAACTCGGAGTTGTAATAAGGAAGGAGAAATAAAAAATAATGACAGAAATAAATTGTCATAAGAGGGGATACAGTTATGATTTATTGTGATATCCTACAAATTTGGAGGTGATTAAAAGCCACCTAAGATTCACATTAACAAGTCACATAAAAATGGAATTAAACTAGTGGGCATAATGTGGCAGGGTATAAAGAAAAATCATGACAGAAATAAATTGACAGAAGAATGATACTATTCGAGCTTTGCTCTGCCCTGCCACCCTGACAGCAGCCTAGTATTTTAATTTCAGAGTTGTGGTTGAGTTTTTGGAGTTCATTAAAGGCCCACATTAAGAATCTCATAAAAGTGAGGAGAAATTAGTGACCATAATGTGGCAGAGGAAATAAAGAAACAATAATGACAGAAATAAATTGACAGAAGAATGATACACTTAATGTTTCACTCTGACACCCTCTATTAATAGGCCTCTGCAAGCTGGAACAAATGTCATTCATATTTTAGCCAAAGTATACCGCTAATTAGGCCAGCTCTCTGCACTGGAATTAGAGTTGAGATCCCTCACCTTTAGAGTGGATTCATTTGAATTCTAAAGAAAAGAGCTGGTGACAGAAAAAAAAACTTTCTACTTGGGCTTTTCTAATGAGATAAAATTCCCCCTTCTCCCCATTTCGCAGCTATAATTGCTGATTATGTTGTTACATAGCCGCGCTCTCGGCTTTCTCCTCCCGTCATTACAATCTAGGCTGGCAGATCAGGGCGCTTCAAACACAGGCTGCAGTGGTTTGAGTCTAATTTAGCGCTCATTTAGGCCGCAGGTACCACACAAGGTAAACACTGTATTGTTATAATTAATTACCCCTTAGGCCTCGCCAGGCCATCTCTGTTTCAGCTGACCCTTATAATAATAAGGCTTCCGGGCATATTGTATTTCTTTTGACAGATTAATTAGAAATTCAGCCGTGGAGGTACAAAGCAACTCGGTCATGAATATTTAAATGGCCTGACACAAAAAATCATGAAAGGGCTGCTGAACTACATGACGGACAGGGGATATTAGGCAAGTGACTCTAATCAATAATCTCTTGATCTCTTACATATTAATACACTGCCTGCTGTTATTAAGCTCCGTAATAAGGAAGGGGAGAGAAAGTTAGTGTAACTCTGCTGTAGGCCTCGGCGCGGCCCCCAGTGATTGCGCTAACTGACTGAGAAAATGCACAGAGGAGCCCAGCCTCAGCCTCTTCAATCTAATCCAATCTTAAGGAATGGCAGCTCTGCGTAGCGCCGACTGGATAATTATTGGCGCTGACAAGGTGAGGGCGTTTGCAGGCAAATGAGCTCGGAAGCAGGCGCGGCTCCCAGACCACCCAGCGCAGGGCACGCCGACCGTCGGCCCGCGCTGCTGTTCTGCTTGTAGGGGCTTGAGCGGGGGTCCCGGGGGGCCGGAGCCCTGCCGAGGCCCAGGCCGGGGGCGGTGGGCGCCCAGGGCCCGGAGCTCGCCGCGCCTGGTGTCGGAGCCACTCGAACACCAAGTCACGAGATTTGCTCGGCTCCCTTTGCTCATCGCTTCCAACACCAAGGCCGCTGAGTGAATTAAGTAGCAGAGGCAGCTGAATATCATCTAAATTCATTAAAGGAGCGAGTCCTCTCAACCCAAGGCGAGCCGCGCGCCCTGCCGCTCTGGAGGCCCTGGCCGCCCACGTGGGGCTGATGCTGGCCTGTTGCATCCCCAGACCTGGGCGCCTGGGCGACCCCCCAACAGGTGCAGAGGCCATCGGAAGCCGCCCTGCCCAGAGCCCTCTCTGGCTGGACACTGGGGATGGGAGCTCACCTGGCACGGCTGCCTCTGCATCTCACAAAGGGCTTCCCTTGCTTTTCCTGGGTTTTTCTTTGCACGCTTTGAACACTGTCTTCCTAACTGGACAAAGGCAACCCCGCCAGCCTAACCAAGCCTAGCGATGCTGGGCCGAAGACCTTGATTTCTCAGCTTCTACCTGGGGAGGTCTGGAGCCCTATTGAAAGTAGCAGCTGGCGAAAGCAGACTCTACCAAGAGGAGGAAATGGAGGGACTTTGGGCGATTCTGGGAGGGAAGAGGCAGAGAGAGAAGTGACGAGAGTCCAAGGTCCAGCCACAGTTTGGGAGGCTGGGTTCTGAGTCCTGAAAATAGTGGAGAAATGTGTTTAGAGGAATAGGGTCATGTGACACTCTATTTCTGGTGTCTTTCTGGATGTCAGCCTTTCCGGCTACGCAGGCTGTGGAGTCTGTCCTTCTACTCCAATAGGGGATATACCCACCTATACCCATTCAGAAAACTCTCAGTCTCCTGAGAGTGAGTTTTATTTGCTTGCAGGGCTTTTTGTTTGTTTGATATTAGTTTTTTAGTGGAAATTAAAGAAAAAACTAAGTTTCATGACTTTGTCAGCCTGGTGCAAAACAGAAAGGAGGAGAAGATCCAATGACACTCGGCAGAAATAGGGGTGTCTAACCATTCGGGGCCATCCATTCCTGGGAATTTGTGAGGCCTTTTGATGGCCCAGAGGGAGCGCCCACCCTGTGATTATGGGAAAAGGCCGCAGCTGGCCCGGTGGCATGAGCGCCTTCCTCTGACTGTAACCTATTGTATTTAGAGTTCTTTCCTGTGTCTCCTGGTCTGGCTAGCAGGGAGCCCATGCTGTCCTATCAGTTGAGACTGTATCACCCAGGGCTGCTCGCCTAGGTTCTGCTCATGGCCCCAATTCTGGTCTCTCAAGAGGTACAACACACAGGGAAGCCCCTTGAACGGCCCGAGCCCCAGCGTGCCACAGCACGTGACCAGCCTCAGTTTCCCCATCTACGTTTGCCACCAATATTTGCCATGGTCACTAGATGACACGGCCCATTTCCACGTGCCTTGTACTGTAAAACACAGTCCGTCATTTGTGCCCTTACACGGCTACCCCAGATGAGGTCCCACATGGCTCATGGCTGCTCCGTGGCTTTGCAGGCAGTCACCCCCTCTGCTTGACTTCCTTAGTGCTTAGCTGGCTCTGAGTGTGAGTCCTGCTGGGAATGGTCCCAGATCCTGTCCCTGCCTGCCTCCCCCAGGGTGCTGGGAGCTCCTCAAGGGCAGGGCTGCGTCCGAGGCACTTGGGCAGCACCCTCAATTAAGCCTGCGTGCAGCACGTGACAGGTGTGGTAGCTGCTGGGCCCGTCTAGGGGAAAGTCCTGCCACCTTTACCTGCATCAAGGGACTTGCAAGAACAGCCTTGCTCTGGGCTGGAGCTCAAAAAGGGAGTAGATAATGAAGAATAAAGAAAAACAATCACAGGGTGACTGCCAAATTAAACGCTCAAGTGCAGAGCCTGTACCGCTGCTAATGATGATGCTGATGACGGTAATAATAATAATAACGGCCTCAATGACAGTGCTCATCTCTACCCTGGCCAATTGGTTTATAAAAACATCACTAAAAAGTTTAGTTCTGGGAACAAGTTCCCACTCCTCCGTCCCTTTATTGCCAAAGCATAATGAAGTGCAAGCCAAGAAGCAAACTCATTGCAAATTGTATAAAAGATTTGGGGCCAAAATGAAGCTGTTAAAAACCACATCTGTAAAAATGGGGTAATTATTATGGGTGGGTAAAAATCTGGCAAGAATTATTTTCTTAAATAAGGCGTAAAGGGGAACAGATGTGCTGTAACTGACACTTTTTTTGTGTGTGTGTGCAGTTTCACAATCCCTGTGAAAAGAAGAAATGGATCTGATTTATCAGATTATCCTACTTATTAAAGTGCAGCAAGGACTACGGAAAATCCCTTTGTCTCATGTCCTTCCCCTGGAGAAGGACGGCGGCCGGGCCAGGTGGGTTTGCTTGCTGCAAAGCAGGCGAGAGATAGAGGTGAGTTGGGTGGGCAGCGAAGGGACTGCAGGGGGAGAGAAGGTCTGCAGAAGATTCACGGATGGGAGGGGAGATGACAATGAGCTCTAAGTAGAAAACCACAGGGGCAAAGTATGTCAGGGTCAAGCTGGAATGGGGAAAATGGCCAAAGACAAAGACAGGCAGTTCGAGTCTGGAAATAATTACGGTCCAGTGAAGACAACTGAATTCCATATTACCTTGGTCAATGTCTGCAGCTTGGGGAGGTATTTGGGGTGGGTTTACTTTTTGGAGCTTAGCAACATAAATTTGTTGTCACTGAACTATTAAATGCAATAGACACATGTTGGCAGAGAGGGTCCGGAGAGGGATGGAACTTATTAAGGGGAATAATCGCCTAAATGGGCCCACTGCACGATTTTAATATCCCATGACAACACTCAATTGTCGAATTCAGCGAGAGTGTCCATGATGCTACTAAAATTAAGCCAGAAATTCCTAGATTTATTCTATTTTTTTTTCTTTAGTTAGGGACAGGAAATGCCAGTAAGCTGTGGGAATCTAAGCAAGAAATAAGAAACTGAGAAGAAAAAAGGATGGTCTAGCATTTTATGAGATTTCTGCCATTAAATCTATAACAAATGTCTTTCACCTCCCCATGCTAAAGAGGCAGTGTGGGACTTTAATTGGACTTTTGGCTTTTCTTCATTTGATTTAAACCAAGGTAGAATTTCAAACAATAACACTGGAACACCTGGTTAACACGTTAGATGATACACACAGCTGTAAATTGTGGTTTTAATAGTTGCTCACTGGGGAATTTAAAAGGGTCTCATTGTTCTGTTTGGCAGATATTAAAAAAAAAAAAAAAAGAGAGACCAACTACTGGGATTTAAAAGCCATGCACGTGATTTCAGTGCAACAGAGATCATGAAATTTAATCATTGGACCCCGCTTGTGGCCAGTTTACGCAGGACGCTAGTGGCCAGTCTATCGCGGTCACATGATGGGTTTTTCACGTTCTCCAAAGCCACCATCCAGCTTGAAGTTCAAGGAAATCGATCATTTTGTATTTCTAGGGTAACAGGGAAGATTTTAAGTATGAATATCAAGGTACAGCCATGGTGATATACATGCCTGTGTGTTCATATGTGCTTTAGTCACACACGCTCTGTTGTAAACCGGTTTGATGAGAAAGCGTACACACTCCTTGGCTGGCCAGTCCTCTTTCTCTTTTTGAAAACAAAGGTAGGTTTCCCCCAGCTCAGGAGGCTTGCAGGCTTTCCTTCCCACGGCTCTTTTCCCCATCAGCAGGGGGCTGGCCCAGCCTGCAAGTCTGAGTGCAGTGCCCCATATTTTAAAGTGACAGTTTTCGAAACGCCTGCAGGACTTTTCCCTTCCTTCCCAGCCGTGGCCGCCACCCCGCCGCTGCCTTCCGAATTGACGCTCAGAGGGCACATATTTAAAACAAAGGCTGGGTCTCATTGCTTCCCTCTGATTGCAGCCAGGGAGGTGGTGGAAATTACCCACAGAGATGCCCTTGTGGGCATGGCTCTCAGCTGTCCCCACCTACTGCTCCTCCCCGCAGCTCTGACCTCCACAGCCCATTACAGCCCAGCCCTGGAGAGCAGGCCAACATTTGCTGGGTCCCTGCAGCCTGCAGCCCAGAAGAACCTCACAAGAGGGACTGACAAAGGGACATGAAGGGGCTTCAGGGTGTGTGTGTGGGGGATGTGGACACCGCCTCTTTCAAATCCCTTATTTTAGGACAAGCAAGTGGAAGCCCAAAGACCGGAAGCCTAGTCTGGCTGGGGTGGGGCGAGCCCAGGGGTCCCCACCCTCTCTGCCCTGCCTCACATGCACAGAGTGGCCACACTCTGCCGCCTCGTCCTTGTTGTCCCATAGGCTGCAGACCTTGAGGCCAGGAAACAGGTTCTGACTTCCATGCGTTCCTTTCAGAAACTTCTCTGCACTATCCCATGTCTCCTAGGAAAAGGCCTGGATGAAAATGGAGAGTGTCCTACAAAGTAGGGGGTATCCAGAGGCCACCCTCACACACAGTGGGAGCCCATTTCTCACACACAGTGAATGCCAGTTCCTCACACACAGTGGGTGCTCTATTTCTCACACACAGTGGGTGCCCTATTTCTCACACACAGTAGATGCCCATTCCTCACACACAGTGGGTGTCTATTTCTCACACACAATGGGTGTCTATTTCTCTTACATAGTGAGGGCCCATTCTTTACACACAATGGCTGCCTATTGCCTCACAGGCAGCAGTGCCTAGTATTTGCTGAATCTGTCTGTCTGAGCACTCTGCCCTGCTCCCTTTGGAGCCTGTGTTTGTCGCATCTTTCTGCTTCACAGGAAAACATGATGGGGGGAAGGTCAGCTTGCCGGGAAGGTCAGCAGATTCTGTCACTTCCTGCTGAGACAAGAAGTTCGGCATGAAAGAGCAAGGCAGTCAGACTAGAAGGGCAACTCTTTATGTGAGAAGTATTGTCAGGGTGAGATGTGCTCACCAAAACCCTAATTGTTGATGAACTGGTCACCACTGATGTGACTTCCACGATCACAGCAGGGAAGGCCCAGCACACCTGTGTGGCCTCTGTGATTCTTCCTGAGCTCCGGGGAGTCGCATCTCTGTCACTGAGCATCCTTGTCGGCTCTTGTGTGACGCAGAGGTTGAAGCTTATGGAGGTCTCCTCAGACCTGTCAGCCGAGAGTCAACGCGAGCCGCAGCTGGTTATTTCCCTTCCACAGAATAAAATGTGTTTTGTGGATCGGATTTTTCAATTCTTGCTATTCATTTTTCTCTTCGATTGGGCTACGAGGAGCTACAATTTCAACCATGATGTTAGCTAGACAGTATGTTCCCATTTACTCAGAGTCAGGTGCCGCCTGAAGACATTCCCGACGGCACCAACCCCACTGCTAGCGCTCCCCCGTTTCCACATCGAGTGGCTGCAGGTAGCTTATTTGTCCTGCTGAGACTGAGGCTCCTCATCTGCAAATGGGGTAATCACAGTACTCTTCACAAGGTGGGTGCAGATGTCATGAGGTGCACCTGGAGAAGAACGTAGCGCAGCTCTTTCCTGCCTGGAGAGCTCAATAGACACTGGCCCGTAGCCCCCTGCCCGCAGGTACAGCGTGCAGGCAGATGCCGAGCAGACAAGGATGGCAGGCAGCATCGGTCAGACTCGTCAGTCCTCAGTTATTCAAAACTCAACGTAGCTCCTACATATTCTAGAGGTTCAAGAGGCACCATATCGCTGATGTGCTGGCAGCCGTGATTCGTTCCAAGACACAGCCCCTGGTTGGTGTTAGTACAGTGGACCATGTTCCCGGCTCCTGGCTGAAGGATTCCCACCACCCACGTCTCGTTGTTTTTCTCTGTAAAGTTGAACATCTAATTGTTGGGGAGGATCCATCTGGGAGACATACTAGTGGGCGTCTTCAGTTTTCGCCCAGCTGTTGGGTGTCATGTTGACCGTGGCCTTGCCCCTGATCCAAGAGACCCAGGCTCGGTGGCTGTCTTCGGCATAAGGTTGGCTGAGTCCGTAAGAGTCACGGGATGTTTGCGGTAGTGAGGGGGCAGCCTGAGCCAAGGCCTGAGGGGCGGAGAAGCCGTGGCATCTATGGCACAGCCGGTCGCTCAGCTTGGCCACACCTCAGGGCCAGGAGCGGCCATGGTGGAGGTCAGGCAGGCCTGGGGTCCCACAGCGGACAGGAGGGGCGCTCAGCGTGGAGTCTGTATCTGGCAGGCAGGAGCGTGCCAGTGAGGGCCTGGGGGAGCCCGGGGGCATCCCCTAGAAGATGCCCGCGTGGCCTGCGCTGCCCTTGCCTGGGCCTGCGGCAACAGAGGCTGTGAGTGGGGTGGCAGGTGACCAACTGCCCTTGAAGGGAACTGGGTACTTGCCACCAAGCCTCAGGGCCAGAGCACAGCAAACCGGCTGTGGGCCACCCCGGTTTCCAGGTTCCTAGCTGGCAAGGAGGTTTCAGTTTTCCTATGAAAGTCCCTTGGCAAAGCGACTGTTGTCTCTTCTCAGGAAGGGGGTGGGAAAGCTGCACCCTAGCCTCTGTGTCCCCCTGGGGCCCCACCCCGAGTGTCACTCAGTCAGAGTTCCTTAGGCAGTGCTGCCGGGCCCATGCGACGCAACAGCGGAGATACCATATCCAGTCCCGGGAGCACACAGCCTCCAAACGCCCGAGTCCAGCGCCTTCATGAGTTTCACTGGAACAAATCTTGTCTGCCGTGCTTTTCCGTACCGGCACGGACAGCCAGAGGGCCTGAGACTCTGCGTGTGCGCGCGCCCTGTATCTGTGTATATATGTGCACATCTGCATATGTGCACACACGTGTACATGTATGTATACACCAATGTGCAGGTGTACACATGTATGTGTGCCTGTGTGCCTGTGTGTGTACCTGTGTGCATCTCTGTATGTGTGTGTATGTATGTGCATGCACACATGTCTGATTATTTTACAGGTTTCATTGACACATCATGTTTCAGGTAACACTCAGTTCCAGGCCATAATAGTGATGACAGGAATCACAAACGTGGCCGCCTGCTGTCATGCCCACCCTCACTGATTTCCACATTAACACCTACCAGGAGTATTGGCACCGCCTCACGCAGCCCGCCGACTGCCCAGCTGGCCTCAGCCTTCAGCTGGCTCCTTGGTGTCTCAAGTTGAACGTCTGATACCCGCAGCCTGCTCCTCCCCCAGTTTCCTTCTCCCTGTCTTTGGGGACTTAGGACGTAGCCCTAGGAGTGGTCCCCACATGCCATAGAGCGGTTCTCTGTCTCCAAGTGTCCTAGTGTGGCCCTGTCTCTCTCGGTCACATCACTGGCACCTTTCTGCAGCTCCACTGCCCCATGTCTTAGTGGGTTCCCTGCTCGGCCCTCCCCTGAGCACCGCACTGTTCCCATGGCAGCCGGTGTTGTTGGAACGACTGTTCCCCAGTGGCTGGGCGTGGCACTGCTCAGCTCACGAAGCTCCAGACAGAGTCACGTCCCTATCTCTCCGTGCCCTCCTGCCCTGCCGCCCACCTTCGCCAGGCCAGGTCCCTCACTTATGGGCAGAGAGGTGCTTCCAGGGTACCACCCATGCCCATCCGTGCTGTGAATAATCTGTCCTCTCACAGTACCGATGGCTCTCAGAGATTATACTATTTGTCTGTGTTGAATCCACAGGTAGAAGGTGCGCTGCATGAAGGCAGGATGGGTCGTGTCACCTCCGTGAATCGTGGCGGCTGCGTGCATGGGGAGAGCGACATCGTGTACGGCAGGAGGTGCCAGCCCACCTGTGGACACGGGAACTGCGGCCCGGCGTCTTGCCCATCTTTCTTCCCCTTCAAAGCTGGTGTCCGCTCAATGTGGTACATACATTGTGGGCGCCGAGGGTTCTAGATTGTTCTTCCTGCTCGTGATGGTCAGCTCTCAGGCCAGGAGGCCGGTGCCTTCAGAAGCTGTGTGGGAGGTCTCCTTGTCCCCACAGGTGCTCCTGGCCACCTCGCCAGGGTCCTGTTCTTTCCAAAAGCTGGAAAATTCACCTCAGCTCTCCTTAGAGAAGCGTGTGAGATGGGATATTTGGTGTGGAGTTTTAATATTCTTAGTCTTCACATCGTGCTGTAAGCTTACACGTGACCGATACCATGCTGCTTTTTCGACAATTCATTGGTAGCTTCTGTCTTGATCAATCCCATGTTGATTTCCATGCAGATGTTTTGGACAAAAGCGCTCCACTCTACCTGCCTTGTTTCGTTACCCTCCTGTCCCTTACAGTGTAGCAGCAGCTTTAGCCCTGCGAGGAAAGTCTGCAATTTCCCCAACGCCACGGAATCAGGCTGTTCAAGAGCGTTGCCCGAGGTGCTGGTTCTTGGTGAGGCTGTCCTAGAGGGGCCAAGTGCATCTGTTCGGCTCCCTCCAAGGCAGCTAATGAGTTGCAGACACACCATTGCCCTGCCTGTTGGTTTCCAGCACATGTTTATTCTTCTCTGGCTCAGCGGCTCCTCTCGAGAGTGACAGGGCTCCTGGTGCCTCTCCCCTTCTGTGTCGCCCTCTTTACCTTCTTCTCTTCCCTCTCATTCTTCACCTCTTCCTTTCTCCCTCTTTTTGCCTCCGCCTTCTCTTCTCCTTTTTCTCCTCCTCTTGTTTCAATCATATCTTTATTTTCACGTGGCTGTGCGTTCTCAGCAGGGACAGAGGGATTGCTGCAATTCCAACCGGCAGGAGTGGGGGGTTTGGCCTCAGGACACCCGGGTCTGTGTGGGCCCAGATCCCGTGAGTTTGGGCATGGCCTTTGAGTCGCGTTTTTCACTTGCTCTCTTCTGCCTTCTCCTGGGTGGGCTGATGTAACGGGAGGCGACTGTGAGTTCCTGATGCAGTGTCCTCATTTCCTCCATTTCAGGCCCTCTCGTCAATGGGTGCAAGAGAATAAAGAATGCACCTGAGTGACGGTACAGTAGAGAGTAATTGAATTAAGAACATACACATTAGAATTTCAGTGGGATTGCCTAGTTAATGTTACTTTATTAAGCCTTCTATCAAACCCTTTTTTATGGATATCCGTTGATATACAATTAATCTGTTCTCTTGTGAGAAAAATCGTCGCACCTGAGGTGGATGAAAAGTGTCAGATGATAATAATTATAAGCAGCTGTTCACTCGCAGCACCTCTGGCCAACACGGGGGATGCTGTGAGCTACCACTCCTCACAACAGCCCACCTCATTAGACTTGACCTTCCCAGCTGGGGATTTCATTTGTGTTTTTTTAATGGGTTTGTATACCGCAAATCACAACACCTTCTGAAGATGGAGTCTTTGTAGCTCTAACAAAAGAGAGCATGTGAGTTGACAAAAAAGCCGTAGCTCCAGCAGACTGGCAGGGCACTGCCGTGACGCAGGGAACTTCTCAGCCACTGGCTGGGGAGAGATGTGCCACCCATGCCTCTGCTGAGATAAATGCCTTTGCCTGGCTTTGAAGCCCCTCTGCCCGGTGCAGCCACCGGCAGTACAAAAGTAATTGCTGGCCCTGACTGCACTTCGGGGCATGGTCACGGCCCCCTTGCAGCCAGCTCAAGTCCACGAAGCTCCGACTTCCAGCCCCACTTCGTTGGCAGGCCTGGTGCCTCCCCACGCCCGACCAAGGTCGAGCTGGCAACCGGCGAACGCCAGACACCAGCGAGAGCACAGGTTAGAGATACAGATAGAGGCGCCGTGGAGAGGTGGGGGTGTCTTTGAAAAGAACATCTCTGGTTTTCTTTTTTTCCTTTCCATTTATGTTTGTAATAAACTCACTCTCATACAATTAGCCTCAATTGTTTTTATATCTTGGGAGGCAATAATATAGGCCACCTGGGAATACAGTAGTAATCCGTATACCTGTGTTCATTTACCCAAATCACTATGGTTACAGCTAGGGCAAACTGTTTACTGTGAGAATCCTAGAGCCTCTTCCCAGCTACTAATGACCTTTCTGTTCCTCCAATAACATCAACAAACCGGGAGGCTGCCCACGCCATTAAAGCCAATTGCCTCTCAAGTTACTGAGGGACTGCCGCGTTTCCTCATTTATTTTCTCTCATCTGATGTAACTCACATGCCACTTTCTTGTCTGTAAAGAAGGGGAAAAACTGTGGATTATTGATTTGCTTCTGAAGAGAAGACCAACCTAAAAGCCCCGATGAATTGTCACTCATTATTGAAATTACTGAACACTAATTAAACTGGCAGCTCAAATCCCAGCAGGCCACACTCATCTGAAGCTGAGATTCAGACACTTGGGCAGTGGAAGAGCGCGTGCTAGCAACCACCGGGATTGTAATAAGCTTTGCATTAATTTTTGCTTCTTAAAGGCGCACGGCCCTGTTTGTGGCGGCCCTGCCCGGGTAAGGCTGTACATACAGGCTGGGGCCCCCTTTCCTGGCTTTTTGCAGGAACCGGCGATTCAGCGCTTAAAATTTCATGGTGAGACTGAGGCCTGTGCCCCTGTGAGGGCAGAGCTTGTAGCCCGGGAGGCCACCGTGACCCCATCCTCCAGCCGCAGGCCTGAGAGGCCAGACTGGCACAAAGACGGCTGGGAAACTCAGCTGGCTCCAGACAGGAAACTGAGTCAGGCTGGCTAGAGAGCAATAGGCAGCCTTCCCGGGGACGAACGTTGGCAAACAGCATTTCCAGTTCACCAAGTCTGATTTATTTTCTGAAATATGGCCCATTTTCTGGGCTGTAGCAGCCCCCTGTAAGTTATGCACATGGTTCTACGTGGCAGCTCAGCTACAAACGGGCTGGTTCCAAGGAAGGACCTGGTCCACAGCTGAAAGCGAGAGCGAGTGTCCCAGGGTCATGGAAGAAAGCGGAGCTATCAGGCCCTTGGAAGGCCCCTACCAGGGCCGACCGTGGGCGGGAGGAGGCGGGTGATGGCCTCCTGGCCAGGCATACTCAGACCAGCTGCCTCCTCCGGGCTCTTTCTGTCTTAAGAGATTTTTTTTCTTTTTTTTTTGAAAAGCAGAAATATGCAAAGTCCACAGTGTCTTTATTTTTTAAGGGCCAAAAAGTGGAAACTATTTGCCTGCCCATTACCAGGTACAGGGGAAAAAGGGTGGTGAGACAGCTACAACGGAACACTGGTCGGCAATGTAAAGGAGTGAATTACTGAAATATGCGACGGTGTGACAGATGTTTGCTTATCAAACAGGGCTGTTTGGGAGCTGTCGCCCACAGGGTAGCATGACCTGACCTAACAGATAGCGTCCCTCCAAAGTGAGGCGAGAATGTGAGATTTGGAGACGAGGAAGAGGCAGGAGTGCAGAAGTGGTGTTGGAGGCAGGGGGCCCTGGATAGGGATGGGGTTCAGGCCCAGGGAGTGCCTAAGGGAGGGGGCAGCACAGGCTCTGTAACCCCTCGGTGACAACCACAGCTACCACACCGTCTTAGAAACACATGCTGCTTTGGAACTGCACAACAGCAGACTGCTGAGTGTCCAAACTCATTCATCCCACTCTTTTTTTTTTTTAAATATTTTATTGGGATATTGGGGCAGGGGAACAGCACTGGGGATTCGGGGAGGGGGAACAGACAAGCTGCTGTCTTTTTGTTCTTCAGTCTAGTTGTGGAGGACGTTGCTTCACTGGCCCATGTTGGTGTCGTCATTGCGCTCTTCCCGGGTGAGGCAGTCACTCGCCGGCCTCTGGACGGCCACTCACGGCAGCTCACGGAAGCTCATGAAAGCGCACGCCAGCTGCTGGCCAGCCCCACTGCAGCCTACGCTGTCGCCGGCGACTCACGCAGCCCAGCTCCAGGTGGAGCTGTTGTTCACCATCTTAGCTGTAGAGGGCACAGTGTCACTGACCCTCATATGTGGGATCCGAACCGGGGCCGTTGGCATCCCAAGCCAGCTCTTAACCAATGCACCACTCGGCCGGCCCTCACTAGTCCCACTCTTTACAGTTCTCGTGTCATAGTTAGGCATGGGGCTCACCAGGGGCGATGGTCAGCCCCGGAGCACCAGATGGACCTGTCCTGATTCTGGGAGGGAATGTACCCAGAGGCACCTGGACCTCTTTCTCCCCTGAGCCCCACTTTCCCAGCTGGCAATGAGTGGCTGATGGCCATGCCCTGCCCAGCAGTGACCCAGGAGGGGCACTGCTGTTGCCGCTGTGGGGAACTGGCCTTGGTGAGGCTGGTGTGTCTTCCCCTGCCTGGCAAGACATGCAGGGGACAGAGACATGACTCTGTGGGAAGCCTGAAAGTTCTAAGGACTGGGCCCCCAGGGTGCAGTGGCTGCAGGTTGGGTCCCTGGGCGGGCACAGATTCGGCGTACAGCTTTCTGATCTTGGGAATGCTACCTAAACTTCATTCCTCAGCCAGAACCTGGATGAAATAGAATAATGGGTAAAATGCTAAGGAAAAGCTCAAGTTGCTTGGCCCCGACCCTGGATTTCCTCTGGGCTCCGAGGGCTGGCACGTATTATACATGTTTTCTTTCACAGCATGGCAGTTCTCTTCGTGCTAGCTGGCCAGGCTCACAGTATTCATGCAGGTTTCTGCATGTGCGCTTTCCAACACCACATTATGGCATATGTGTCTTTGCACAGACTCTCATCACTCTCTATGAATTTACTCGTCCGTCTGTTCATCTTTCTCCTTCAGAGCATGACAGAGAGAGCATGACGTGTCCTTCTTGTGAAAACCCCCATGCCCAGCTCTGTGCATCCCATTCTTACCTGGTCTCTGCCAAATAAGTCTTATCATTAATTTATACTCCAGCCCGTCCCATTCCCTGAAGTGGTTAGCAAAATCTTGTCCTCAAGTAGGGGACGATGAGAGGTTGAGAGCCTGCATTTACTGAGCCCCACTACTTACCCTACCTGCCCACCTATTCTGAGTGATACACACACACACACACACACACACACACACACACACACACACCTGTTAATTACTGTAGTTTTATAGACATGAGGCACCAGGAAGTAAGTTACTTGCCCAAGGTCACACAGCCAGTAGTTGGGAGAGCAAGACAAATGAATGAGATAAAGACATTAGCTCAAAGGGAAAATGCATTTTGAATAGCAAAGTGGAGAAAGCGTGTGGAGGGTAAATGGATCTTGTAATGTCTTGCACAGTCACTAGATTAGTCACAAATAAAGATCTGTTTTTCCCTGCAGCCAAAGCAATAAAGAGAATAGGATCAGTTATAAGCTTCACCTTGACCATAAAATGCACATACTGGTCTGTCAGGAGTGATAAGTGTCAGAATCCACACCAATTTCTAGACTTTATACTGGCACTAGGGCAGCCTGGACTTGTGGGTATCTCAAAGCCAAAGAATGAACAAAGCAGAGAAGAATACCTAATTATACTTACTGTGATTTCTCTTCTTTTAAAAGAATAATTATGTCTTTAAAGTCAAACATCTTATCTTTACATCCACTATTCTTTCCAGGTGGCCATAGTATTTTATATGCATTTCCCACAAAGTATATTTGAAGTGTCACCTTGTTGCTTGTTCATTCCATCTGCACCTATTCTGACCCATTTTCCCTTTACTGGATGGAGAATAATATCTTTTATTACTAATTTTAGTGGTAAGCCTTCAAATTTAAACACATATTCTAGCAAAGATTAAATGTGAATCGACAAGAACCTCTGCACACTTTTATTTCCTCCCAAACCTTCTCCGAGCTCCCACACGATTGCCTGGGAGTTTATTTTCAGCCTATTGATATTATATATATGGTCTTAGTCAGCTCAGGCTGCCACAGAAAAATAGCACAGACTGGGCAGCTTAAATAAACAACAGACATTTCTTTTCTCGTAGTTCTGAAGGCGAGATGACCGGGCTCAAGGTCCTGAAGGTAGGTTTCTGATGAGCGCTCTCTTACTGGCTTGCAGATGCCCACCTTCTCACTGTGTCACTGTGGGAAGAGAGAGGGAGAGAGAGAGAGAGAGAGAGAGAGAGAGAGAGAGAGAGAGAGAGAGAGAGAGAGAGAGAACCAGAAAGCAAGCTCTCTGGTGTCTCTTCTTAGGACACTAATGATATCAGATTAGGGCCCCACCCTTATGACCTCATTTTACCTTAATTACTTCCTGAGAGGCCTCACCTCCAAATACAGGCCTCCCCTCAGGGTGAGGGCTTCAACACATGAATTGGGGGACACACAAGCATTCAGTCCATCACATATACCTAGAAGTTAATACCTATGTTACTATTTCATTATTATTCTACTTTGTTTTTGTCATTTTTCTAAAGCACATTATTTATCTATTTACTTACTTATGTTTTTGCTGTTCATCATTTATTCCTGAATATTTTTTTGTGAGTTTTTTTGTTTGCTTTGTTTCTGCTGTAATGCATCCTTAAGTATTCGTTTCAGCAGAGATCTGACTTTCTGACTCCTCTGTCTAAAAACCTCCTTATTTTAATCTTATTCTTGAAGGTAACTTGAAGATAGAATCTGAGGTCCATTGTTTTTCTCTTCAGCATCTTGGTGATGTCAGTTCATTCTTTCCTGGTCTCTGCTGAAGCTGACTGGATTGTTATTTTGTAATGCATCCGTGTCTTTACGTTCTCGTATCCTGCTACGTCTGTATGTGTGTCTGACTCTCTGTGCTGGAGCCAGGTAATTTTCTTGGTTCTTTCTCATAGTTAATTAATTATGTTTCATCACTGACTCCTTAACTATTTAGTCATCTATTGAGTTTTTCCATAATAGTACTATTCATTTGAATGATTTCTAATTGGTCTTGTTTTTCATAACTATGTCTTCTTGTTTTATAACCACTTGTTATTATTCCACATATACAGAGGTACAAAAAATATATACACACTTTAAGAAAGGAAGACTATATTAAAATTGCAATACTCAATATATACTGATAACAAAAGATGAATACAAGTCACGTTTAACTTCTGCAATTACAAGAGGTGCTCAAAGTGGTTCCCATCAGCGTCCAGACACTTCTGATGACAGCGAACTACTGCTTGAGCACCGCTGACCAAAGTGACCACTTGTGTACATTTTTCTGGCACCCCCAACATTAAAATGTTGTTTATCCTGTGGAGGCTTTACCAACTATTTATTTTGAACTCCCTTTTAATTTGCTCTATTATCTCCTAGTCGTGGAGTCTGTTGACTCAGTCCCCACACTACATTCAGGTCCTGGTAGCTGTTGTAGGAAGTCCTTTCCCATTGGATGGTTTTCTTTCCATCCCTGAGCTATGACAACCGCCCCGTGGAAGGGTTAGATACCTATTCACCCACCTCACATCCTTTGGCACCGCCTGTCACTCCAGCCACTGCGGACCACCAGCTATGGCAGGCGTACCTGATAGCACCTGTCCTCAGCTGCTGAGGGCATCCCTGGATTTCTGCCACCACCCCTGGGGCACTCACTCACCCTTTCCAATACATGTGCCAACCAGGGGAGGGTGCTGACACCCCGTGGAGCAGATCCTGACCGGTCGGACATGGGAGGCAGTGGATGAATCCTACCTTCTTCCCATAGGCAACATCTGCTAAGGCACCTTCTCTGCAGCCCATTGGCCCCAGGGTTGAGCCCCTGTGGGTCAGCTCAGTGCTATGCCTTTGGATTGGCTTCAGGTGAGTAACCTGGGCTCTCCCAGCAGCTTTTGGTCCTAGGCAAGCAGATCACCTGGATGAGGTGGGACCAGGGGTGTGGCCTGGTGGGCCCACCTACTTTGTGTTCACACTCCCCTTCCACTGTGTCTGGAAGTTACCTTCAGGCCCCGAGACCCCAGCCTTCCTTTCAGACTTGGTCTGAAGCCCAAGGTGGGAAGAATCTGCTCACAGCCTCTGAGGACAGTGTGTTGGGAAAGCAGCTTCCAAGAGGCAGAAAGACCTTCCACATTTTAGTAAGGTACAGAGCTGTGGGTCTTATTGCCCTCGAATGTCAGCTGCTACCAACACTACATTCGGATTTTATAATTTACACACTTCTTCCACTGAACCACTGCCCGTTTGGCCCTTCGCGCCCTCAGCGGTGTAGATGTTCCGGTGATTATTCCCAATGTAGAGAAGAGACTCAGAGAATCCGCGACCTACCCAGGTGGCCTGCTGCTAAACCCGAGGCATCCTGCCCACGCACCCGCCTTCAGCTGAGGTTGCCTCCTCTCTCTCTGCAACAAGACACATCCAAATTCCACGTGCAGACTGGCACTAGTGCAGGCATCTGACATGGGGACCGTGGTTGGGAAGAAAGGATGTACATGTGTAGGCAGAGTTCTGTGAGGTTCCTACAGCTAAGAGGCGAAAGTGTGTGAATCCTCTGATCAAAGCTGCTCGAGAAATATCTGAAGGCCTGGTGGCTTCCTGCACAGGGGCCTTGGCCGCTGCTCATGGGCTGCCTCATGGGGTTGGTTCCTACAGGTCCCAGGGCAGTTTAAGGGATTCTAAGGTACTGCCTTACTTTCCTTCTAAGTGAGCAAGGGTGTGTGAGAGCCAGATCATTAAATAGGAGGGCAAGACTTTGGGCAGGTCTGGCTGTTACCTGAGCAGAGGTAGGCACCTCTGAACAGACCTAGAAAGTGATGGGAAAAGGTAGTTTAAGAATTAAGATAAAACGCTGCTGTGGGTGGCTGGTCTGAAGAGTGCTACCGGGAGCCTGGAGAGGTAGTTATTCAAGCACCTGAGAGGCGAAAGGCTTACGTCTAATCTGTGTGCTGCACTCAGCTCCCGCACGCTCAGCTCTGCAGACCTCAGGCATGGGCTGGGCCACCGGGGACACCACTGCCCAGGCTGTCACTCAGTACGGTGGGGACTCAGCCATGCTTGGGACCCAGCCTCTGGCTAACCTGGCGACTCTGGGTGGGGCCTGCCTCCTCCTCAGAGTAGGATCTGCCTGTTGCAAAGCTCCCTGGGGCAGTCAGCTTTCCCCCCAGCCCAGGTGGGTAACTTGCCGTCACTTGGAGCCTCTCCCCAGGACTGGTGCTGGGTGAGATTTTAAGAAACCAAACCCAAGGCAGAAGTTACCCTATGAGGCCAAAGTCCATTGAATGGTACCCTTGTTGCCAGTTTCCAAAGACCCTGATGGCTGCCCTTCAATGTGGGAGCCAAGGGTGGGCTTG
This sequence comes from Aselliscus stoliczkanus, assembly GCA_033961575.1. NCBI lineage: Eukaryota > Metazoa > Chordata > Mammalia > Chiroptera > Hipposideridae > Aselliscus > Aselliscus stoliczkanus. The sequence continues at coordinate 183,460,139 of CM066729.1, forward strand.
AAGGATGAGAGAGGCTTCAGGGAAAGCGTCAGTGGGCCATTTTGGAGAAACGAGAGGAAATAAAACATTCTTATGGATCCCAAGAGCCCTGCAGATTATAAAAAGCAGCACTAAAGTTCTCCCAGGGCTCCTCAGCGAGAGGAACACCCTGACCCCACGGATGGCAGAGAAAATCGGCCAGAAGCTTGGCAGATCGTTGGTTCCCACTGGTGATGTTCAATGGCAAAAGCGAGGTGCATGTGTATCACCCCCGGTCTGGAGCACCCCGACCTACTAGGAAGAGGTGTCTGGACCCCAAGAAGGGTCAATAGCAGACAGTTCCTAGCCGTGTGGTCCTCAGGCAGCCCAGGCGGGCTCTCTGCCTGTAACCTGCCCGCGTGCCCTCCAAAGGTAGGAGCAGCGAAGAGCCCGTCTCACGGGCTGGGCATCTCCAGCCCCGGGGCCAGGGCCCTGGGCCTCACAGGCAGCACTGAGCCTCTGCTTCTAGGAGAGCTTGAGTGACTCACTCAGGGTGATGTGGGCAAAGTCAGGACTTGGCCCGGGCCTAAGCGGCTGCCCCTGCCCACCACGGGGCCTGCTCACAGATCCTCACCCTTGTGCCGATCTCTGGCCAGTTGTGACTTCCACTCTAATCTGTCCCCATTCTCACCTTGATCTCCATTAGTAAAAGAAGAAGCCTGAACTGGGGAGAGAACCAACACACTTTTTCCATAAGGACACACACACACACCCACGCCCCGCTTCGTGGCAGTGTCCTCTGGATATGTTTAAACAATTAGAAGCACAGATTTTGACTTTGAAAACAGTGTTTTCTAAGTCATGGAGAAAACCTTGGCTACCGTGAACCCAAGTGCAGCAGACTGATGAGAGTCTGGGGAAAGACACTTGGGAAGACGGCACAGCGGTGCAAAGGCCCTGAGGCAGAAAGCTACCTGGCAGGTGGGCATGCCTCCCAGGGCTCATGGACCATTCCTGATGCCCCATGTCACCCCACCACCACCACCCTCCTGGAGCACCTGGGGCTCTAGGCTCCCTCTTCCCATCTCCTGGTCTCCAAATTACCTCATTTTCTGGAGTAAGCAATGTAAGTGGCTTAGAATCCAAACCAACTGCCCAAAGCCCTGAGCTCATAAGGATTAATGCTCTGCTCTCGTGGTCTTGAAACGTTTAATAAGTTTTGAACAAGAGGCCCTGTGTTTTTGTCTCGCACACACCCTGCAAGTTATGGAGCTCATCCTGATTAAAAAGCGGATGTATGTAGGGCCTGTGGCACCGGGCTTGGCACCATAAAAGCTCCCCGATTGCCTCATGCCCGGCATCCAGCCACCAGCGGCCAGTGCCCTGTGTGCCAGGACAGAGGTCGGGCATCAGCTGGTTCTGCCTCAGCCGCTGAACAGGAAGCCGCGCCCAGGCCAGAGTGCCGGCGGCCCGGGCCTTAGTTCTGGGAACTGGAGACAGTTGTGGGCGGTTGTAGGGCACAGTTTTCTCATACACCTGCTCTCGGAGGGGTGTGGGAGCAATTACTGTTCTTGCCTAGAGGAGGCCAAACATAAAGCCTTGTTTTTTTCAAACACATAAGAGCTGGAACCGGGGGCCGTGCACACTCCCGAAGAGCCTCACCTTCGTTGGCCACAGCTGCCGACCGGGCACTCACGCACTTTAGGAAAGGGCACTCACCCTGGGAACAGGTGCAGGATGATTTCAAACCGCAGCTTCCTGGCGCCCTCGTCCCGAGGGTGTGCTCCCCGGGCCAGCTCCCCGCCCCCCCGTGAGCGGGCAGGGTCGAGGCTGAGCCTGATGGGGAGGCCACCTGCAGGGACCAAGAACTGCGGCCCCACAGGCCCTGCAGCCGGCCCTGGGCTCTCTCCGTCCCCGGTGGAGAGTCCTGCAGGGACCCTGCCTTGGCTGAGACCCCTGGCCTTATACCTGCTGCAGGGCGTGGGGCAGGTGCCCAGTGTGCGGAGGGGAAGGCGGAGGCTGCCAGGCTCAGGGATACGCACTAACTCCCTGCTTCCCCTTGGCTCCTGTTGGAGAGGTTGGAAGCTCACCAGCCAGGCACGTTGGGTCACAGCAGGTAAGTGATACCTTCTAATACCTGTCCAGCCGTCACAGCTGTCCGTCATCTCCAGTCTCACGGTGGGTGGGACATCCTTGGACTCAAACCTGTCTCCAGAGCTTGTTACAGCCTCAGGGCTCACAGCTGGACACGTGTGTCCAGTCCATGCAGTCAGTGTGTGGGGTGGGACACGAGGCCGCCCCGCTGGACATGCATCCCAGGTGCCGAGCGAGGGGTGCCAGCGCCTTCGGTGTCTGCTCCATCTGGTTGCTCATTTTGGCTTTGGTCTCTGAGGCCAGCCCAGGGCTCTGTGTGCCTCTTGGGGCTAAAGGGGTGCTCATGGGATAAGCATCACATTTAGTGTTTTAGGGGCCACCTCTAGGCAGCATTTTGATTCTGATTGGAAGCAGATCTTAGGGAACTCCGTCCTTTGCTTTTTGAATTTGCACATGGAAGGTTTTCAGTGGGGGCTTTCTGTCTGCCAGGAGGTGGGTGTTTCCATTTCATCTTTTGCAAACAGGACAGGATCTGTGAGCTGGATCCAAAGAAAGGGCTGCGAGGGTCAGGGACGGCTGCCCTGGAGGCCAGCCCCAGGTCCACTCAGCTATTTTGCCTGCCCGCCTGTCAGGATTCTCTGCGCCATCTGGGCTTCTGTTTATCGTGAAAAACGAGAGGTGAGGAGCCTGCTGACGTCACTGGGTAGTTTGCTGGGGGAGAGGGATCTTCTGTGAGCCTCAGTGGGTGGTCTGACTGGGTGATCCTAATGGACTCAGAGACTTCGGAGGGAATTAGGTGGCTGATGGGGGCAGGGCACCTTCCAGCAGGCAGCATGTGGGGACTGAAAGATGGGTTTGCAATAACAACCTCCCCCCATCCCAAACAACAGGTAAAGTTTTAAGTTTTGCTGAGGGTACAAAAATAGGACAAAAAAAAAAAATGAAGACAGTGGCTTTCATCTTAATCAGAAGAGAAGTGGCGATGGGCAGCAAAGGAAGGTCTGGGCTGCGCAGGTCTGGGCAGGACCCTCGGAGCCAGGGCCCGTCTCCCAGCTCGTCCGTCGTCCGTCCCACCTGGAGTCTGAGGAGGGGAGCCACGCTCGAGGGACACAGCCCTGAGGGGAGCCCTTCCTGTGAACGCTGGAGGACACCCTGCCTCTTATTCCTGCGACTGGCCCTTGACAAAGAAAACCTGGGAAATTAAGGCTGCAAAGAGCGGGTCCTTGTGAAAGCGCTCTAGGGACTGGCCAAACAGGGGCGCGGACTCTGCAAAGGGAGACCGGGGCCATGGGAATATGTGTCTATCTCAAGCCAAGGAAAAATAAACCGAGAGGAAGGGAGAGGGGAAGAGGAAGGGGAAGGGGAAGGGGAAGGGGTGGGGGGGGGAGAGAGAGAGAGAGAGAGAGAGAGAGAGAGAGGAAGAGAGAGAGAGAGAGAGCGGGGAAGAAAGAGGGGAAGAGAGAGGATGAGAGACAGGGAGAGAGAGAGGAATCCCAGAATGAGAAACGGAGAGAGACAGGACCCTTCAGGGCAAGGCTGTGGTTTTGGAAGGTGGATGAGACAGAAATCCGAGAAGAAAACAGAACGATTGCTGAGAGCTGCGAGGCCTAGGACACCAGCCTCCACCCTCCACCGGGTCCTCCAAATGGATTTTCTCACCACTTTCTTCTAACGTTTTCTCCTCACTTTCCTCAATTCGATAGATCCCTCTTCAAGACGGGAACACACAGACCAGAAAACATTTCCTCCTCTTACCAGGGGATCGAGTGTTAGGATATATGGGTTTTGATAACATGCGTGAACTGAGCCTCTAGAAAAAGGTGTAATCCACTTTCATGTTAAATTTGACAAAATGCTGGTGTCCTACATCCCCCTAAATCAGTAACCAGGGCCTGTGGAGAGAGCACGGTTGTAAGGAATGCAAAAAGACGCCCTCTTAAAAGTGTTTCTTCCAGCAAAATGGAACCACCAAAGAACCCGCTCTGCCACGCCAAAGCATGTCCCTCTGGCTTGCTGGGCGGAAGTCCACTTTTATTCCAGTTGTTGACTTTCAGGCTTTGCTGTGTTCTGAAAACCAACAAACACCACGCCAGGAAGCATGCGCCTCATTGTATCAAATGGTACCCGGGTTGATAATGGCCTCCCCAGATAATTCGAACTGATCTGTGGTGATGACCAGGGGGACGGCAATGATTGTCATGTTAGTAAAAAAAATCAAAACAATCATGTTACGTCAGTTCTACCATTAAAAGACTTGCTTCTCTGCAAATTTTTGCGCTCAGTAATTAATACTCTGGGGCTTGTGGTTTCCAAGCCGGTTCTCCAGGCACAGAGATGCCACTCACCTGATAATTATTTCAGGAAACCATGCACGAATGAATGTGATTGACAAATGCAGCATTGCTGTAATTGCCTCCAGCAGAGTCGGTGAGAAAAGGAGAAAGAAAGAGGAGAGTTAACCAGTTGTGTGCTCACCTATCAGATGGGACGTGCAAAGGCAGAGGAAGAGTGGTTGCTGCGAGACGCCTGGCTGTTGTGCGGATCACGTCTGAGGTCAGAACCGGCGGATTCATCGGACGGTGTCCTGCCTCTGTCCTGATGCCCCAGTGACCAGGCCGGGGCCCAGAGCAAGGCGCGCCCATCCCCCATCGCTCCTGTGGCAGGTGTACAAAAAGAGGCCAGTTTCTTCCTGATCACAGGCTGCGATGAGCTTCTCCCCCAAAGCAGGGAGTTCTGGAAACCCTTGAAGTGTTTAATTCTAAAGACTCCTAATTAAGGAAGTTTGTTCTCCTCTGTAGGGTGGAAGTATCGTGAGTGCTTGGGCACAGTCTCACTTGACTGTGGGCTTTCTCATCTTTGTTCAGTCAGTACTCACCACACGTAAACAGAAAGGAGTCCCCTTCCGGTTCCATTTGCTGCCCCGGCTCCTAACGGAGGGCCACACCCACATCTCTGCATTTGGGGTTGAAAGAATGGATTTGGCCTACACCTAGCCCTGGGTTTGTCACCGTTACGCCTACTCCAACACTGCATCTTTAGAAATGGTGTCTCTCAAACAGTGTTAGATTGGGTGCATGTCACATACTGCATGTTCTCATTCTCCGGGGGTCCCTGGATTTTAGCACAGCACCAGGCACACAGCAGGCATTCAGCAGACACTCCAAGAATTGCCCCGAATCTCTTTGTAGACACGTCCCTGCCCTTGAGAAGCTCAGACAGAGTAGCATCTCAAAGGGACCCTTCCATAGCAAAGGGGCGACAAGTCGTGGAGGTTAAAATCATGGCTGCTGTGCCACCTACCGCCTGACAGGTCGCTCACGTGGTTGGAGCCCTGCCCAGCTCCGGGATGACCGCAGGAGCGCCAACGGCTGTGCAATGAGGCAGCTCTGCCAGCGAACCTCTCTCGCTCTCAGTATTCACATCTGTATAATAGGAATAGTCCCATCTTGCACAAGTGGCTACATGAGATAATGTTTTTAAAGTGCTTAGCAGAATACCTGGCACCTCATCAGCGTGGGCTAAATAGGAACTACAATCAAAACAACAACAACAAAACCAAGCATAGCTATAGACACTATATAATTAGATGAAATAACCAAACTCAGCAGTTGGCTTGGTCCGTGACTCTGAGTCACAGTCCACTGTGTCAAACGCCATGTGCTTTACTTCACTTTGGAAAGTAGGGTACGACGGCATCAGGCTTGCTGGTGAAGCCCATTTCCCTCAGTGCCAGAGTGGCCCGACCCCTGACTCCCCTGGGACAGTACGTGCTCAGAACACGAGTCATCTCTGCACTGACCACGAAAGAGGCCACTATGAACATTTCAGTTTCTTTCCTTCCAAAAAATGTGTATCCAGGTGGGCCTTCCAGCTTGTGTTTTCATTCAGGTTTTGCAACGGCTGACGAATACTGCGTTGTCTGGACACACCATACTTTTTATCCAATAGTCAATTTCCAGTATTGTGATGGGCACGTCCTGTGCTTGCGGATATGTCCTTATTTCCTTAGACATGGCGTTGGAGCCTGAGGTAAGCAGCACAAGCACTTACAGGCCCTGGGAACTTAGGGGGAAGGTGCCCCTCGGAGGTCTGACGCTTCCCACCTGCCCCGGCTCCCACACCAGCAGTGAATATCATCATTAGTATTTTGTTAATGTCCTGGGTATAAAATTACATCTTAAAATTTGTTTACATTTACATTTTTTTTTTGATATCTCGTTGAGGCTGAGCGTTTTCTCTCCTGCTTATTAGTTATCTGTGTTTTCTCTTTGCTGAATAATTTATGGCCTTCGCCCATTTATCTTGTGGAATATTCAGGTTTTCTTACTGATTTGTAAGAGCCTTTTGCATATTAGGGTTAACCCTTGGTCATGTTTATTGCAATTATTTTCATCCAATTTGTTGTTTGATTTTAATTAAAGATAATTTTATGTATTTGCTTTTCACACTAGCCCAGGGTATTAAACATCTCCACAACAGGAACAAGCATTTTCCAGAGGACAAGTTAGTTTGGGTGCAGAGGGGACAACCCAGCGGAGGCTGGTGGCTGTGGGTTTTAGGCGCCAATACCTTCAGATAATGTCATCAACCCTCTGGCCGCCTTCCTCCTCCGCGTGTACAAATATTTTGAGTCCTTTTTCTACTTGGAGCTTCTGTGAGTTTGTCAAGTTACTGTTTTGTTTGTTTTTCCCTCCTAACAGAAATAAGTCGGTGTGCCGTCCATACAAATATTTATCATCTCGTCCAAGTTACTAACACACAAACTCGGGGGCATTTCCGTACATATCACAGGTGGGAGGGATCCACTGCGAAATAACTGAAAGGCTCGTACATCGACGGTGGCCGCGATTTCTCTGCAAAGTCGGCCTCACCACTGGCCAGGCCTTGGTGACCACAGCCACTCAAAAGGCTGAATTCTATATTGTTACTAGTAGCTTAGCTATTTCACTCTTTTATTCCTCGACAACTCTCAGATGAATACCATCTGGCCTCAGTAATTTATTACAGTTTAATTTCTCAATTTCTTCCATCACTTCTTTCTTGATATTTCTATCAGGGGGCAAAAAAAAAAAAAAAAAAAGGCTCCTCGGCCACTGTCACCTCAATGAGGGGACCCTGGATGCAGAGACAGCCAGAGCGAGACGCAGGGGACTCCCTGCTTCCTGGGATGAGGCACAGCATGGGTCACCTCCTTGGGGCTCTCTTTTTGCAAAATGGGGTGACAAACAGCACAGCATTGGGAAGGATCCATGTGGGTGCAGAATTCTGGGAAAGAATGAGGAGGAAATGTTACTTTGTGATCAAAATAACTCTCTTTCATGTAGACAACATTTCTGTAAGTTTTCTTTGCCTCACATCCTTGGTTCAAGTAATAAATTTAAATAAGTCTTGGATTTGTGTCTGAGTGTACATGAAGCCAACTGATCCCACCCAAAACTGAACATTTTCATTGCTCCTCCTGAAAGGACAAAACTGGACTCTTCGTGCTGCGTGTTCCTGTAAACATCCCGGAAAGGGGCATCGTGGAGACCAACTATGGCACAGGCGGCCTGGGTGTTGGGAGGCCATTCTGCCTGCCCATGGGTGATGAGGGCCAGGCCCCTGACAGTTAGGCCCTTGGTGTCCACATTCATTGTGATGGGCACGGGGCTGACCCGCCTTGACAGCGGTCTCCCAGGCGGGACCTCGGTCCCTTTTATTCTGCCACCACAGACAAATGGATCACATAGGCTTAAAATGACAACGACCAGCAATGAATGTGGCCCCTTGAAGTACCAAACAGTGATTTTTAAAGGCACGATGGTGCTGATTGCATGTTTTAAACCGTTTCAGATAGGGTCTTCTCCCGGAACAATGAGTGCGGCTGGGGCACTGTGCCATCCCGAAGACCAAGGGCGCATGCTGAGCCCCTTTGGCCCCGCCGTCATCTGCTCCTGGATGTGCTGAGGGCGGAGGCAGGATGTGCCCACACAGGGCAAACGTGTCCTGGAAAAGAGCTGCCCCTTGAGCCCCATCACCTCTGCCAGTGGCACCGATTGCTCTCTCCAGTTGTGTGAGAGAAGCAGCCCGATCCTCACAACTGGACAAGGGGGCAGGGGGGCGAGCTGGGAGGCACCTGGGAGGCGACATCGCAAGTGAAGCTGAGGTAAGACAGAGGGTCCTAACCTTACTAGTTCCACGGGCCTTAAGGGATAGAGCAGGCTGTGCGTGCATCACTTCGTCTGAGTCTCATACCACCCAGAGTGGAAGGCAGCAGAGGACATGGGGCCTGCAGGCGTGGGGACACACCCAGAGAAATCATGTCACCTGGTCCCCTCCCCACTGTGCAGTGATGCAGTCATGATTCTGAGAGCATGACCTCTGTCAATGTAAGGGACTCTTTCACCCCAGGATTACCGCACAGACCTCAGACCTGGGATCCCCCGAGGCCCCCCAAAAGGCCCCTTCATTCCGGAAGTGGGAATGCTTACACGGAGTGGTGGAGGGTCCTGTAAGGGGGAATTATTCACTTTTGCCTAGTGAGATAGGAGATGTGTGTGTGTGTGTGTGTGTGTGTGTGTACACACTTGTGCGTGTGGGGAAACAGGCAGTCCAGATGGCTCTGCGTTGTTCCCTTTCTCCTCTTTGTCCCTCCCTCCTGTTCCTCCTGGAGAGAAGGGACCCGAAGCAGGGAGAGAGTGAGCAGGCAGTGACAGTGAGGGCCGCGCTGGAAGGGCCCAGAGTTCTCTAACCCGCCTCTGGTAGCACAGCCCTTGGGCCTCCTTCCCAAGGCCTGGGGGTGTCAGGCATCGCCCTCCCCCACCGCACCTCATCTCAGGTGCCTAGTGCCACTGGCATCCCTGAATGCACTCACTGCCTCAATCAATATGCACTGATCAGCCCCAGGAGCCTCACTGGGCTACCGCCCTGAATCTGGGTGTGTGTGGGGGGGCAGCTGTGGCAAGGAGTGAAATAGGGAACCGAACACAGTAGGCGAGCAAGTGCGGCTGCAGGTGTGGGGTCCCTGTGAGTGTGAGTGAGTTTGCGTGCGTGATGGAGTGTGGGGCACGTGTGCAACATCTGAGCAGGTGCAGGGGTTTGGATGGTGCCGTGAAGGAAGGGGAAGGGACGGCGAGGACCCTGAAGACAGGGCCAGGGGTTCAGGGAGGCCCCGTGAGCAGTCTCACAGAGTGCGTGTGCCATGCACATGGACCCCACACCCCAGCCAGGCCTCCAGGAGCCTGTGTTTTCCAGCAAATGACGCCCATGTTCATAAGGCACTTGCTCAGGAAACTGAGAATGTTTCTGAACGTTCTGTCCAGTGTGTATTCGCTGGGTGTCCAGGTTGTTGCAGAACCAACATTTCCTATTTTCCCATTTACGACCCAGCTGAAAGGTATGGGCAAAGGAGTTTTCATCTGAAATCTAAGTTCTGGGTTAATCTACTGAGTAATTCCTCATGGAATTACTGAGAACTATGGGTTTCCAGCCCTCCTGGGGGGGCATTCAGGGTGGTACAAGGAGGCTGGACCCTGGCCTCTGACCTCTGGCCCCGAGCCCTGGAGTCTGGCATTGAGTGCACACTGCAGAACTGTGAGGCCTGAGGCCCTGAGGTGTGAAGGGCCACAGGTCCCTCTCTGAAATGACCGCAGCAGCTCGCTGTCTGCAGAGGAATTCGTATACACACAAAACATCACATGTAAAAGTGCGGTGACCAGGCCGGAATTCGCTGAGCTGGATGCAAAAGCGACCTCACCCAGGGTGGGAAGGAGGGTCACAGATGCCACTTTGCCTGAGTCTGCTCTAACCGTGCCTCTCTCTTCTTTGGCTGTACCTGAAGCACAAGAAAAGCACTGTATGCAGACACACTCGTGTGAGCACACACACTCACATACACTCCTTCCTGAACAGGCCATCGGGTGTGCTAGAAAACTATCCTTGGCTGTAGATGGGGCCGTCTGCCTGGTAAAGAGAAGCACAGCTTTATTAGTCAATGAAACAAATTAATTAATTCAACTACTACCTTCACTTGTGGGTAGGAGGTTTTATGTGTTTATCTGAGATGCAGGAGGGGTTGCAAACTATCGGGGGTGGGGGAGGGCTCTTAGTGGACGCGGAATCCAAGCTTCTGTGTGGATGGCTCGGAGGCCACGAGCCACCGTCCAAAGGGGACGCTTTTCGGAGAAAATCAGTGTTTTTGAACCCTCTGCTCTGCCTTCTTCTCCCCACGATTTACCCTTTGCAAACAGGCAGGCTTCCGGCCTGTGCAGTGGAAGGAAAGGTGCAGAGGGCTCTGTGAGAGGCAGGGGGAGGAGTGATTTAATTGTCTGGTTCCTTCTGTGCTGGAGAATATCAAACAGATGAGGAGGATAAAACAGGAAGCTCAATAATTAATTTCCATGTACCTCACTAGTGGGGCTTCTCCAGGTCCGCACGGTGATTACAGGCAGAGGTTGGGTCTGAAGTTTCACTCATTAGCTACGTGTTGTATGAAAATACCTGTATTTTCAAAAGGCCGAGTGACAAGAATGAAAAATTTCAGCTATTAAAAATATCCTGGTGTCAGGGACTTTTGTGGAAGAACAAAAACTCTCAGATTCCCTCAGATAAATAATGAAACGGATGGTTGTTGAGAGGTTAAGGGTCAAAACTTCCCTGTTGACTAAAACAGAAGGTTGACTTAAAAGATTTTCAGAACTTATTCAGGGAGCCGTGCATCCGGCTGGGTTTTTTTTTTTTTTTTTTTTTTTTTTTTTTGCCTTCTAATGAAACCAAGTGAGCTCCCTTCAATTTCCACCTCCACTGCTTTCAAAGCCCACGGGTTTTAATGGGCTGGACATCGCCGTCGACACAGGCCCTGGAAACTGCATTGACAATAGAGAGCATTTGTGAATAATTAAAAGACACTGTCCCAGGCTCTGAGTATTAAGATTTCACTGATTTCAAATTCACTCTTAAGTTCTCCATCCAGATCTGTGGACAGGGGTGGGGGTGGAGGGCATGGGCAAACTCGCAGCCTCCAGGAATCCCATCGGTCCCCGCCACCCAGACCGGGGCCAGGGGCTTTCCTTCTGGAATTCTGATTAGCCCGACGCAGCGCGTTTGCTCACAGGCTTAGGATTCAAACCTGGGTAAAGTAATTTTTAGCACAAATTGTTCAATCATTCAAACACACAAACATTTCAAGGTAATTTCTGCAAATCCCCATTGTGATCTAATTTCTTATTAAGCAGAATAAAGCTGTTTGGCGTCGCAATTAATCAGTTTGGGGCTGCATGGAGCATTTGCTGCAGCATACTTCCATTTTTGTTTTTAAAGGAGTATCAGAGTCATGATCCTGGGGTGACTCCCTGTGTTGCTCCTATGCACCCCCACCTGTGTGCACGCCCGGCCACACGCCCTCAGTGACAGGGCACTCGGCCAGGCCTGGTGAAGCATCATCCGAGGGCTTTATTTTCACCACATTCTTTTGTGTGTGTGCATAGACCACTGCCAGGAAAATGACTATATTTGCATTTTATAAAAAAAAATCAAAGGTTAAAACACTGTATCAATTATAAAATTACCCAGTGTCTAAACATTAAACAGATCATAAATCATGTTTGTGTGTGCCTTTTTTCATTTTGCAAATCTCTTGTCTAAAAAAAAAAAAAAAGTCCCTTGTGAAAGTGGGGGAGCCTTGCCGAGAAAGGGACTCCTGGGCCGGGGGAGGGGTGCGCCTGGCCTGGTATTTCCACCTCTGAGCGCTTTGCATAAACACCAGCCATTAATCAGGAGCCTCACCGTTATGAGAAAAGTGCACTCAGACCTCCGAATGATCCAGGGCAAATGTTACCCAAAGTCTAATAATTCCTTCCAAAGATATGGGTCTAGTTTCCAGTTTTGACTGATCAATAGGCAATTTATGAATGACCGATCTCATTCCCAAGGGCTTAGAAAGACAGCGCCGGTAAACACTCATTCACAGTAATCACAGTTGCAAGAGGCAGTACCACAGTTAGTAATTTAAGAGGCAATGTAAGGCATGTGTTTTATTTAACAAGAAAGATCTCAGCACAGGGAGGCTTATTATTTCAAGCCGAAATGACTGTCTTTTGAGCAGAATAAATGTGGGACCATAATTCTCTAATCTGACCTAATTTTAACAAAGGAAAATGATCTGTTAAAACGTCCCAGAGATAACACAAATTAGGCCAGGTCAACAGTAGGTCAAACAGAGAGGGTGCTAAAAAATCCTTTTCACTACTTTGGAGCATTTTATGCTAATTCAGTTTCCTTCTCTGTGACAAACAAAGCCAGTGGAAAGTAGCTGGTGTCACACTGATGGGTCCCTGAGCTACAATTTAATAGAAATCTAGTAATTCCATTGTACAGCGTACCTAGTTCTCTTAGGAACCACACACACCGGAGGCGACTAGGGTTACACTGCTTTTGCCCCACACTGCAGGCACTTTGCCTTTAGAGCACCAGGAAATGAATATGGGTTAGTGGACAAGCTCTATATGGAATTATGTGGACCAGTGTGCAAGTAGGCATTACACTGCCATCAGAAAAAGGTCCGAAGTGCTGGAGGGATGCTGGGCATGGACCAGAGAGCTCAGAGCTGCAAAGGACATAAAGGGACGCTGATGGCAGCTAACATTAGGCAACGTTTACACCTAAGACTGAGGATCTGAAGCCAGTGCCCTCCGGTCATTCTCCGCAGGACTTCGCAGGAAGGAAGGGGAGGGTAGGGAGCTTGGTGCGTTCCTCACAGCTCCCAGCGAGCTTCATAAAAGACTCAGGCAAGAGAAGTGACTTCCTACTTTCCATGCACCATCAACCCATTAGGAAAATTCCGTCTCCTCTGCACTGAAGATGAAACCCCATGCCCTGCAAAAGTTGAATTACCCATGTAGATGATTTCTCTCCTCCTAAGAGAGGGTTTTGCTCACTGTCATTCATTACTGGGTTAGGCTGAAGGATTAGACAGCTAGGAGTGTGAATTAGCTGAGCCCCTTAAAGCTAGGGTGTGCCCACGGCTTCAGGGGATCAACCCACCTCCCTCAGCACCTAATTTACAACCTGGGGGTGACTTAAGCCCTGGAGGAAGCCAAGTCCTGCCTGCATGTGGCCTATTAGTGCCTTTGGTGGGGGGATCTGGCTGCTCAGATTCAAGAAAAGGAAGATAAACGAAGACCTCTGGATTTAAAAGGAAAAAAAAAAACCACACAAAACACAGGCCTTGAACACCGGAAGTAGAGACAAAATTGGTGGTGGTTTGAGTCCCTAAAGGTGTGACATTTGGATCTGATTAAATTCACCATCAGAGACTATATCTACACACATCAACTGCTTCTTCGATTTTGATGAAATTGACTCAGTTTAGTCCAAAGAAAATGGCCGGTTCAAAGACCTGAAAGAAAGCTCATGCAAACTATTTGAAGTCTGTTGGGATTACTAAACCTCCCTTTGCGTATGAAAGGTACAGGAGTATTAATTCCATATTTTGGCAAGCGCAGTAATGGTTTTTGCAGACTTGCCACCTGGTGAAAGTCCTCCCTGGATGTGAGGAGGGTCCGTATTGTTTACCCAACTTCCCACTTAGTCTTTGAAACTTGCTTGAAATCTTCAAAGCAGCACTATTGTCAAGAAACATCCAATGTTCCCTGTGTGCTCCGAGCTGGGAGTATAAGAAGGTGATGCGTGTGTCTCTGACTTCAGGAGGTTATAATCCAGTCGGGTCATGAGGACGTGACCGACCCCCAAGGGAAGGCTCTGACTGAATGGACTCAGTGCCGAGGAGGCAGCATGGGGCCTGCGGAAGGAAGGCAGGGGACAGGCAGGTGGGGTGAAAGCCTCCCCGAGAGTTCTGCTCGGCAGTGTCTCAGCCACAGTCTCAGGCTCTCACCCCGTGTGGACTTGGTGATCACCTCAGCTGCCCAGAGGTAGATGCTGTTATTGACAGATGAGGAAACTGAGGCACAGAGACACCCGTCAATTCCCCCCATTGGTGATATAGCCAGGGAGTGGATTGAACTCCAGGCTGTCTGGCTCCAGAGCCCAACCTCCTTGCCACTGTCCCCTGCTCCCTTTGTGGAAACAGCAATGGAAGGGTCAGGTGGGGGAGTGAGAGGGGCTCCCCGGAGACTGGGAAAATCATAAGGGAGATAAGAGCAGACTTCTCACCACTGGAGGAGGTTCTTGTAGGGGAGAACAGGACAGGCTGTGCGAACCAATAGGTTGGGGTTAGGAGTTAGAGCAGAGAGGACCTTGAACTTTATTTGCAGGTGATAGAAAGCCATGTACTATTTTGATCAGGGTGAGGTATTTGAGATGGTATCTTAGGCAAGTTATTCTGGCTGCAGTGCAGACTGTAAGAATGAATGGAGTGACTCAAAGAAGTAAAAACGTGCCATGAAATCAACAGAATGACCCAGGAGGTGCTGACAGCTTGGCCAGGGCTGGTGAGCAAGGAGTTAATGGCAGTTTCCATAGGCAGGAGTCCAGGGCATGTGGGTACTTGGGGGGAGGAAAGGATGCAAGGGGCCTACCTGGAAAGGTGCCCACAGCGCTGTGACAAGGGCTCCCTGTAAAGATAGCTCTAGGTGGGGGACACCTGTCTGCACACAGGTGTCTCTCATACAGCTGCTGCTTCTTGGGAAAACCAGCAGTCACTTTGCTGCTTTTTGACTTATGAAACTGTACTTGGTGTAGTTCTTTTTGTAAGGGACAATATAACATGCCCCATGATCAACAAGATTATTTCCTTATTTCATTAGAATTTATGAATTCTATAAGTTCTGTCCCTAAGATTACCTATAATTTTCATCGCAAAACATTTCCTTTGTAACTTGCTTTTGAGAGAAAGGAGAGAAAAAAGTATACCTCATTTTCAAGTGTTCCCAGAATAACTGCACCGGGGTTTTCATTAGTTGGCTGACTATGGAAATCTTTGTCAGATTTCACTCCTCACCACCCTGCCAGTGGCACCTTTGCCTGAGAGAAAATTCCTATTGGTTTTCCTGATTTTATAGCCTTTTGGTGTAGATGGTCACCTGATTAATTAGCTATAAAATTACACAGGAACATATGAAGCAGACGCCCGAGTGCACCCCGCATATAATGTATTATTCATCCCACCCCGCGCAGTCGTTTATTTGCAGGCGCCTTTGTGCTGTGTATCCCCGGCAAGGTATCGCCTAGTGATGCGTTTGGCTCCAGTATGGACAACACAAAATACACATGGAATGCTGTTTTTCAATATCTTCTTTTTGGCTAAATGAAGAAATAGAGATGACTTCATGAAGCCAGAGGTCCCCGACTCTCAAACGAGTCTCCTCCAGGCCTGGGCAGGGACAGAGCCATCGGCGATCCTTTGAGAGCATGTCCTTTCTCTTCCACCATCAGCAAACCAGCTCGGCCTCGTCTAACTCCAGGGCGTGATCTCTGAATTAAGGAGGATGGTTGAGCTCTTAGAGAATACAAACGGTTTTACCGGAGGCCTGTCATTTGCAAGGACTTTGGCAAGACTCTAGCAGCTCCACGAGGTAGGACGTAAGACAGGCGGTCAAGGTCCTGTAGACCCACAGAGGGGCTGGGCTTGGAGGTGTCATGGGCAGCAGGGATTGGATTTGCCCCCTGGCAGGGCTCGTTAGGCCTTGGGAAAGAGGCAGGGCGGCAAAGCCAGTCTCCACTGTGCCTGTGGGAGGCTGGCGGAGGACAGGCCCCGTCCCCTGGGTCCCGTAGCTAACAAGGATGCTTTCTATCCCAAAGGCACAGGACACACACGAGCAGGGTAGTTATTCAGAAACCGAACAACAGTGGTTCAGGAAAGTTCGGGCACCTTTAAAGCCAGCCGCTGAATGAATCAAGGAATGCATTGATTCCAATAAATACTGCCCCTGCTGCAGTGGCCCCGTGCCTTTCCCAGAGTGCCACACCGTATCGACGTGTAGGCCTCCTTGCCTTCAGAAATAATCTTCAGAAGTTAGTTTTAATGGAAGGGTTGTTTTCTTTTTAAAAGACAACTTGCACATTTTCTTTGACTGACACCCTGGGGACAATAGTGTCTGCCTGGCCACCTGTTGGAATGCAGCCCGGAAAGATGGCTGGGAGTCAATATCAAATCAATAGTGTCACATACAGTGATACATGGGAAGGAATTGCATCTCTCGCCTGAAAATCCATTTTGACAGAAGGGCAACATGGAGTCGCGTATGACACTGAGATGATGGGCTAGCTGGTGAGGGCGTCTGCCTGCAATGCGCCTTCCTCCTGACGCGGTGGGAGAAGCTGTGCACGGGGGGAGGGCAGCTCAATGCACCCAGACTCGGGGCACTGTGGCCACATCAACACGGCAACAAAGCCCAGGCCGTTCTCAGCTAGGACCCCAGCTCTCTCAGGCTCCTCCACAGAAGCCCAGCTCGTGGTCTGACTGTGAACCTGTTCTTCTGTTACGGGTGTAGACAACACCCCTGAGAGCCGCAGTCTCTCCCCATGATGACGTGTCCCATCTGTACAGGGAGACGCGTCACCACATGGCTGCCAGTGCAATTCCCTGGGAACTAAATGGCGTCGTTAGTGCATGAAGGCAGCTCAGAGTCCACCTGATAGTACAGCCGGCAGGAGCAGCTTAACAGGTTCCTAAAGCCTGGAAGATGGGTATGTTTCCATACAAAATTAACACCAAGACAATATGGATTTTAGATTCGCCATTTAGCTAGGATCCCAGCATTTCTTTTTTCTTTTGCTTATTTGACATTCGCATGAATATAACAACAGTGAGCCGTGATTTTGTTTGCTACACACATTTCCTAGTTTTATAGAAAAAGTAACACTTGCAGGCCTTGGTCTGCAGCCAGCACCATGGTTTCCGTTCCTCTAAACCCCTCATACACTTAGACCAGACCATAGTTCCCCAAAATATTAGTTGAATGAATGACAGCATGGTTCTGTCATGGTTGAGTAAAATCTGAGTGAACCTTTAAGTGTTGTAGCTTACAAAGTCCTTTAAAAATGTCTCATTTAATCTGGCCACAAAACCTATAGGGATAGCTAGCATTCTTTGATCATTTCATTCAGAGAGGTTAAGTGACTTGTCCAAGGTCACACAGCAAGCGATACAGTCAGACCACTGGGTCACAGCACACTTTCTGCCTGTCTCCCGCTCCTGCCCAAATAGTTTTACTGTTAGAAACGCAAAGCTCCACGTGCCATTTGGGTCCTAGAACTCATTTCTTGGATGAGTTATTTCCAAATTATAAATGAAACTTTGAGTATAAAATAGATGACCTCAAGTCTAAGCACTGACTCCTATAGTCCTGCTGACCATTCACAGCCCGCCACGCTTCCTCACTGGTCCTTACATGGGTGTGGAGAACCAGCATCAGGCACCTCCTTCCTTCTGGGGCCCTGGGCTCCTCTGGCTGACCATTAGCTACACATGGAGCCAAATTCAAGTGGAGCCAGGCTGGGGAGATAGAATCTCCCAAGCAGCTGTGTTTCATTTTCAAATAGATGACAATTTCCTAAGTCAAAAAATAAAATAAAATAAAGATGCTCCCAACTGCACAGTCTTTGGTGGCTATTGCTCACAGGGACACCTTACCGTGTGATGCAGTATGACTGCCCGTGGCCCCAGCCCAGCCCTCTCCATGCGCCAGCCCATGGGTGCGCAATGCTCTAAATCCTGCAGGCTTCGTAATGCTTTATCACCTTTACCGGTGCCTACAAGGCCCAACAAGGTGCGGCTCAGATGTTCAGATCTCATGCCTCTGGGAAAAACTCCCTCTGGAGGGACACCAGCTGCCTCTCTGGGGGTCATCTTTCACCCCAGACACTGATGTCCGGAAACTACACACCCACACCCACTCCTGGTCCTACAGAAGCCGATGGGATGGGCCCGACGGACCCCAGCCAGGCAGCACTCCTGTTCGCCTCAGATTCCCCTTCTAATGCAGTGGGAAGACACCTGCTTGCACAACCTGACACTCGTGTTAAGGAACGCTGCTGACCTGCGGGAGACAGAGCGGACAGGCTTCCCAACTCCGCAGAGGGTCCCACGGGCGGCCCCTTTCTCCTCCCTTCAGCTTGTCAGGTTCCCGTCTGGGGGCTCCAACAGCAAAGCCCCTTTAGCTTTCCCTGATAGGACAGCTGAGCATGGGACACAGGCTGGCACTTCTCACTTCTGTGTGAAAAGCTCTCTGAAGCAGCAGCTGCTCCTGTCAGGGCGAACAATGGTATGAAAATGGCCCCTCGCACTTGCAGAGAGCTTCTCTTTCCGAAGCATTGAAGAAACATCAACTAATTAACAAGTTTCCTGAAGGCTCTGGGTCTCTTCATCGCTATGGAAACTCCTCTTAGACTTAATAGTTTATTCAAGAGTGGAGAAAGGTGGCATCCTTCCTACAATCGTGTGTTGGGCCAATAAAATTAATGTGCATTTGAAATTGCAAAATCTGGGAGAGAGGAAAACCTACCTGTTCATTTGTTAAAAAATGGAATCTAACTGGATTAAATAAAGAAACCTAAATGAGTGATCAACATAGTTTGTCGTGGGGCAAGGAATGGCAGAAACCCCTAAAGACACCCTTCAGAATTGCAACAGCCAAATCAAACTCCCCTCCTGTCCCCACAGCGAAGGGAGGTGTGGAGTCATAGCAGCCATTTGCAAATGGCGCAGGAAACAGGTCTCTTCAGGGCATCAGGAGCTGCTGGATGGAAGATACAGGGTATGGGGTCCATGCTTGTGCTGTAACCGTCACATGCGAAACAAAGTCCACTGAGCACAAACGTTTCCAGGTAACAAAAGAGAATGAATGTGTCTGTTGACAGTTGTGAGGTCTCCTGGCTTTTCCATCTCCTCCTTGTCCAGCACACACTGTATGAGGAAAACTTCAGGGAGTTTAAGGCTTCTTCTCATCTACTTTTGCTTTGAAACAAAAAGCCCCACAAACCTTCAAGCTGTTTCCAGAACAAGGGTTTTATATTTTACCGGTTTGATAAAATGGATTTCACCGCTGTTACACAGGCTGCGAGTGGTCTCGGGGCGGGTGGTGCCGGGAAGGCTCCAGTAGCCCCATCGGGCTCTTCCTGTCAGAAGACCACGTTGCTGATGGTAGGCCTCATTCCAGGGAAAGGAAGGATCCTGAAGCCGAAAACCCGGCAGGAAGGCAGACATGTGAGTGATGACACAGTACCCAGCTGGATGTGCCTCCGTCCCCATCAGGCTAATGGGGGTGTGGCGTTGCTGGTCCAGTGACACTGGCTGGTGAGCCCAGTAAGCTGTCACTCACTCCACCCAGCAGCCCCCCAATGCCAGCCATGAGTGGGTGGGCTACATTGCAGTGGACATTCCTCATTCACCATCATCAGCTTTCAGTGCTGATGACAGTGATGTCGAGTGGACAGAGAATGGACAGTAATGTCACTCGTGGAGGGAGGCATGGGCTAAATCCATCTCTTGCTTTAACTCCTCCATTCACCTCCTCACCTTAAAAGCACTCAGAATCTGTTCTGTGGGCCTGGGGAACTCACCATGGCTGCTGAGAGTTTTCATGGCTGGAAACGACCAGCCCATGAGGGCTGACGTCCCCCGTCACCCCAGATGCTGGTTGACGAAAACCATGGAGAACAGGGACTGTATCTTCAGTGATCAAGTTCAACAAAATGTTGTTACAGAGTCGAAAGTCAATAGAAAAACTACCTAAGGAGCCAGACTGTCTCCTTTGCCTTTCTGTGTCTATGGTCCTATGGGAAAGAGTGGAAGGAAGTTGGAACTAAAACCGAACTCTTGGATTCCAGCTTCCATTAAAGCAACTACTAGTCATGTGATCTCGGGTAAGTCCTTGAACATTCTAAATACTCGTACAATTGCCTCATTGATTAAAAAATGAAAAAAAAGCAAAGCAAGGAAAAGTTCATTGTTAGCTAGTGTGATAAAGCGTGAAAAAGAATGAAAAGGCACAGAAAATGGAAACAAGAAATAAAATTGCCATTATTTGTAGATAACATGATAGTCTGTAGAAAATCTTGAGAACTCTACAAAACAAAAGCTTCGATAACTAATGAGTGACTTTAGCAAGGTCAGAGGAGTCAAGAGCAACACTTGAAAATCAACCATATTTCTATATACTGGCAACCACTAATTGGAAACTAATATTAAAAAAAAATTACAATAGATCAAAGATATAAACTAGGTGTAAATCTAATGAGACATATAAAGGATTCGGTGTTGAAAATGCTGATGAAAGAAATTAAAGACCTAAATAAGTGGAGAGACACACTGTATTCATGGCTAGAGGACTCAAGGCAGTTAACCTGTAGAATTTCCCCAAACTGATATGTAGATTTAACACACTTATGAGAAAACCCCCAAAGGATTGGTATTTATAAGCTGACTGTAAAATGCATATGGAGAGGCAAAGAAACTAGAATAACCAAACTCCGTAGTTTACCTTGGGATTTATTTTTGGTGCTGTACATTCTATGGGTTTGAACAAATATATAATGACATTTCCATCATAGTAACATCATACAGAGTATTTTCACTGCCATGCAGATCATCTCTGTGCTCCCCATATTCATCTCCCCCACCCCCAAACCCTGGAAACCATTGATCTTTTTATTGTCTCCATAGTTTTGTCTTTTCTAGAATGTCATATTGTTGGAATCATATAGTAAGTACCCTTTTCTGGTTGACTTCTTTCACTTCATAATATGCATTTATGTTATTATCTTTCCATAGCTTGAAAGCTCATTTCTTTTTAGTGCTGAATAATATTCCATTGTCTGGATGGACCACAGTTTATTTATCCATCCACCAACTGGGAGACATTTTGGTTACTTCTAAGTTTTGGCAATTATGAATAAAGCTGCTATAAACTTCCGTGTGCAGGTTTTCGTGTGGACATAAGTTTTCAACTCCTTTGTGTGAATACCAAGGAGTGTGATTGCTGGACTGTGTAATAAAAATATGTTTAATTTTGTAAGAAATTGCCAAACTGTCTTCCAAAATGGCTGTGCTATTTTGCATTCCCACCAGCAATGAGTGAGAGTTCGTGTTGCTCCACATCCTTGTCAGCATTTGGTGTTGTCAGTGTTTTGGATTTTGGCCATTCTGATAGGTGTGTAGAGATAGCTCATTGTTGTTTTAATTTACATTTCCCTGATGACATATGATGTGCAGCATCTTTTCATGTTCTTATTTGTCACTTGTATATCTTCTCTGGTGAAGTAGCTGTTAAAGTCTGTGGCTTACTTTTATTTTTATTATTATTTTTTTAAAGATTTTATTGGGGAATTGGGGGAGAGGAACAGTGTTGGGGAATTGGGAACGGGGAACAGACAAGCTGCTGTCCTTTTGTTCTTCAGTCTATTTGCGGAGGACGTTGCTTCACTGGCCCATGTTGGTATCGTCATTGCGCTCTTCCTGGGGAGGCAGTTGCTCGCCATCCACTGGACGGCCACTCATGGCAGCTCATGAAAGCGCATGTCAGCTGTTGGCCAGCCCCACTGCAGCCTATGCCATAGCCGGCAACTCAAGCCCTGCTCCAGGTCAAGCTGTTGTTCACCATCTTAGCTGTAAAGGGTGCAGCGTCACTGGTCCTCACGTGGGATCCAAACCCGGGCCCTGCTGCTCAGAGCTGGCGTCCCAAGCCAACTCTTAACCAATGCACCACTTGGCCAGCCCAGCTTATTTTTATTTGGGTTGTTTGTTTGCCATATCCGAAGTCATCCAGGTTTTCTTCTATGTTATCTTCTAGGAGAGTCACAGTTTTTGATTTTACATTTAGGTCTGTGATCCATTTTGAACTAATTTTTGTGATGAGTATGAGGTCCGTGTCTAGAGTCATTTTATTGCATGTGGAAATTGAGTTGTTCCAGCTCCATTTGTTGAGGAGACTACCTTTTCTCCATTGTATTACCTTTGCTCCTTCATGAAAAATAAGTTGATTATATTTATGTAAGTTTATTTCTGGGCTTTCTGTTCTGTTCCATTCACTTATTTGTCTACACTTTCACCAAACCATACTGTTTTGACTAATGGAGTTTTACAGTAGGTCTTGAAGTTGGGTAGTATCAGTCTTCCAACTTTGTCCTACTTCTTCAATATTTTGTTGGTTATTCTAGGTCTTTTGCCTCTCCATATAAACATTAGACTCATTTTTATGGATATCCACAAAATAACTTATTGTGATTTTGACTGGGATTGCATTGAGTCTATAGATCAAGATGGAGAGAACAGACATCTTGACAACATTAAGTCTTCCTATCCATGAACATAGAATAGATCTCCATTTATTTAATTATTTGATTTATCAGAGATTTATAGTTTTACTCATATTGTTCTCGTACTATGTTTTATTAGCTATATATCTAAGAATTTCATATTTGGGGGTACAAATATAAATGGTGTTGTGTTTTTAATTTTAAATTCCACATATTCATTGATGGTACACAGGAAACTAATCATCTTATTGATAATAACTTTGTATCCTGCAACTGTGCTACAACCACTTATTAGTTCCAGGAGGTTTATTTTTATCAATTCTTTTGCATTTTCTACATAATGATTGTGTCATCTGCAAACAAGACAGTTTTATTTGTTTCCTTCTCAATCTGTATACCTTTTATTTCATTTTCTTACCTGAATTCACTAGCAAGAACACCCAGTATGATGCTGAAAAGGAGCGGTGAGGGGAGACATCCTTACTTTGTATATGATCTTAGTGGGAAAGCTTTGAGTTTCTCACCACTAGGTATTATGTTAGCTGTAGGGTTTTTGTTGGATTCTTTTTCAAGTTCAGAGTGTTCCTACCTATTCACAATCTACTGAGAATTATTATCATGAACAGGTGTTGGATTTTGTCAAATAGATTTTTTCTATATCTATCAATATGTTCATGTGAATTCTCTTTAGTCTGTTGATGTATTAGATTACATTAATTGATTTTTAATGTTGAACCAGTCTTGCATACTTAGGATAAATCTCACTTGGTTGTGGTATATAATTCTTTTTTACTTTTTTTGAATTCAATTTGCTAATATTTTATTGAGGATTTTTGCATCTCTATTCATGTGAGATATTGGTCTGTAGCTTTCTTAAAATGTCTTTGCCTGGTTTTGGCACTAGGGTAATGGTGGACTCATAGAATGAGTTAGGAATCATTCCCTCTACTTTTATCCTCTAAAAAAGTTGTATACAATTGGTATAATTTCTCCCTTAATAGTTTGTAGAATTCACCAGTGAACCCATCTAGGAAGTCAACTGATTTCTCACCAAGGTACAAAGGCAATTCAATGGAGAAAGACTAGTCTTTCAATAGTTGAACATTCATATGCAAAAATGTTTATTTCAACATATATCCCATACATGATACAAAAACTAACTCAAAATAGATCACAGATCTAAACATAAAGCTTAAACCTTAAGGCTTCTAGAAGGAAACATTGGAAAAATATTCATGGCTTTAGGTTAGGGAAAGAGTTTTCAGATATGAGTCCAAAAAAAAAGCGAATTAAAAGACAAGCTACAGGCTGGAAGAAAATATTTGCAAATTACATATCTGAAAAGGAGTTGAATGAAAATGTATAAAGAACTCTCAAAACTCAACAATAAGAGAACAAGCAACTCAATTAAAATACGGTCAAATGGTTTGAAAAGGTGTTTCATCAAAGAAGATGTACAAATGACAACTAAGCCCATGAAAATATGCTCAACCTCATTAACCAACAGACAAATGCAAATGAAATCTCGCAAACCATTGGAATGGCAAAAACAAACAAACAAGAACACAAACAAACTGACAATATCGAACTGGTGTGACGCAGCCTAATTAGAGCTCTCATACATTGTTGGTATAAGGGCAAAACGGTCCGGCCTCTTCAGAAATGTTTGACAGTTTCTTATAAAGTTAAATATACACTTACCATCTGAACCAGCTAGCCCACTTCTGGATGTTTACTCAAGAAAAATTAAAACATACATTCACATATAAACCTATATGCAAATGTTTATAGCGGTTTTATTCCTAATCACTGAAAATGGGAACTAACGCAAATATTTTTCAATGGGAGAAAGGATGAATGAATTGAGGCGCATCGATAAAATGGAAAATGACTCAGCAATAAAAAGGCATAAACTACTAATGCATCCAATATGGATGAATCTCAAAGACATTAGGCTGGAACAAACACATACCTCTCCAAAGGTTACATATGGACTGATTCCCTTTGTATGATGCTATCAAAAAAGCCAAACTACAGATAGAGAACATTTCAGTGGGCATGGGAGATTTGACTGCAAAGTGGCAGCACGAGACAGTTTTTGTGGGTGATGGAACTGTTGTGCATCCTGATGGAGGTGTTGGTTATTTGGATCTGTATGTAGGTTAAAACTCATAGAATCAGAGGGAACAATCAAGATGGTGCAGTAGATAAATGCTGTACTCACTTCCTCTTACAACCAAATCAAAATTACAACTAATCTACAGAACGACCATTATTGAGAATTGCCTAAAATCTTGTTGAACTGGAGCCTTACAACTAAGGATGCAAAGAAGAAGCCACCTTCAGACTGGTAGGAAGGGCAGAGATGCAGAACGGGCTGGTCCTGCACCCTTGTGTGACCATTAAAGATCGAGAGGGGTATTTTAGCTGTGATGGTCACCCCCATCCAAGCACAGCATAGTGGGTGGCCACCTGTGGATTCCACTGTATCATGGCCAGTCCTCACAACTGATGAGCCCAAGCGTAAATACCTCCCATTGATGTGCAAATATCAACCAAAGCGCAACTACAGAGGGGTGCACACACAACCCACACAAGGGACACACCTGAAATGCACAGCTCAGGTGACTAGGGAGACTGCTCCACTAAGCCCCACAGCACACCTTATACATAAAGCCACTCTACTAAGACCAGGAAACATAGAAACCCTACCTAATACATAGAAAGAAATGTAGGGAGGCAGCCAAAATGGGGAGCAAAGAAACATGTCCCAAATAAAAGAACAGAATAAAGTTCCAAAAAAAAAGAACTAACCAAAATGGAGAGAAGCAATCTATCAGATGCAGAGTTCCGAACACTAGTTATAGGAGTGCTCAATGATCTCATGGAGAACTTTAACAGAGAGAAAAGACATATAAAAATGGAGATGAAAACCATAAAAAAGAACCAGTCAGAAATAAAGGATACAATAATGGAAATAAAGACTATATTACAGGGAATTAACAGTAGATTAGATGAAGCAGAGGATCCAACCAGCAATGTAGAAGGTAAGGTCACAGAAAACACCCAACCAGAACAGCGAAAAGGGAAAAGAATCCAAAAAATAGAGGAGAGTTTAAGGGGCCTCTAGGACAATATCAAACATACCAACATTCACATTATAGGGATATCAGACGGAGAAGAGAGAGAGCAAGGAATTGAAAACCTATTTGAAGAAATAATGACAGAAAACTTCCCTAACTGGTGAAGGAAATAGACATACAAGCCCAGGAAGCACATAGAATCCCAAACAAGATGAACTCAAGGAAGCCAATACCAAGATACATCATAATTAAAATGCCAAAGGTTAAAGTCAAAGGGAGAATCTAAAAAGCAGCAAGAGAAAAGCAGTTAGTTACCTACAGGGGAGCCCCCCATAAGACTGCCAGCTGATTTCTCAACAGAGGCTTTGCAGACAAGAAGGGACTGGCAGGAAATATTCCAAGTGATGGAATGCAACAGCATACAACCAAGACTGCTCTACCCAGCAAGGCTGTCATTGAGAATTGAAGGAGAGACAAGGAGCTTCTCAGACAAGAAAAAGCTGAGGGAGTTCATCACCACCAAACCAGTATCACAAGGAATCTTAGAGGGACTTCTTTACGATGGGAGGGGGGTTAAGGATGGGTGAACGGGGAAGGAATTAGGAAGTGAAAATTGGTGGTTACACAGAACTCATGGGGATGTAGGTTATAGCATAAGGAATATAGCCAATAATATTGTAATAACTAAGTATGGTGCCAGATAGGTACTAGATCTATAGGGTGATAGATAGGAATGGGGTTGGGGTAGGGTGAAAAAGGTGAAGGCATTAAAAAACACAAATTGACAGTTAATACAGTATGGGGAATATGATCAACAAAGTTGTAAAGATCATGTAAGGTGCCAGATGAGCACTGGACTTACCAGGGGATCACGTCATAGGCTGTGTGGATGCCTGACCAATGCACTATACACCTGAAGCTGAGGTAGAATAATATGGAATGTCAACTATAACTAAATATGTAGGTATATATAGTCACGGGATGTGGAGTCCAACACAGGGAAGATAGTCGATGGTATTGTAACAGCTAGATACGATGTCAGAGGTTGGGGGGTGGGTTATCACTTTATCAGAGGTTTAAATGTCTAACTAATACATTATTTGTATACCTGAGCTAATTAAAAAAAACCTCATATAATCATACTTTCAAAACCCCAAAGAAGTTAATTTTGCTGTATGTTCATTTAAATACTTTTAAAAGTGAAGTAAATAATAATAATAATATGTGTCTCCTGTTGTTCTCATGGATTTACCAATATTTTAAAGCCCAAACAAATGAAAAATTGTTGTTATGAGAGTAAACACCTACTCTTCCACTGCCTTTGCAGCTCCTAATATTGACGGGGTCTGAGAAGTTATCCCAAGTCAAAGGCCCCAGCTTTCACCAACAAGAATGCGATTTCCTCCACCGCGAACCCCACGGTTGTCTCGTGTAGCTGGGTCCATGGGAAACAGAGATGCCCCAAGACAACTGGACCTTCCTGTGTGGACTCCTATTCACCTCAGAGGGTAGGGAGACAATGTTATGGGGTGAATTGTGAGGCCCCAAATTCATTTGTTATACTCCTGACCCCCAGAACGTCAGCATGTGACTGTATTTGGAGATAGGACCTTTAGAAAAGCAGTTACGTTACCAGGAGGTCACTCGGGGGGCCCTAATCTAATACGACCGGAGTCCTTAACAGAAGAAGGAGTTTGGACACAGATGCAGGCAGAGGGAGGACCAGGTGGAAACCCAGGGAGAAAACAGCCACCTGCGAGCCTAGGAAGGAGGCCTCCGAACAAACAGTCCTGCTGACACCTTGATCCCGAGCTTACAGCCAGCCGCCAGAATAGTGAGAAAACAAATTTCTGCCATCTGAGCGCCCCGTCGGTGGTATTTTGTTGGGCCAGCATGAGCATCTCCATGCAGACATCTTCCAGGTGGCCGGGTCGGAAACCCCCGATGGCCACATGCAGCCCTGCACTGCACAGAGCCACGGGCACGGAAGGGTTAAGTAAAACACGGATTGTGAAATCTGATCAGGTCTCCACTGTCTGCTTAAAAGTTGCATCTCTAGGTTTTACATGAATTTTTAATTTTAGATGACACCTTTGACTAGAAGTGACAGTGGAGCAGATCATTTGTGTAATTACGGCAACAATCACAGAGGGAAGAGAGCGCCTCTCAAAAGCACGGAAAACGTGAAGTGGATTTGGTGTGATGGAGCCTGGGTGGGAGTTGGGGGAGCCACACTGCCTTGCAAAACAAGGGGGCAGGGACGTTCCCCTGTTTTAGGGAAAATGTGCTATTCCTTCCCAGGGAAAGGCAACCTTTGCTTCAGAAACATTTGCTAGGATTAGAGAGAGAAAAGGAAGGCTCCAACAGGAAGGTATCAGATAACTAGAGCTCAGACAATACATGAAACCCAATCGCAGCTATTGTTTCCCCGCCTGGGCATCCTGTTGAAAACGAGCATGTCCTGTGCAGGCGAGCTGCTCCGTCTGGCTTGCTTCTCCTTAGTCATGACATCCCAGGCACATTCGTGACGATAGGCAGTCATTAAGCTGGCACGCTGTCCGTGCAGTCGAGGCCTAGTGAAAAGCTTTGCAGTGACTTGGTCTAGAAAACCCAGGTGTGGAAATGTTTTTGATTTTCATAGTGGAAAGGAAGCTGATGAAGGAACAGGCGAGAAGCTGGAGACGGGGAGACGGACAGATGAACCGAGGAGACTGCAGCCTGAAGGCAAGGCACTCCCCACCACGAGCCCCGTGTGCAGAGCTGCCTCAGACTTCCACTGCTCCGGACGAAGGGGAGAGATACCTGCTGGGGATTTTGAAGATATTGCTAACCCCACCGAGAGGAAGTTTGGGAACCCGATGTCTGTTGTATAGCCAGTTATGCAAAGAGCAAAGAACAGACATAATGTTTTTGTTGCTTATGGGAGGATCACAGCTAATTAGCTTTAGTGAAGTAAAGCATAGCCCTTGAAAATTAGACACAAGTCCCTTTACCCTCTGAAGAATCATGTGTTGTCACCACTGCTAATACCAACATCCTGCTGCCTCTTCGTGGTGCCTGGTGCTGTCATCAGAGGGGACCTGGGGGCAAGCAGTTTTGGAGGGGAAAAGAGGTCAACAGGTGGAGTTACCAAGTGGTGTCCTCTCCAGGTTTTGATGGTTGTTGCATAAGTTTAGTTTCCGGTTGGAAGTCTTGCGGATTGTACTTTGTGCCTTGGCTTGCACCTTCTGAATGCTCGATGGCACTGCCCCTTTCAAGGTCTAGGATGACTGATGTGGGGGACTGACCAGGCTACCCAGTTTGTTATGGAGATGAGCTCTCCCTCCCAGGCCCACGGGTGAGGAGGTTCATTCAGGCCCATGGATCGTCCTTTTATGAAGGACCACCCTGAGAACGAAGGGACGTTTCCCTTGTGGCAAGTGCCTACAGATTTTCTTTCTTCAGTTAGTTCAAATCTTTCCCCATGATTGCCCAGACTTCCTCCATCTTGAATGCAAATGAGAAACACCTTCTTGCCCTCCATAGATGCTTCACTGGAGGAGTCAAGAAGACGATGGCAGATACTGTGTGGCATCGGGAGTGATGTCCCGTGACTGAACGGGCTGCACCTGGGCGTGGAGGTTGCTGGCTAATTCAAACCCCACTTCCCTTTTGCAAAGACCCCTTCATGACACCCCTTTTTTACCCTCACATAGTCATTAACAACGCACACATGCTGGGAGGAAGGGGAACCCCAGTCGCTAAGTCCCAGGCTTGCATGTTAGTGTCACATGCAGGGGCTGACCCTCTGCGGTGACTCTCCAGACAGAATATGGTTTAGGCAAAAAGAGCCTTTCTCTAGCGGCATCTCAAAGGTAAAGGCTCTTGGTAGATGAAACACAGTCATGTCAGAAGAGGAAAAGAATCCCAGATGGCAATCCCCGCCAGGCCAATGGCCCCAGTGCAAGCCCGTCTGTGCACAAGTGCTCTCTGGGTCCCATGCTGTCCTGCCGAGGTCAACAGGTCACAAAGCAGGAATGGGACACTGAATGCTGCTCAGAACCAGTGAAATGCCATCTGCTGATGCACCGGCAGCCAGTTGCTGAGCTGCTAGATGGGAAGAAGTTTTCACAGGAAGAGACGAAACATTGCACCCACAGTAAACAAAAGGTGGGTGTGAACGTCGCAACAGAAAGGGAGGCGATATTGGGCATCAGAGACTATGGGGGAAAGGATCAAGGTGCCATAGCGCTGATTGTTCAAGTTAAAGTATTAGGAAGGGGAAAAGATTCTCAGCGAATTATGGTCTGTCCATCATCATTCATAAGGGGAGTGACTAGCAAACTCTTTCAATATTAGATTTTTGAAAGTCTTCTTTTGGAATGAGAGACGCTGACAGATTGAAGAACAGCAAACCTTAGTCTCTAAGAAAGGGACTTGGAGAGTAACCAGTCAGGAGACAGCATGTCTGACCCTGGTGGTAGGCAAAATCCTAGAGACATTAATAAGAGATGAGATCACAAAACATCTGGAGAAGTAAACCAGTCAGATGGTTCAGAAAGGCAAGGGCTGTCTGAGCAATTGGATGGAATTTGTGCGGGAGACAACGCCGACAGCAGGACCCACCGAGACCTGGCCTTGTTCTAATGGGCTCCAATTGCCCCTGCCTCCCCCAAGTGGGGTGTAGGACGAGCTACATGAGCAAAGGACTCCATCAAAGACTGTGTTTGAGCACAGTCTGCTCATGATGGGAGGAAGCGATGGGCTGGATTCCTCTCCCTCCAAAAAGAGAGACAGGGCTCAGCCCCACACCGGGGCTCCGGAGCTCAGGCACATCCAGGGTTTCGTACAACACCAGGATTCTTCTTGTTCTGAGGGGTAGGCATCGAGTCAAATGATGTGCAAGCCATCAGTGTGTTAGTTGACGTGTCATGGAAGGAAACTGCGATTAGTTCATAAAACTGTGGAAACCAGGGCCCCATGCCTGGGACAGAGGACTCAGGGTGATCAGGGTTCCTCTCTCTCCCCTCTCTCTCTCTCCCACTCACATCTGGTTTTTGTTTCATTTTTGGCCTCCCTTTGGCATCATTCTGCAGACAGACTGACAGACTGACAGAATCCACACATCAGGAAAGGTGGCCAGGAGCAGCCTCATGTCACAGCCTCTGAGCTCAGCAGAGAGACTCTCCTGTAATCACAGGCGTCAGCAGCCACATGGACTACGTGTGCTCCCTTCTAGATCACATGTCCACTGTTTACTCAGTGGCTTTGCTCAGAGGGAGGGGTCCCGTGATTGGTGGCCGCCGGGGAGACATGGGGTTGAAGTGAGGACAGCTCCCGGGGTAACGGAGGAGGCTGAGTGCTGAGCCAACACAAAGCAATCCACGATCGTGACCATGTTCAGAGAGCACCTCTGTCTCTTTCTATAGATCTGAAGGTACATCAAACATTTCCAAGTGACTTAGGGTCATAAGTGCTCCAGTTGTCACTGTATATTACTCTCAGGATAAAACAAGTCTTGCTGTGTGAACTTAGAGTTTGCTTGGAGACTGGCTGAAGGGAAAATCAGGGCAATATTTTTGTTATTTTGGACTGCAGTGGCATTGTACACAGTCATTGCTGGTGCCTGCCTTAACACCAAGGGGTAAATTCATGGGGGCATCACCCTAGTTCGCTGTTGGGAAGAAATGGTGCAGAGTGCCCATTTCAGGGGCCCAGGGCCTCAGCGGGCTGAGCTCGTCGCCCACCACCATTGCTGAAGCGGCAGGGTGGGGGCAGGGTGGGGGGTGACCAAGCGCTCCATTGTCTTGCATACCCACCATCGCTGGAGGTTCAGAAGAGCGGAGGGTCCACGGGGACATTCTGAGAAAAGGGGACACGTTAACTGAATTACGGGCAATGTGAAATTTAAGGCGGATGCATAGCTGAACCTTCTTGAGTCTTTCTCCTTCCATTCTTCTCACCCCTCCCCCCAAAAAAGTAATCTGTTCTCCAGTCCAGGGGAAACTTTTAAAACCTTAAATTCAATTATGATGCTCTACTGCTTAAAACCTTTAATTGACTTTCCATTGCAATGAAACAATACATGTGAATTTTCCCTCATCCCAGTGATCTGATCCCTGCTCACTGCCATGATACAATCATTGATCGCTCGCCGCCCCACCCCCACCCCCACCAGGCTTCAGTCTCTGCCTTTTCTGCCTTTCCCTCTTTATTGCTTTATTCATCAAATGCTCTTCCTTAGGTTTCTACAAAGCTTTTCTTTGGCCTCATTTGGTTTTAGCTGGAAAGTCACATCCACAGAGAGGCCTTCTCTGACCCTCTAAACTGAAGCAGTACCACAGTAAATTTCCTCCTCAGGGTTTTACCTTGTATATTTCTCCATCTCCCCACATTGGATGGGCTGACAGCTGGGCCTTCATCTCATGCGATGCCTGTCTTTGTTGCCTATAGCGGTGCATGACAAGTGGAAGGGCCTGGATCACAGGTGGTTCAGGACATAACTGATGGGCTGGGGGCTGTAGCCCACAGGACACCACGCGCAGTATCTTCCTGAAGACCTGGGACTCGTGGTTGAACATTCATAGTTTCCACCATTACCAAGTCACACAAAGAGCCAAACAGTATGTGTCCTTCTGAGAGGTAACAATTGTCTCCCTCCCTTCTCTGAGGTTGGTGAGTGTCCCTTAGTTGGAGGGCATACTACACTGGCACCTCAGACACATGTTTTTGTTGTTGGCTTTGTCATCTTGTAGGCAGCTGTAGTCTTCAAGAGCTGGGCAGGACATGCTTTTTTATTCTCTTAGGGGATTCATGAAGCTCTCCAGACAGGGTCCTTATTGCTATTTGTTGAATGACTGAATGGATAAATGAGTATTAAGGGTTATTGCAGAGTATATGGTCAATAAATTATTTTCCTGAGTAAATAATTCACTAAACGTATGAACAGATACTCTCCTTAGATGAACAGTGAAACATGCAGTAATCTAAATCAAACATGAGAAAGACGAGACAAAACCTCACCCACTTTACCTTTTTCACCCCCACCATTAAACTTATTCCATCCCCCAAAAAGGCTCTGAGGCTGCAGCAAACAGGCAGGGAGGCAAAGGCAGCTTTCAGGGGAAAACAATCTGCATGGACATTGACAAACTGGCTCGAGCCATCAACTGTTGCCACAAACAAACCAGTTTGACCAAGTTTAATTTTTCATAAATGAAATTCAAACGACAGGATTTCCTTACCGTTCCAATGCGAAATCATCAATCTGAGTGATTTTTCTTCCTGTTGATTTAGAAGCTACAGATGTAGACAGAATCATAGCCATCAAGTCTGCTTTGTAGGCAGGGGCAATGGTGTGACCCATACGTGACTGCCGACAAAGGTCAGGGTGGCTCTCACCCAAAAGTGCTCAGCACTCACGCATGTGTGCTCAGTACACATCCGTGCATGTACACATGTGCACAGGCGTGCACACGAGATCTATTGTGCCAGCAGGGGACCAACATGGGACTGCCACTAGACCAGCATGGAGCTATTCATCACACTGCAGCCATGAGCGGCTGGCTGGCTGAGGTCAAGGTCCCATAAGCGACGGTATTAGCCATGGATGTGACACGGGGTGGTTTCCCAACCTGCTCATTCAAGAGCTAATTGGTAGGCCAGGAAATTGCAGACACTCATCTGAATGAGCTAAGAAGGGAGCATGAGAAAGGGCAAAGTTGCACCATGAATATAGGAATTCTCTTGCTTTAAATGCCATATTCTTTGTTGCTTGACATATTCACATTATCCCAGAGGCCACTTTAGTTGGTCTCCAGCTGTGAAAAAGACAACATCACATCTGTGGTGTCAGGTAGAGGCAAACACAACAGGAAAAAATTAATTGAAAAATCTTGTTCAGATATTTCGTGAAGAAATTAATAATGTGCTTGCTTTGTGGAGAGGTGGCCCATTTTTGTGTCCTGTGAACATGGCTCATACATATTTGAATAGCTCTTAGCTTGAATGTACTGATATGGCAGAGGTACTTTATTAAGGTGTAAAAAATGGAAATTGTTCAGTGGCTTTACTAACAGGCCTCGATTTCTAAAGGTCTATGTACTAACACATCCAACATGCAATGGGACCTGCTGTTGTTGTTCCGTCTTTAACTGATCCAAGTGCGTTATTTTCTGAGCAGCTGGCACATCTGCATGTGACCCAAGTGAGGATGGGTGAAGTGGACCCTGGAATTTCATCCCCAGAATGGTGGGGAGCAGTCTGATCATCTGTGCCTACTGGACTCCATGAAGAAAGAGAACCAGACAACACAGGTAGAGGACTCCCCTTGACACAATTAAAATAATCAATTTCGCCATCAGATCATGTGGGCATCGCATCAATTACAATCACAATTTTTGTCAATATGCCTCCAAGTCACTTGTAAGGCACTATTTGCCAGTCTTGTAATTGTATCAGGAAAAATGAATCTCCATGGTAATTAAACTAAATATGTGATAATGCATTTGATTAGGGATGGGAAAACATAAGAGAAAATCAAAATGAAAGGACGTCAGCGAGGGCCTCCCCGCGTGGTGCCCGTCCTCCCCCTGGGCTTCTTCTTCCCCAAAGGTTCTCAGTATCCGGCTGGGCAGTCTGTTTCCTATGCTGTTGGGCCCAGAAGCTCACCTCATAGACTAGTTCACAAAGGATGCGGTTGTTCCTCAAGGACATGGTCCCATTATGCCTGGGAGACACACTGAAAGAATCCCACCTTTGACCTTCCCTGGGGTAACTGGGAGACCCTGGGGACCCCACTTCTCCATGGCCCGCCTGCCACTTGGGAAAAATCCCCTTTCTCTCTGAACTGGGTCAGCCTTTCCTGACTCGCTCCATGATGGACAAGTGTTTACTTTTTCCACTGAACAAAATGCTTTTCCTCTTCCCAGGGGAACAGGTGAAGCAGCTACCTCAGGGGTACACCCGAGCAGGTGTTCCGGCTTGCGGGCCAGCTCTGTTTCTTTCCGGGCAAGGCGCGTAGCTTGCTGGAGCCTCACTTATCCATCCATGAGGTGGAGAAAGTATTCCCACCACTAGGGTTGTTGAGCACGTGAACTACTGGCAGGGTGGAGAGGCACGTTGTAACGTCACACACACACGGAAATGCAAGGCTGCTCCATCCCCCTGTCACCGATGATAAAGACCTTCACCTGCTTTCCTTGCACAGTTCAAGGATTAAGCCACTGCCTACCCCAGTTGTCGTTAAGCTAATGAGGACCCATCTCAGTGTGGCACTACCAGGAATCAGGGAGTAGACCTCTGAATGGTAGGTTAGCATTGAAGAGAAGCTGCTAGAGCCACACATTAGCAGAGAGCAGGGCCTCAGTTCGGTTCCCATGTCCTGAAGATGAGATGGCGTGGGTGCTCCCTCAGTTGAGAGGATCCTTGGTATCTATTCAAATGCCCAAGAGTTCAGTCAGTGTTTAGGGAGTACAAGATGGGCAATCAGCCCAGCTGGGGGTGCGGAGAGAGAGACCAGGGGGATCGTGAAGTTCAGGGGCCATTACGAGCGTGGGTGTGGGTGTGAATCTGCAAGGTCCAAGGTGGCAGTTGGGGCAGAGTCTTTCTGAAGCACCTTAGCATTCGCACAAAGCCCAGAAACATGGAACAGACGAGCTGTGAAGGCTGCAGAACTGGGTTGGATGCGGTAGTGGGGGCTCTGAGAAGCCATCCTGCCAAAGGAAGGCTGCACCACAATGGTGGCTCCTCAAAAGTGCATGTGACAAGCGCATGAATATCAAATGAATTCATTAGGATCACTGCTAGTTCCATGAATACCAAATGAATGTTTAATGGCCGGACTCTTAAAGTGTTACCAATTTTTAAAAAATACTAGAAGTAATGGGAAAATTAATCTCATTACATGCTGAAGAGGTCGTATATTTAAAATGTGTTTGAAAATACTTAGATGGTTGGCAACCAGTAGTTGTGAAATACGCGTATTGTCTCAGCTCATTTATTCTCCCAGCTTTGTCCAGAATCTATTTCAACTGCAAAGCACTCTTCTCATCAGTGCCCCGGCTGAGTGCCCGCACCTGTCAGCTGAGTGAGCACACGTTTCCTGTATTTGGGCAGTCCTTCTCTGTTCTAAGGATTCTTGGAAAGTCTGTCTGACACAAGCAGGAAAACCGCTGTCACCAAGGCCACCTTCCCACACAGAACTGGAGACGCCCTTGCCTGGTTCCCTAGGAGACAGAGAGTGGATGGCATGGGTGCCAGGCCTTAGCTTAGCACACAGGCGCACCCTGGAACATGATCTTTTTCCATAAGCTGCATTGTGAACAGGTTTGGGTGAAGCTGGCATGTGCAAAGCAAGGGGTGGAGCCTGAGTGGCCCAGAAGTGGGCCACTGAGGGGGGCGTTAGGAGACGGGCTTCCCCCTTCTCTGGGTGCCTTACCATGTCCCTTCTCTGGATACTGGGCACCACAGGACCTGCTGGTCCCCCTTGGCCCATTCAAGTCTTCCTGGACCTCCAGGTCCCTGAGCAATGGTGCGTGAAGCCTCTGGAGGGGGCTCATAGGGGTTGCGTCCTTGCCAAGGCCCCAGTGGCAGGCTTATTCATCCACTCCAGGCCAAAGGGGAGGGTAAACCCACAAAATCAAATTGACTTCAGGGTCTCTGACAGATACCCACTGGGGCAGGAAGAGGTGGTACCCACCCTGAACACACTGGCTAACCCAGGGCCCTCTGTAGAGGCTGAAACCTGGCGTTCCCAGCTGCAGCCTCCTCAGTCTGAGCTGAAACACCACCATCTCCTCAGGGGCCGTAGGATCAGGAACCGTGCGTCCTGCACTCTGCGCCTCATCCGGCAGGTAGGAATGGCCTGGGTACCCCATCACCTGGCCCTGCCCTGGAAAGACAACCCAAAGCAAGTTCCCCTAAAAGAGTCTTTCAGCTGAAGCAAACTGGAGGCCATCCACTCTCCCTCACTGCTTGGCTGGGTGACTGAGTGTGAGATCTTTCCAGGTCCATGCCAGGGAGAGGAGGTGATGGCCGGACGGGCCGACTTGAGACTGACCGAGCCCCTCCCCAGCCTTACGCTGCCTCCACTCTTAATCTGCCCAACGCATACTGAGCCTCACTCGGTTTAGATGTCATTTCTTCTAAGAACTCACTCCTGATCCCCATAAACCCAAACCAGGAGCCCATCGTCAATGAGAGCTGCCGTCCTAACCATCTTCACACTCGATTACAACCCTTGCTGTCTTATCGATCCCGCACCAGGCTAATGGCCCAGCAGTGTGCTGGCTCACGCTCTGCACTGGGTAAACGTTTGTTGAGCAGATGAATGAATACTAATCGCATCTCTCCACGTAGAGTGGAGAGCAAGCCTCTCCGACTCATGTGTCACATCTAGAAGTCATGTTTCGAGCGAATTATAATATTAAAACACTGATAGTCTTATTCAAGATGCTGGCAGAAACGTAGGATTTATGCATGGATGGGAATGTTTGTAAATTGGGCTAAATGTCCTTCCTTTGGCAACTTTTAACATGACATAGGCATAAGGCAAATCTTTCTAGAAAAATCCAGTGCCGTTTCAATGAAAGCACAGAAAAAAGAGCTTGGGAGGAGTTCACATTATCCCACATCATCTCGCTTTTGGGGGAAATGGATAGAGTAATGTCCATTGAGCCAGGACACAGAGCAGGAAGGCAGGACAGCAAGCCCCTCCTGTCCTTGTCGGGGGAGGGGAGGCTGGTGTCCCCGACCCGCCTTCATCTGCATCTCTGGGCCGAGTTTTGGCGAAACACCCAGGCCCGGTGCTCACTTCCCAGCTTCCGGGCGGAGAAAAGAAGTGCCACTGAGGACTCCCAGGGTCTCCTAGAGGCTACTTACTGTGTCCTCTGGGTGATTCTAGGGTAAGTTGTGGGCAGTACTATCTCTTATTGAGAACTCTTTTTTTTTTTGAGGGCAGCGTCACTGGCCCTCACATGTGGGACCGAACCGGGGCCGCTGGCGTCCCAAGCCAGCTCCCAACCACCGCGCCACTCGGCCGGCCCTCTTATTGAGTACTTTTAACTTTGTTTTCAATCTCTAGAAAGTAGTGATACATTCATCGTGCAAAGTGTGTTGAGACAAAACTCTCTAGGCCTCACAGGGCAGCCTTGTTTTCAAACATTATCGCCGTGACCCTTTAAGCCCCTTCGCAGTTGGGGGCTACAGGTCTTTAGTTTATTATCATTATTATTATTAAACATTGTTATCTCTTATTTTTTGAAAACACGGTCCCTCTATGGTGCAGAAGAATCCTGACTGAGTCAGAAGCTTCAGTTAACCAGAAGTGCACCCACCCCCCCGAAAAGTGTTATGAGGAGGGGTGGCACTGTTTCCTAGTTCAATACCTTGAGGTTCAGTAGCTATGCCTTGAATTTTTCTTATTTGACACTGTCCCTAATTGCAACATAGGACATCCAGTGGGGGACTGGGCGTATCTTGGAGGCCCACCCAGTCACCACCTTGTTTCCTGCCGGTGACACGGAACCCCCTCCAGTGGGTTAACGAGGCCCTGCCGTTGTCGCCTGTCATAGCAATAGCCCTACGGGGCCTGTTTCCAGCTCCCATCTCAAGTGACTTCTTATTCACATTATATTAAATTAATATGCACATTATACCAATGAACATTTTATATTTCTTCAATTAAAACTCCCTACCCAAATATACTGCTTTAATTGCTAGGGACGCCACAATTAAGTCAACATCTCTATTTAACACGGCTGAAGTTTTTTTTTTTTTTCTCTCATCAATTACAGCCACATCTTTTCACTTTGTGTCCTCCCAAAGTGAGAACTGGCTATGCCAGGGACACGAGACAATAGAACTAGTTTATCTCCAGAGAAAGGGGCCAGAAAATCACTGCCTTCAAAGTGTGTGGGTTTAGGTATCGAGGTTGACTAATCACTGATGCTGGCCATCTTCAGAGAGAAAATGCAGGAAGAAAAACTTCCCCAGAACCAAGAACCCAGGAACTGAAAGGGACAGCCCTCAGAGAGTACCTGGTGCAGCCAAGACGGCGGTGGCCGGCTGACCAGGGCACCAGCAGCCCGCCCACTTCTCTCTCTCCCCAGCACCCCACACGCTTAACTGTCAATCAGCTTCCATGCTGCCTCCTCACCTGGGCGCTTTCCGCCTCGTCTCTCCCTGCGGAGCTCTTACTAGACCTTGAGAGACCAACTGTGGCCAGCTACCAACCTGCATTCACTCAATAAACGTTTGTTGTTCCTCTGCGCCCTTCCAGCTTTTTTCTGAATGGGAAGAGCTCAAGGAGACTCCAGCCCACTGGAAAAGGCACAAACAGCCGATGAGGTGGGCTTTGCCTGGAGAACAGGCCAAGCCTCCCTCCACCGAAGGACAAAGAAGGAAGAAACAAAAAAAAGTTAAAAAAGAAAAAAAAAGGAAACCCAACCTCTGGACACTATCCAACATCCATTTTACGCCCCAGGTTGACAAGTGGGGATCCGTTTAATCAGCACAGTGAAAACCAGAGGGTCTATGAGCATACGTAGATGAGACCTGTCCTATTTTCTTCAATAGCTGAGCCCATTTTCAGGCTGTACTTTCACATCCAATATGTGCTCAGCTCTTTTCTATACATAATTTAAATATTTCCTCACATCTTTTTACATTTTCCCATTGAATATTAAAACGTTGATATAATGCAAAACTCCTGCTCCCCCACTGCATATGCAAAGCAGAAAATAAACATTTATAAGCCAGGGAGGCAGCAGCGTTCCATTCTGAAAAGTGAATTTGAGCCCCTGAAAGGGTGGGGCCAGCGCACGGGATCCACGCCCCTTTTGTCACAGCAGAGCCTCCTGTAGAGTGGCCCTAGTGGCTAGGTGACGATCTGTGACACCCTGCCCCACCACAAACTCCCCAAATTCAGGTGTGATCGATTCGCTCTGGCCTCACACATCACAACGCCACTCACAGGTTTCCCTTTATTTTCCGCTCCGTGGACTCTGTCCAGCATGGCCAGCTTTAGGAGAACGGGCGGCAGAGACAAGTGTTGCCATATTTCTCTGCCCCTCGGAACTCGAATCTGCCCGTCAATTGTCTGGAGACGTGTTCACCCAGCAGGTGAAAGGAGCCCAAACCAGCCACACAGGGCCACTCAGGCACCATCTGGGGCCTGGCCATGCATAGCACCTGGGGACCGTGGAGAGCTGGCCTTTCCTGGGGGACGGGTCACCTGAGGGTCAGGCTGCCACCCACACAAGCGCTGGGCAGCAGCTGAGCCCGTGAGTCTACAGGATTCAGAGGTGAGCCGTTTTTCTCAAGAACGGAATGGACTTTTCGCCATTCTTTGCCGTGTGAGCACTTTCCCTTGGAGGCTGGGAAAGGCAGAGGGACAGTCGCGTCAGGGAGATAGGATACTTACGCTGGCTCGGTGGCAGAGGATCAGCACAAAAGAATTTGGAGGAATGACCCTCCATGAAGACGTAGCATTCTGGGCCAGGCTGGGCATGGGCTGGGCAGAAAAGGAAACACCCGAGGAGGGCAAACCAGGAACCCAAACTGGGAGGCCCAGAAAGAGAGGAGGCCAAGCCAAGGTCACAGTCACAGCCTGGGGGGACGTCCAGTGGATGTGGCTGTGCCCACATGTCCTGGGACAGGACTGATGCTTATCTTTCAACCCTAGGGCACACCTCGCTGACTTTGCTGTGCGCCTGCCCTCTGTCAGGCACCGTGCCAGGTCCTGATGCTATCCAGGTGAACAAGGCCCTCTCCGGGGGCTGTCCTGCCGGCGGGGTGAGCGGTCATGTGAATAGATCATTAAAACTCACTGAGCTCTTTGTGCAACTCATTGTGGTCACTGCGGTGTCAATGTCCACCAGACATGTGTGTATTCTGTAAGCGTGTATATGTAAGCGTGGTTTCACATGGGTGTGTACCAGTGTGAATGTGAGTGTGTGTGTGTGCATGCACATACCAGGTAAACCAAGATAGGCTCACCAAGTGGGCCTACCAGGTTCTAGACCCTTCTGTGATGTTACATGCCGATTTCTAAACCCCTGAATGGAACCTGAGAGCTTCCCTATGAGAGAGATGATGCCAAGCAAGCAAGAGAGTAACAGACCTGGGACCAGCCTCAGCTCTCTCCACACAGCAGGCTGACGGCACCCTCCCTGGTGCGGGGAGCAGCAGAACACACAAGGGAAAGGCTTTGAAGTTAGACGTTCGGCAAAATAAAACGACATCGTTATAAAGAAAAACATGCATTTATGGTGAAAGACTAAAACCTTTAGGTAAAAATGAAAAGATATAGGAAGGGCTGGGGGGAACAGTGACCTTGCCCAAGGTCACACAGCTTTGAAGTAGCATCCTGTGGTTAGAAAGCCCGCGGGTCCTCTTTTCTGTTTCAGCGCCTACCATGTGTCCCCACTCCCCAATGGCTTGTAAGTCACTGGGACCCAGATTAGGGGTTTTCTTGCGTCTGCCTTCAGTGTGCTCTTGCAGAACTGTGAGTCCTGTCTCCTCTGCCTTCCCCTTCTGCTGCCCCAGTCCAGGAAGGCGTATGTCCCCCGTCACCAGCAAGAAGAAAGCGTCACAGGCAGGGCCTCCTTTTGACTATTCAACAGGCCCCTCGTACGTGCTCTGAGCTGTTCCCTGCTTTGAGTGCAGATACGTCATGGAAATAGTAGGCCCCAAACCAGGTTTCGTCCCTTGATTCGTTGGGTTACCCACACTCAGCAGGGCTTGGGTGTATGTGGCTATAAACTACCTTTTCATGAGGCCACACAGACTGTGAAATACTCCCCGTACTGGGGCTCGGGTTGGCAGGGGCACCCTGACCATCGGCACCATGCCCCCTGCTGCGTCAGGCCAAGCCAGGCCGGATTCCCGGGTTTGGGCTCACGTTTATTTGATTTTTCGTCACTTATTTTTTCCTTTTTACAGTTCACAGAACTCATTGATTTCTTTGTTTACTATCTTAACTGGACCTTTTAGAGTGCTTTTTTTTTTTTTTTCCAGTCATTGAAATGGAAAATGCTTCAATTTTGGTTGTAATCTGCTCGGTGAAGTTGGCTCAAGAGGTGAAGCCTCGTGTCCGACGGGCTCGTAGAAGAAGCTCGCATCGCGGTGGTCACCGCTGGCACTCTGTGTGCTCTCAGTAAACACAGGGAGCTGCTGGAAAGACGCTGAACGACCAGCGACCACCTTGCATTCACACTAATTGATCGAGTCTAGGGTTTGTGAAAGGAGGTAAACTGGGGCCAGCATCGGAGGGGGTTTTCCAACAGACCCAATCGACCAACAGGTGCGCGTTCCTCTTCCCCGGCCACAGTCAGGAGGAACCCCAACGGGGACCTGTGCTTCCTGGTGACACCTTGTGAAATGATGCAGGAGAGAAGGTGCAACCGGGTGGCGGATTTATCAAAATAATTGCTACAGACAGAACATGTGACAGGCTCTGTTCAGGCTTCCCAAACAATCCAGCCCACAGGGGTCCATGTTGGGATCCTTTTGGCTTCTGCCTTCTGGAGGGTCCCCTCTGATTACGTTTTTTCATCTTAAAAGTTTCCCCTTGGGAGCCAGGACTGTCGTGGACAATCAAGATGGTTAACACCCCGAGTGGAAGCTGCCTACAGGTTGACAGATGAACCGGCCAAATATCTCCTGGAATCTCCCAGGTAATTTGGTGTCACAGCTCTAATAATTTCTATGAATGTCTTCATGCAAGGCTTCAAGAGTCACTCATTTTTGACAAAACGCAGTGTAAAATAGGACAATTTTAAAGATCAATTATGCCATAAAAATGGTCTCCTCTTCTGATTTTTTTGTGCTTTTATAATAATCAAATAATTTGAAAGGATTGAAAATGACAACACTAATAGGTAGCTGATTTCTATTTGTTCTAGAAACAGACACTAATTGTTTGTGTCAGTTTACCTCACTGTCACGGGGTGCTAAACTTGGTAGTCAGGCGACGCCCGCCGCTTGGAGGCTGCAGTCCCGGCGAGGTGTGGGAGAGGGGCTGAGGAGAGCACAGGCGGCAGACAAGGAGACGGAGGCTGAGGGCATTAATGAGCTCTCCTGTACTACACTGTATTTTAATTAATCTGACAGATTTTTCAAAAGCGGAATTGACTTTTCACCTTTCTTTACCATGTAAGCACTTGTCCTTGTCACTGAGCAGGTCAGTTGTACTTGAGCCCTGAGCTGTTTCCTGGCTTGATCTCTTGTCCTGGTGTGCTCTGCACACAGCAGGGAACTCGGGCACAGGTCCCCTTCCAGGACCTTCCATCCAGAGGCCAGTCACTTGTAAAGTAGCTTACCCAAGCCCCTCCAGCGGGAATGCAAGCCCCATGCACAGCTTCCGGGAAAGTGTCTCAAACACGCGGCTAAGGCCAACAAACGCACTCCTTTGCATTTTGGGACCTTTTTGTAAAGCTCTCGAATTAGGAACCCTCACTTCTGGGTGGAGAGTCCCCTACTCCCCAGGGCCTCATGCTTCCTTGAATTCCT
Organism: Aselliscus stoliczkanus; assembly: GCA_033961575.1. Lineage (NCBI taxonomy): Eukaryota > Metazoa > Chordata > Mammalia > Chiroptera > Hipposideridae > Aselliscus > Aselliscus stoliczkanus. The sequence continues at coordinate 183,502,954 of CM066729.1, forward strand.
ATCTGACTACCGCAGCATTTGGCAATATTATACGGCTTGGATGGGTCTAGGCATGGAAGACAGCTGAAAATGCCACCACGTTTCTGGAGAACATGCCACTTCATGATGCAGCAAATATGTGCCAGTCAGGTCGGGCCTTCAGCTGTGAGCCTCAAATTTCTTAGAAACTCTCAGTAAAAACCCTCAGTACGAGGGTTTCCTCCGATCCCCATCCCAGACCTGCTCCAGGTCCAAATCCCTGATTCAGCCATGAGGCAGTGTCCTCCTGGGAGGGTGGCCATGAAGCAAGGAGACTTAACTCCACACCGTGGAGTCTCAATACCCCCCAATGGTAAGCTTGGCAATGGGCCTGCGTCCCGACCACATTCACAGCTGCTATTCATTCGTCGTACAACCTAAGATGTGAGATTCTTTGGTGCTTCTCTATTTCTACCTTGAAAGTGCATTTGGAACCCTGAGCTTCAAGAAGGATCTGTGTTTTAGTCGATAGGCATCTCGTGTTACCTGGCAGGCCTCTGCTCCGTCCTCCGTGACGGATACACGGGCCCATCACGAGCACATTCCACTCTGACCAAAACCACAGAGCAGACACCAGGTGACCTGTCTCAAGGGAGGCACTGGCGGGTACCATGCCAGCTTATCAAGACTCAGCGGAGTGGGACAAGGAGCTAGTGAGAACGGAGAGCCCACGCCCTGCCGCCTGCCCACCCCTTCCCGACCGTTCCAGTGGGCCCTGGAATTTCTGCTCTCATTCCCAATGGCCTTTCCCCTCCACCTTGACCCCACTGGTGTTGCCCCTTGGTCACTGGTTCCTCTGTGCCTCATCAGGCACCACCGAGTCCATGAGGCCTGACTCATGCATTCACAACCGCCTCAGAAAAGAGGCCAAGTCTCATACCTTCTCTGATTTCTGTTTCAGAGATGATAAAGGAAACAGAACCCTCCAGCTCACTCCAACGTACCCAAAGCGGGAATGTCTTAAAGGATTTAAATACTGAGAAAAAAATGTTCATGGTACCATGACTTTCTGAGATGCACAAAATAGATTCTGAAGTCTCAGAGGGCTCAGCTCAAGGACCACAGGCCCCGCATCGCGTGGCTCGCGCTGGAAAGCATGGCTGCCTCCCCAAAGGCCAGAAGACAAGGAGCCCCTAGGAAGAGGTGAACTGGATTAAAAGGTGCTGTGTGGCACTCAGATTCACTCCTCTGTCCACGGGACTCTTCTTAAAACAGACACGTACACCTACAGCGTCCGCCCTTGACCCAGGGGTGCAGGAACCGTCTGGTGCTGGCTGGCCAGGGCCAGCTGTGAAGTTCTCAGGAATCATGTGAGCTGGATTTTAAACACAACTCTTATTAAATATCAAGCCCTGTAATAATTCATACATTTAAACCTTCCATCTTCTTAAAAATATGATTTATTTTCCCCAAATAAACAAATTGCTTTCCAGTGACTTGAATACACTCTATCCTATGTATGCTCTTGGGGTTATCTGCCAATTTCATCTGTGTGGTGAAAATACTAGGCACTGGTGTGTGTCTTCATGGCAGAATCCATGCCACAAAAATTGGCAAACACCATAGATGAGGGCCTGTTCCTTGGTCCAGCAGGTTTTTCAGTGTGTGGGCTGGTCGCTGCCGGTACCCACAGCTCTATGGCACTTCACAGCAAGTCGGTCTTTGGGAAGTTCTCAGACCCTCTGCCTCTTCGCTTATATTACACACACAATCTGCTGCCCGCACACATTTATCAGCTAACAATCATTCACTCCCGTCCGTGAGAAGTGAGAGCCTCTTCATTTTTTCCCCCCTTTTAAATAAATTCAGCCCCGTACAGAATTATTCCATGTAATGGGCTTGGTCTCCATCGGCAATTATTAATATAGGGCAGAGGTCATGTGTTTCTTGGCAAGGCTCACGTTCCCACGTATAAATCATGATAATGTACTCTAACTCCAGAGAGTGGACTGATGTTTTCAATTTGGCCTGAGTAGGAACAGTGTAGGGTTGAAACAAGGGCTTTTTGAAAAAGTCCCGTTGCACCAGGCATGAATGAAAGAGCCTTGGGTCCCTTGCACATGTTGCAGCCAGTGGAAATCTGTCCAGGGACAAATGGACCCAGCGTGCCAGCATGGGTCCCCCCTCGCAGCCTGGCATCCTGGCAAGTCTGTGCGGTGTACCCTTTTATGGCCAATTATGAGGATGCTTTATTTCGCTCATTAGAGGGGCACTTCCAGTGCCTGTGCTGAATCAGTGAGCTCACACATCCTGCACAAGCCTCTCCAGAGATGGAGGCACATTAAAGCCTTCCAGTTTCTCCGATTAATATTTAAAAGACACAACACGACCTGAGGAAGATGCATAATCCGCTCATTCAGAGACTTTTGCTCTGCAGGTACACACATGCTCTGCTTTCAGACAAACGTCCCGCCGCACACCCAGCTGCCGCCCGCCTTGCACACTCACTCTGCTCCTGCCTCTGTCCCACCTCTTGCTCCTGGGGGCGGGGGTCACTCATTCTCTTGTCTACCTGTCTACATGTCTCCTTCCTGATGGGTCAGTGCTCCAGAAACAGAACAATGAGAGAGGCCACGCCCGCTCCTCCTTGTGGCAAACGCTGATCAGGGACGTGCCTTCCCATCGCATCTCAAGCCCGAGCTGATGAGCGCCTCTGCTGCTCCCTGTCAGCGTCCCTCGCTTTTCATGTAACTTTATCTCCTCATCTCAGTCCTTCTTCATTTATTACTTTCAAGTGAATATTTATTGAGGATTTATTACATGCGAGGAAGAAGGAATAGCATGCCCAAAGGTACGTTTGGGGAACTCTAGGAAGTTTGACATTAATGACGAAGGTCGTTTGGGAAATTGGGCCAAGAAAAGGATGTCCCAGGTGGGCGGGGCATCAGGGCATCTTGCTAATGTGGCCGGACTTTTTCTTAGGAAAGGGAGCTTCTCCATGATCTTCATCCAGTGCACATTCGTATATGTGTCTATATACACATGGATATTTAGGAGAAGGAAAAGTCAAAGCTCCGTGGTCCTTGGCTGTTGTCACATGATCACTTACTTGTTTGTGTCCTTGCTAAGGAAAATGATGGTGTTAAGTCAGTTTTGCAAGGAAATAGCAACCTTTAGACAAACATTTTGTTCAGAGATGTTGATTATTTATGAATTATCTTTCCGTTCCACGGCGATCTGCTGCCTCTAGGACCCAAAGGAGGTCGAGCTGATTACCTGTGATGACCTATTCTTCTCAGCTAAATTACACGAGCTGCTTTACACCATATGTCCCAGTGCTTGGTGAGTGGAAAGTGACGACTGAAAAACACACTATAATTAACCATGAACATCAGATTGAATTGGGGCAGAGGCATTGCTTTAAATTTACTTTTGCCTGTTTCACTCTTACTGAGCTGTAACTTGCTGACACTGTCTTTCAGCAAAAAAGGGTGAGTTCTCAGATGATGCTGACCTCCCCAGCACCATTCTTATTGCTTAGGTTAAAAATGGACCAGAATAGGGCTGACCAAGTGGTGCGGTGGTTAAGCGCTGGCTTGTGAATCCAGCAGCCCCAGTTCGGGTCCCACATATGAGGGCCAGTGATACTACCCTCAAAACAAAAAAACTGGACCAGAATTTCCCCATGGTAAAAAGACGATCACGGGAAAGGAGGAGCACATGTTTCCCAGGTTCAGGCATTTGCTGTGCGTTCCCTGGGGACCCGCCTCCTGCTGGCACAGTCACCCCAGTATTGGCGAGAAGCTGCCAAACCCTCCCGCTCAGGGTCCCCAGCACAGACATAGCCAATGGCTTTGACATCACTCTCTGGTGAGGCGGGACCTACGACCCCTGGAACATACTTTGGAGCATTTAACCAAGGGATTACAATTCAGTTTTATTACCAAATGGAAAACAAAAGAATGATGATGACAGAAATAAAGCCAAAATAGATTAGTGATAACAACTGTGACAACCTCAAATTTTTCTATTAAAAGATGTGCAGATGAGTAAACATAAATTATACACAGTTCAGCTTTGCTTATACACACACATTCATCCCAATAACATAGACATTTTCAAAGTAAAGAGTCAGAGAGTCAAATGCTGACAAAAAGAAAAGCAAATGTGGCACTATTAATAACAAAGCAGAATTCAAGGCAAGGAGAGATATTTAAATAGGATAAAGAAGTACATGTGTGATGCTGATGAAAACTAAAACAGCCTATGAAGGAATAGCAGTCATCATTCTATAAACAGAGAACACCAGGAATCAAACTATATCAAGGAAAAATAACTATGGATAAAATTATGGACTAATGAAACCACTGTCAAAGAGGGAGGATTTAATCTACTTTCTGTGGCTTGGAAAATCAAACAGACAGAAAAATGTGAGCCTGCAGAGGGTTTAATTGACAAAATTAACAAGTTTCATCACACACAAACACCTATACGTGGATACATATGGAGCTACAGTTGACGTGTTATAATTATGGTGTGTGTGTGTGTGTACATGAGAGTATTTAAGCACATGCACACTCATATGTTTACCCTGTAAATAAAGATTTTACCTTTCTTCAAATATTCATTAAATATGTACAAAATTATCTACATGACAGGCCAGACACAAAGTCACAGAAGAAAATTTAGATAAGCTTTCAAAGTACAGAAATCTTACAGTCAAAAAGCTAATAATATTAGAAATGAATAAGAAAAGAATAGTAAAAGAATCAAATCACCTGAAAGTTTTAAAATAAGTTTTTATAAATAACTCAGAATTAAGAGTTGTAGCTAGTTTGAAGAGAAGACAAACATGTATATTTGCTGAAAATATTATATTAACTTAGAAAACCCTAAGGAATCAACTGGGAAATAAAATAAAAACATAAGAATGTGCAAGGCAAATATATAAGCACAAATAGCTTATCTGGATATCAGCAACAACCAGTCAGAAGATGTTTAGGAATTTATATCCTTCTTACAATAGACAGCAAAACCAAATGTATATATATATTCACACATATCAGGAAGGTAAAGGTACCAAAAGAAGAAAACCCTATAGTGTTTCTAAAATGACATAAATAAAGAGAAACTCTTGCTCCTGGTTGTACAAATCATTTACGATGCAGGGGATGAAATGCCATCCCTATCAAAATGCCAGTGGGATTTTATTCACTTTGAAGAAAGTGGCTCTAAAAACCACATGGAAGACTAAATTATAAAGCACGATGCCAGGATATCTGCCATCCCCATTTCTTTTCGAATTGTACTGGACATTCTTGCCAATGCAGCTGGCCAGACAGTCCAAGAAAAGTTGAAAGAATTATTGCAAAGGAAGAACCAAAACTCTAATTTTTGAAAATGATAGAAGTAAAGATGATAATAAACAACTGTGTAGAACAATAGCCCTAAAGGATCTTAAGATTAATTTGCAAATTAATAAGTGACTTTAAAAGTCTTTCTAGGTAGAAAGTTAATATAGAAAGGTCATTCTATGGAGTCCCATTAACCAAAAAGGGAAAATTGCACAAGTATCATATACAATATGATTTTACAAATCGAGTACATAGAAGTAAATGTTGCACACAAGATGGGCAAGACATCTATGTAAGAAACCATAAACTTATTAAATTCAGTTAAAGATGAGGTAAACAATAAAGACATATAGTGTTTGTGAACTGGATGATGCAGTAGCATAAAGGGTTGGCCCCAGAAGTTGATCAGTAGATTCTGAGTTGGAGTACAGTGGTTATAAAGCGACTCTCCTTTTGGGCTAAGTATAAAGCTTATGTTAAAATTCATGGACACCCAAAATGGCCATCTTAAAAAAGAAGAACAATAGGGAAGAAATGCTTTCCCAGAAATTAAATATTATTGTAATGCCATTAATGAAGACAGCGAGTATGGGCAAAGTGATGCTCAAATACACATGCGTGACTTAATGGAAAGGCCTGACGCCAACCTGTACACATACGGCGACTGATTGACATCAAAGGTGTGATTGCAAGACAGTGGGAAAAGGGGGGACTTTCAAAAACAATGCTGGGAAAACTGGGTATGCACATCAAAAACATTAAATTGGGTCACTAATTTGCCCGGTACACAAAATTGTATTCCAAAGGATTAGAGACTGAAACGTGAGAGGTCAAAGAGAACAGTGTTTAGAAGACATTCTAGAAAAATATCTTCACGATTTCTGGGTAGATAAAGGTTTCTTAAACAGAACACATACAGCATCGAAAAAGGATTTGATGCTTACATTTGAATACCTTAAAAATAAGAGCATCTTTTCATCAGTAGACACCATCAAGCATAGGAAAGCACAGCCACGAAATGGGGCAACATGTTCGCAGTTCATACACCAGCAAAAGGCTCAAACCTGGACCATAATATGTAAAGAATCTTGTAAATGTAAAAAAAGTAAAATGGGCCAAAGACATGAACAGGCACCTCACAAAGGAGGAGGTCCCAAAAGCAGATGAACATATGAAACGATGTTCAACTTTACTGGTCATCAGGGAACATGAATGAAAACCACAGGAGGGACTGTGTAATGCTCGCCTGGAAGGTGACAGTACAGAAGATAACACCAAGTAATGGTGACAACGCGTACAGTGGCAACTCGTGCCCCTGCTTGTGGGGGAGTAAATTGGTTTGTCGGGCTGAAACACATGTGGGTGTTTCCTATCCAGATCAAACACATGTGTATATGTTATCTGTGTGTGTGTATGTTTAAGAGAACATGTGTGTAACACATGTCCTGGGAGACATGACAGGAACCCATGGCAACATCATGCGTAAGAGCCTCAAACTACAAGCCATCCAAATGTCCAGCAACAGTAGAAGAGATGCATATATTGTAGGGTAGTGAGTCTAGCGAACAGTGCATAATCATGACTTGCTTGAACTAAAACTCCACATAATAATTTAGATGTGTTCCAACAACAAAACATTGAACAAAAGAAGCTATAAACAAAAGATCCTACGTCCTTATATAGAAAGTTCATTTATATGCAAGTTCATTTATGTGAAGTTCAAAAATGTACAAAATCACATGACAGGGTCTTAGGATGCCTACTTGGTTAAACATATAGAGAAAAGCAGGTCTGCGGTTGCCCTAACAGCCAGGACAGTGCTTCCTCATGAGGAGGTGGCCGCGAGGACCGGGCCAGGCATGCCAGGCCTCCTGGAGCCCTCAGGGCTCCCTGTCTTGACTTGGGTGATAGCTACATACATGTGCATTTTACATTCATCTGGTAAGTTCTACAGTTCTGTTTTATGCACTTTTAAATATGAGTGTTATATTTGATAATGCAAGTGTCCTAAGGAAATGGAGCTTTTTGGAGAACTACATATTTGTCCCAGTGAGAGTAACGAGCCCGCTCTGGTCCTCCCATCTCTGGATGTACGTGACAATCAGCCGCCATGACTCCCGTGTCCGGGAACAATGTCCATGGGTCAGAACCAGTCACTCCGCAGCAGCCCATAAGATTCTCAGGCACTTCAGATGTGATAAAGGAGTCTTTGCAAACCAGGGAGGGGTGGGCTGGTTCTTTAATAAGTGGAGCCAGCACCCCTGGCTAGTAAGCAGAAAAGATATCAAAGTAAATAGTCCTCTGATGTCATATACTAAAACTAACACTAGATGAAATAATAAGTTAAACACAGAAATCAAATAATATATGATATGTTTTGACCTTTGGATATATGGGGGCTTTCTAATTAAAAACACAAAGGAAAAAAACTATATAGTAAGAACATCAATAGAATAACCATTTATGATTTTACAACTTCCAATGCCATAAAGTTTTTGATGTCAGACACTTCCAATGTGAAAAATTAAATAAGCATGTGTCAAACTACAAAAAGTATACTTCAAACCAGTATGGTGCACAAAGATCAACATCCTTAATGTACAAACGTGCACATGTGTTGATTAAAAAAAAAAAGGAAGACTCAAGGGTATCAAAATATTTATGAAACATAAATACAAAGGGCTATGAAAAAGTTCAAACGTGCAAGTAATCAAATAATTAAGGTTAGAACAAGAAGATCCCATTTGTCACCTGCCAAACTGACAGGAATCTAAAAATGCTTATTTTTAAACGGCGGCCAGGGTACAGTTGGGTAGGTTTCTCATCGTGCTGACTGTCCATCAGGGGAAGCGGTTTGCCGATGAGGATCAGGAACCAGAAAGCCATTTCTCCTCTTTTCCCCAGTAATCCTCCTCCTGAAAACCCCTTCCAAGGAAATAATAAGAAATGTGGACAGAGATTAATGCATAAACATGTTGCTTGCTGTGTTATTCGTGAGAGCAATATTGAAAGAGGCCCCAGGCCTGCACTAAGGGAATAAACTCTGGTTCACCCCCACAATCCACTGGCAACCCCAGAACCCTATTCATAAAGAGATTTCAATGCCTTGGGACAACTCATGTGTGTATGAACCACAACGGTTCCAGGATTTTAGGGGTTTGGAAGCTGTGCAACTTGTGTGGCCTCCTTCGGGGAGAGAATTAAAAATCACCAGTACAAGGAGCCCTGCACAGGTCAGGAGGCTGAGCCTTAAGTTTCGTTAGGTTCATAGAAATCATCTCTGACTATTAAATTCTGAAGCTTTTTAAAGACAATACAAAAACACAAATGCAATAAAAAAGGGACTGAAATATAGGTGCAAGATATTAAATTTGGGTCCTGGAATCATGGCTAATATATAGCCTCTTCTCTTTATGATCTGTTATTTTTTTTAAAAAAATCAAAACACATTTTAAGTAAGGAAGTAAAATGGGGAAGGAGAGGGAAATGGGACATTCCAGGCAGGAAAAAACAGAGTGAGCCCAGGAGGCACGGAGGTGTGGGTTTTCTCAGGAGAGGCAGGGGTCCTTGGGGACAGCTGCCCCTGGAGGCAGAGGGCTGACTGGGGAGGCAGATGGGAGGGGCTGGGGGCTGCCACCACCCATAGAAAAGGCACACCGAGGACTGTGGGGACATGGCGGCAGCCAGCGTCCCCAGCTCATTGGCTGCTTTCCTTCCATCGCTAGCGATGTGGGGCTGTTCGAAAGAAAAACACTTGGAGGACCGTTGGACTCAGCCGCCCCTAGGGCTTCATGAGATATTGTCAAGTGTTCAGCCCCAAATCTGCCTTGGATGCAGCCTACTTTTTCACCTCACAGCTCAGTAGGGTGAGATGGTCCCCAGGGAAGGGGCAAGTCAGAACAAATTCCAGATCTAGGAGGATGGCCAGCGAGACCCGGGTGGGGTCCGGCTGGAGATGGAGCTCTGAGCAGAGTGGAGGCGAGCATAGGGTCTGGGCTTCTGGGACCGGAGAGCGAAGTGACACCGTGGCCTGGACTCCTCCGGTGGGAACATCAGCTCTTCCCCTCACGCCCGGGGCTGGGGTCCCAAGCACGTGCTGGGGAAGGTCTGTCCTGAAGGAGGGCACGTCAGACAGTCGCACAGGCTGGGAGGGGACGGCACCTTCCCACTCGCCACGTGACTGAGTTATTAATGTAGAGATCCGGTTGTGGAAAGACTCCTGCCGGCCCACTCTGCATGGAGCGGATGTGCCGGAAGGCAGGGAGGGTGCTTGGTGGGAGTAACTCCTGCGTGGGGGGCGACAGAGGCTACCCGTCTCTCATCCATAAAACTGGGGGGGGGGGGTCATTCGATTTTTCTTCAAGGTGTTCCCAATTCTAAAACTCTAGACACCATCAAAGAAGCATGTGGAAGGTTCCCATCCACCTTTGTCTCAAGGCCAATTTCTGAGCACATGAGATGCCGTACAGGAGGTTAGAGAATTAGAAAAGAAGGCAGAGGAGAAAGGATTTTCAGGGAAATAAATCGTTCTCCCTACCACTCATCCCAAAGAAATCTAATTTTTTTTACTCCACCATAATCTTTGCTATTCAAAAGGTAAAATAGGGGAAAAATTAATTTTATTAGCAAAATTTACTAGATTAATATGACTGAGAACTCCACATAAAATGTTAACATTAAATATTAAAATATATTAATAAAATACTAGATTATTAAAGCCTAATATTTAATATCACACATCCATTGGGGGAAATGTGTCAGTTTAGACATTAAAGAGAAAACCGAAGGCAGTAGTGACCTTTACAAAGCAGGACACGACGGCCACCGGCTGGGGCCTCAGCTCAGGAGAAATCAAAGACAGGTCCCACCAGGGAGATCGTCACCCACACAGGTGGCACGCGCAGGGGTTATGGGAGAGCGGGCAAGTCAGCAAGGGAGAGGAAGCCCCAGGGACAAGCAACCACGCGAGCCCCCCTTACGGCCCCGCCTGAAGGGGCAGAGGTAGGAGTGGGCAGCACGGGCACACTGCTGAGGGCTTCGCTAGGGGACAAGGAGCTCAGGAGAGGCGGCCACTGCCCGGTCCAGGCCTTTCAGGGAGGACGCTGGGACAACCAACATGCTGGCTTCTCTCTCCACCTCCAAAGGGGAGCCGGAGGGCAAAGGAGGGCGCCTGGGTGAGGCAGGCCATAGGCCCCAGGCCCCGAGAGCACAGAGCAGCTGCGGGGGGGGAGGGGCGGACGGAGCCAACCTGCAAGGGGTCACCCTGCCTTCCTGGGAGCCGCCCTGGCCTACCCCCTGATGACCTTGGTCTTTGCTTCCACCAGTGCCACCTGCCGGTGACCCACAGCAGAGACAGAGGCAGCTGGAAGGAATGCAGCATGTTTATCAGCCTCACTGGACAGACACTCCAGTGTGGGGCGGTCACAGGGTGGCCGCTGGCTTCCCTGAGGGTCGCAAACCTGCCTCAGCCACCACCGCGCTGCCCTCTGGCCCTGCCCACCTGGCCCTCCCATGGAAACTCTGTGGAGGGGGAGGGGCAAAGCCACATACATCCGGGTGCTGGCCCTGCCACCAAAGTCCGATGGCCTTGGGCAAGGCTCTTCCTGCTGATCTGTGACCTCACCTGAAAAGTACGGGCTGACCTAGAGGTTTCTGAGGTCCCTTCCGTTCTGGCCTTCTTTACGGGATGCATGCATGTAACCCCCCCCCCACACACACACACACCCCACGCGGTGTCTTCAGAGCAGGTGCATCTCCAGTGCATTCCCAGCCAGGGGCAGTTCTGTCACCCACCCCGACCCTGGGGGACATCAGGCAATATTTGGAGACTTCTTTGATTGTCCCAGCTTGGAGTGGTGATGCTGCCAAACATCCTACAGTGCCCAGGGTGGTCCCCACCACAGAATTATTCTACCACAAACCCCTGGCTTCCCCATGGAAATGTTTTTGACTTACAGTTGCCTCAACTCTAGAGTGACGTAATTGAAAATTAAGTCATAGCTTAGCACGTGTCTAGTCTGCCTGGGCGACCATAAGAAAGCACCAAAGCAGCTTAAACCACACAACGCCATTTCCTCACAGATCTGCAGGCCAGAAGCCTGAGATCAAGCTGTCGGGGGGCTGGTTCCTCCTGAGGTCTTTCTCCTGGGCGTGTAGGTGGCCATCCTCTCCCTGTGTCCGCACATGGCTGTCCCTCCGTCCTAAGCTCTTCTAAGAACACCCATCACACTGAATAAGGACTCTCCCAAAAGGCCTCCTTTTAACTCCGTCACCTCTTTAAGGGACTTATCTCCAAATGCAGTCCCATTCTCTGGACTGGGGTTTAGGGATTCAACATATGGATTTTTTTGGTGGAGGGCAGGGGACTGGAATTTAATCCATAACAACAGCAAGTGATATTGAAAGAATTGTTAAGAAGCATTGAAACTCAACCAGGAGGCCTTGAGTGTGTCAGCGACTCAGGCACTCTCCGTGATGTGCACAAACAGATGGACAGACAGCTGCCATGCCCAGACAAATGCCAGGCAGAGGGAGCCCCAGGCATGCTTGTCCACCAGACAGAAAGGTGCCCTAAGGTGCCCCCTGGGTTTCCCATGGGCCTGTGCATCTTTCTTCAGGAGATCCCAGGAGATGAAAACATCTTAAAAACACGTACTTCCCCTGTGTTATATTTTCACAAAAGGGCTCATCGCAGACAATTCATTCTCTAACCCCTCAAATCTGTTGGAAATGCAATTAATTTATGGCATTGTTTTCTTCACCAGACCCATGCCCGTCGCATAAAGGGAGGTTCGCATCTCCTGGGGTTATGTACCTGAGATGCAAAACCGAATTTATTCAACTCCTACATAACCAAACAAAAGATTTCAGAACTAAGAAATCGTCTGTGAATTGAATACGCATTAAATACAAAAACTTGCCATGACTTGTTAAAAGTATATTTTAAAAGATGCATTTCAAACTGCTCATTTTTTAACCTTAGTTAAAATGTATAGTGATTGAACAAATATTTTAGATGGCATCCTAAGCATTATTATGGGTTAATAACAAAACGAGGAGCCCCCCACCTTGGAGGCTGTGTCACACACAGGCATCGGTGTTCTGAGCTAAATACCACAGTCAGTTTTTAACACATTTGTCCTTGGTACACAAAACCAATAATATATGTCTTAATGCTGCCAGCCCAACATTTATGGCAGATGTGAAAAATTGTATTTAAATTAGAAATGCTAAATTTAATATTTATTGACTCCGTGTTTCATTATCATTAGAAATTAGTTTGTTCTTGGGTAAACAGTTTATAGCAAGATATAAATATGTTCCATTGACCTATTAACTGGCCCAATATATTATGGAGTTATTGACAGCCGCAGTAAAATTTTCTAACAGCTATTAAACCTTTTAACATACTTGATATGACTCTGTCCCTGTAATAACCAGGAATTAGGTGTGGTGTTTTTTTTCTTTTCAGGATAATCTGCTGCTGATATTAAATTCTTCCAAGATTTTAATATATTGTCTAAGTTTATGGGTCATAAAATAAACCTAGAGCTTACAAAAATTTACATGACAATATTATTTTTTTAAAAAGGGCATGTAAATTTTAGTACAGTAAAAATGATGATGTAAACCACTGCAACACATAAAAAAAAGTTTCCCAAACTGTATTAAAGGAATATTTAGGGTGTCATTTCAGCACACAAAGCCGACGGATGGGCTGGGTAGGCCGGCATGCACAGAGAACTCGGGTGGCCCCACAGCACAGCACAGCGTGGACAAACCCACACGAGCTGCTGGCAGCTGGCAGCGACGTGTGTCCCAGGGCCCAGCGTGTCAGAGGTAGATTTGTGTATGACCCATGCATGTCCGGCACACTGTTCTCCATGTCAGAGCCCGCCCCAGGAAGGCCGGCCGGGCAGTGGACCGCTGACACACCCATCATGGTAGGCAGAATAAGGGCCCCCAAAGATATAAGGTCCGAATCCCTGGGACCTCTGAATACTTCCTTGGGTGCACGAACTTCATAGATGTGACTAAATTAAGGATCTGGGGGTGGGGAGGTGATCTAGGTGGGTCCTAAATGCCATCACAGGGTCTTGAAAAGAGGGGGCAGATGAAGATTTGACACAGACAGAAGCAGGGAAGCCACATGACCACAGATGCAGAGACCTGGCTGGTGAGGCCACAAGCCCAGGAATGACAGCTGCCACCAGAATGGCGAGGAGCAGGGAATGCCATCCCCTCTCAAGCCTCCAGACGGAGCAGGACCCTGCTGGCACCTGGATTCTGGCCCAGGGATACTGCTTTTGGACTCCTGGCCTCCAAAACTGTGAGAAAAGACATTTCTGTTGTTTGAAGTCATCCAGCGTATGGTCACTTGTTATGGCAGGAAGTGGGGACTCATGACAGGATTGCATTTCTCAAGTCACGTGGCCAGAACCATCCCGCCCAGGCTAAGGTGAGAAGTAATGGGACCCGTGAGCCCCCATCCTCCCAACTCTAGGGTCCCTGGCTGCATCCTAGAATTGTCAACCATGGACCTGACTGTCTAATGGACTCAGGGTGGCTCCCCAGAGGTGGGGACACTTGGGCCTTGATATTGCTCCCATGGCCTTCTCTCCTGGTCTTTACCCTTCTTTGGCAGTGATCTAGGCGATGTCTGTCTCTGAGACGTTTAGTGCCAAACGTCTAAAAGCTGCTTTGATTTAAGTCATGATAGCTTAGGTTTCGCCTCAAATATCCAGCCATTTTTTTCCCCCTGTGCCTTCCCAAAGTTGAGCCCCCAGGAAGTACTTCTCTGGCCAGACCAGGGAAAGAGAGAGAATAGGTCAGGCAGAGACAGCTGGCCCGAGGCACCTCATAGGGAGAGTAAACAGCCTGATTCTCTTTTCTAACCACCCTCTGATCTCTCGTTGAGTGTGCTGATGGGCTGGACCCATGGATCAGAGCCCACCACAGTAATCCCAGGCTGAGAGCAAGGGTGGAAGGGTGAAGGAAGGACCTAGGCCCGTGCCATGATCAGTGTTATGCGTTTCTGCTCCATCTCCTCAAAATCAGGTCTAGCCACTTGGAGGCAGACAGTAACATGGGATAGGCAATGACAACCAGGAAAAGAAGAAGAGGGATGCTTTTGGTAAGACACTGGAACAATCATGTACTTCACTACCACGTTTGAAAGTGAGCTTCCGAGGAGCCATGGCAAAAAGGAGACCACAATGTTTTTTATATCCTTTCCTTTAAAAAGAGTCCAAACATTGTTTGCCTGCTCACAAGGATTCTTTAAAAGAAGACATTTAAAAAGCTGGGCCGGGGGCCGGCCAAGTGGCGCGGTGGCTAAGCGCTGGCTTGGGAAGCCAGCGGCCCAGTTCGGTCCCACATGTGAGGGCCAGTAACACTGCCCTCAAAAAATAAATAAATAAATAAATAAATAAATAAATAAATAAATAAACTAAAAAGCTGGGCCGGTCAAGTGGCGTGGTGGTTAAGTGCTGGCTTGGGAAGCCAGCGGCCCCAGTTCGGGTCCCACATATGAGGGCCAGTGACAAGCCCTCAAAAAAAAAAAAAGTTATTAATTTCAGTAGACACTGGTTGCAGTAAATTCAAAGCCGCATTCTTATCACTGTGTCTTATCTGCAGTAGGGGCTGGGAGGGTGGCACTGAGACAGCTCAGCAAAGTCAAAAGACACACATTTTGGTGTGTGTGTGGGTCTTCAATTCTTGAGTAGAATCTACACTAAAGACAAGCTAGCAATTGCATTACTGTTTTCATTCTTATTGGGTTTGGCTGGGAGGTCATACTGGTGAGGATCCTCCTGAGAAATTGAACCAGTAGAATGTGTTTAAGAGAAAGGAAGCTATCTGGAACTGGCCCATGCAACTATGACAGTCAGCAAGTTCAAATCTGCAGTGTGGGTAGACAGGAGGGAGGCCCAGCAGAACCCACGGTGCCGCTCAGGCTGCAGGCTTTCCCCCAGAGAATTCTGTCTTGCTCAGGAAATCCATCTTTTTGTTCGATTCATGCCTTCAACTGATTGGTTGAGGCCCACCCACCCTGTGGAGTGCAATCTGCTTTCTTCAAAGTTCTCTGAATTACACATTCACCTCATTCAAAATCAGCCTCCAAGTTGACACATACAGTAAGTCATTACAGAGGCAGAGCACATGTCTCAAGGGTGTTCCATGATGGCAATCTGGTTTGCTGCCCTTCCGTGCTGCTGTGAAAATTCACTTAGATCCATATCCTTTGAAATTCAGAAAAAGCAAAGCTTAGATTGGCAAACAAAAATGAAATTTAACTAATGTAACACTCTCACTAACTCTTTTCTGAGGTTTCCTACAGCCATCCCGGCTCTGATCACTGCCATGTTGAGTTCCTGGGCCAGTATTCTGTCTACTCACTAATATGTACAAATGCACTGGAGACTGGGTCACATGAAAACATTCCCTCAATCCTTAAGTTGTAGCAACGTAACCAGAGAAGCGGAAGGTCTTATAATAATACTCCAGAAGAATAGTCCATGTAGTCACCAACACAGACAGCTTGCGACCCAACACATAGTCATAAAGGTAGTGACAAAAGTGGACGACTGTCTGGAGTTACCCGCTTTTTCACTCCATTAGCTACTTGACTTAAGGCTCGTGACTTATCGAAAGTACTTTCTTGAAATCATTAAAACGTGCAGTTCTACTATGTGTGCAGCCTGATGGAGACCATGAAACAATGATTTTCCCCAAAGTTGGCCTTGGAGTCTCCTGGAGACTGGTAACCTTAGAACATGACTCCCGTCTCTCTGCTCTGAGGACTCCAGAGAGAACCGGCCTGAGTTCTGGGTGCAGGAAGAGGAGGGCTACCCAGCGCCGAGTCAGTCAGTGCTTTGGTGGCTTCTTGGTGACTGTTGTTTGTGGAGGGCCCATGGGAACCCCTTAGGTCAAAAGATGTCGAGTTCCAAACACCTCTTTGCTCCCCAAACCAGGCCTGAGAAGAGCAGTGCCAGCAAGTCCCCGGACAGAGGGGCACCGGCTGGCACCGCGTAATACGCGGTTTGTAGAGGATGAAAGCAGCTTTCGTCTCCTTTTGTACAGCGTACCCAGTTACTGACGTGACACTGTGGTTTCCTCTCTCGGCTTTGAAATATTGTAAACTCACAAAAGCTACTGTCGAGTTCAGAACAAACACAGGGGGTATGTTTAGTTATTTGTTTTTGTAGTAAAATAAAATATTTATTATCTGCAGACACCTACTGTGAACAGAGGGGGAGGCCACGGCGTTTTATCTCGCCGGTGTCATGTTTGACTTCCATTAGGGATGGATTATAGACCTGTGGGTTTTCATGAATTCAGAAAGTCCACTTTGAACACTGATTTCAAAGCCTACAGGGGGTGTGAGACTGTAAGAACACGGCTTTGGAGGAAGGAACCTGTTGCATCCAGCGAGCTCCTTGTGTTTGATAAGGCAGGCTGGAGGTTCCCTGCGAGAGAGAGGCCAGGACGCGTCCCCCTTAATAGGATGACTTTAAAGGAAGCTCTCCTATTGTTCCCTCCACCCTTTCTCACGGTGTATGCGATTAATTCAGTCTTGGCGTCCTGAGAAAATCATCATTGTATCAGTCGGCTTTGGCTTCTCGTTCTCCCTAACTCATCACAGGGAATGGGAAAGTGCGTAAACCATCAGGGGGCTGCTGGCTGAACGCCCCAGGCCTGCAGGGCTGGCTTCGCACGTGAGCGTGCATGCAGGCACCCACGCGCACATTGGACGGAGATCTGTGGAGCTACAAGAAAAAGTGACCGAAGCGAAATGGGTGATGGCCTCTGACATTCAGCTAGACTCCTACCACACGTGGATCCAGCTCTGAGCACATAAGAAAGCATCCTTCGGCTAACTGCAGTCTCTCTGAGGGCAGGCTGCCGATGGGACAGGGTGGACATCCAGCCCTCTGAGGAAAGGCTAGAAGGACCCACAACGTTTTTCCTGGGAAGCGAAGAGGATGGGCACATCCAGTTGATGACCTGGAGAATGTGAAAGTCTGTCTCATGGAAGAAAGTCTGAGTCCATTGTATCGTGTCAGGGATGCTGAAAGCAAGGTTCACAGGTGAGGATTTCATGGATTTGGGTTTTGGGTCTTTGGAGGGAAAGTTCTAGCAGCCTCCTCAGTGTGGCAAGTGTTTGTCAGGGATGGGGGATCCTTGGTGGGCAAGAGGTAGAGGGTGGGCAGACTGGGCCAAGAAACGGGGCAACTATGTGGTTAGGAA
This sequence comes from Aselliscus stoliczkanus, assembly GCA_033961575.1. Classification (NCBI taxonomy): domain Eukaryota; kingdom Metazoa; phylum Chordata; class Mammalia; order Chiroptera; family Hipposideridae; genus Aselliscus; species Aselliscus stoliczkanus. The sequence goes on from CM066729.1 coordinate 183,520,515, forward strand.
ATTCCCTGGTTCAGCCACGGAGAAGTCATCTCCAAGGTAACTTTATAACAAAAGGCAGTGCATAAAATGGAATATATGCCAATACACAAGAGGCCTTGTCTGCCTGCTAAGGACCTCCAGGGACGCTCCGGCCCGTGCCTGCACTAACACTCAGTGGCACAGATTGTTGCTTTCTTCTGTGTGTCCGAGTGAGATTCCAGCTTCCTGATATGTCACGCCTAGACTCTACTGTAACAGTCCTAGCGCAAGCACCCCCTGCACCCCTAGAGGCTAAGACCCAGAGAGGGCGACTGAGCCCAGATGGTTCTGCTTTTGCTAAGTGAAAGCAAAGCACCCAAATATGGTTATAGACCTAATTCAAGTTAATTTCCATAATGTCTTTGGAAGGACAAGCACTGGAAAAGATTCCCACGTGTGGGGCAATATAGCAAACATTCAGCTGGGGGTCAGGGGCCTGGGGAGAGGGCTCCAGCTGGGGCTCAGCACTGGCTGCTTGAGTGGCTGTCAAGCCACCTAGTGCTGCTGGGTCTCTTGGTCAGCAAGGACGTCCTAGTAGATGCTTAATCTCAACTTTAGGAAAAGCAACTCCTGGGGAATTTAGGATGCTCTAACTCCATCACTGCCAACTGCTCTTTGCCAGAAGAAGGCTTGGGCCAATTCAAGAACCTGAGCTCAGCCTACAATATGCCTGTGTTAGGACCCGCCGCCTCCACATCGGGCTGCGATGAAGAGTGAGGCCCAAGGCCCGCCACGAGGCCCCTGGGAGCTGCACTAGTCCCACTTAGTCATTCTATGTGTGGGCCTTTTCATACTTGACATCCTTAACCATCAGCTCAGGAGAACTTACCTGCATTATCCCTTGAGTCCTCAACCCAAAGGAACGTCCGTTTGACCCAGCCCCACATCACAGGCTTTTCCAAAGCACAGGCTGAGATCTATGGGCACCCTCAGTGGGTGGCTTGTGGCCACGCCCTTAGCAAGTGGTCAATGCTTTTTGGTTGAATGGAATAACATTGCTACTGAGCTTGGGAAGCCCTTTGGAGCTTGCCAAAGGAATGCATTGTTGTTATGTTTACCTTTTTAATTTCTAAGTTCCTTGGGCTTCAATAGTGGTTCTCATTCATTCATTCATTCATTCATGTAGGCATTCAACAAAAACTAACTAATTGAGCATAAGCAAGACAGAGGCATTCTCAGCTCTTCTATATTAAATACCACAAATCCTGTGAGTGTGGCTGTGTCTCCCTAGTTGCTCCTGGCAGGGAGGGCATTGTCAGGGCTCCCGGGAGTCTCTCTGTCCCCAACATCTTACTCTTTGATGCTGAGCCACCCATCTGCCTTCTGTCTGACCCTCTGTTCACCTGCCCTCAGAAAGCCCCGCAGTTGCATTTTAACACTTTCCTTCTTCAGCTGGTCCTTGGTTGTTGTCCAGCACAGCTGACTCCATCACAGCAGGGTGCTTGACCGTATCCCCAGACAGTCTGCCAGTGATGCAGATGTGCCCAAATGGTGACTTATGAGTTGGTCTACTGTCCAGGAGTCTCATGATTCTTCTGGAACTCCCCTCTGACTGGGTGCCTTCCTAGCAGCCAGGCTTGCCAGTAACGTGAACTCTGGGACAGAAACCCATGATGATGATTAATCATGGACCCCTGAACAGGGGGTTCCAATGTCACTGATCTCCACAAGCAGTTTGCATGTAGCTCCCAACCAAACTAGAGAGTGCTGTTGGCAAGAAGCCAGACGGTCACTGAAGACTGATGACACTGCGGGTCCATGACTGTGCTCAGGCCCTGGATCACCACCCCTGCCTCACTGAGTGCTGGACATCAATCACAGTCTGGGGGCAGCTCAGGAAGCACGCACATTTTGAATGTATTGGAACAACCATACCATTCTGGAACCTTCACACTGGACCCTCAGAACCCTTGCACTACCTTCTGAAAAGCTGTGCCTTTCGAAGGCGAAGGCATTTCCTGGAGAGAGAAGGAGAGAGTCATGGCCCGTCTCTGGGTGTAAGAGCCCATCTTCCTTGAAGTTCCTTCCTGGACCTCCAAAGCCACATGGAAGTGGTTTGGCAACCGAGTGACCACTCTCTTCCCTCTCACTTTTTGTTGCTTCTTTCCCCTTCTAGATCATGAGAACTCGTGACATTGACTGGAGAGCCTCTCCGTGAAGGTGAGGTGAGGGCAGACACACAGATCATTCAATAGCTGCGTGTTTTTCAGTTTCCCAGAAGGATGCCCTGAGTGATTGTCACCCAGACGGCAACTAGAAACAAACTTGAATTTTGCTAAGACCCAGTCATTCGCCCGCATGTGCTAGCTGGAGTTGCAATGTCACTGACAGAAAGTGGAGTCCCTGTTTTTTCTTATTTATGTGTCAAATAAATGTTATATCATACTCCATAAGAATATCTCAGAATGTTTTAAAAAGCATTTGGGGAATTGTTTTCTTCTTAAGGGGAGTGCTATGCAAAATGGCATTTTTTTTTCTTTCTGTATTTGGTATAATGGCTACGTCCCTGAAACATTAACTTCATGAATCTAGCTCAGAAATTTCTGGAAATGAAGAGTCCATGTTCCCATGGCAACCTCCTTTGTTCCATTGCACATATTTATAATGATGGTTTTTTTATTACCTGATCCCATAGTAACAGACAATAAGACACACAGCTTGGCTAACCTTTTAGAGAAATGGCTGAATATGTGACAAGATAAAAACATACTGTCGCCTTATCCCACTAGACAAGCTGAGTATCAGGATGTCTACCGCCACCTGGATCTTTGAACTTCTCATGCCTCATCCCAGAACGAACCAGCACTTGAATGTCATTAGCCATGTGAATCCCCTGACCCTGGCCTGCCTCACATCACTGGTGTGAAAAGCACGTAGATCGAGCCTGGACTTGCAGAACCCCAGCCTCTCCCTGGACACAGCTCCTCCCAGAAACAGTCACTTTCAGTGGGGCTTTACAGCACAGAAACAGCTCATGTCACTTCACAGACTGACTGTGACCTCAGGGAGGGCACAGAGTGTCCACGAGAACAAGACGCCTTCTCACGGGGCAGCTGTCTCAAAACTGCATCATTGGAAATCATCTTCTATTACACAAAATCATCTTCTATTAAAACACACACCAACAAACATCAGGACTTGTATTTGATGATAAAATGTGAATAGAGACAATAATATGTGCGCACAGAAGATGCCAGATTTTCATTCAACAGAAGTTTATGGAGCTTGTGCAGTGGGCCAAGCACTGCTCCAGGCTCATTATAACCAAAACATGATAAAGCACACACTGTGTACCAGGCCCTGACGCGCACATGCTACTGTCTTCTTTTAACCTTCACAGCCACCTTAGGAGGAAGGCACTTTCTTCAAGTCCCGCTCTACGAGTGACATGACTGAGCCACTTCAGGCAACTCAAAACAGACAGAGTCAGATGGTGGTCCAGCCCTAGCATCTGGGTTCCAGCCCTGATCTCTGCTTCCTTAAAACTCAGAGAAACATCACTCTTTGTTGTTGTTGCCATGACTCCCACATTTCAGTGGACACATTGGACCTGTGGACCTACCACTGTGGCTTTGACCTTGCTACTTTTTCCTCCACGTGGCCAATGCTTAACACCTGGGAACCCTTTCTTCCTGCTCGTCTGACCCCAGAGGCAGGGCTCTAAAAGCACCCCCTAGGCACCGGCATTTTTCTAGGTGCCAGCCACCCAGCCTGGCCTGTGATGTGCTCAGGGGCCTGTGTCTAACTCTGGAGAATGGCCAGTGTGTTCTCTGCAGTGTGCCTCCTCAGCTCCCACTACCACACTCAGGACTCAGTGGGTGTGGGACGGATGAGGGAACAACATAAGCTAAAACACACCACCTCCTTCAAGTTCATCTTGAAATATTGAGACGTATCAAGAATGCCAACGTGGATATTGCCTGTAGCCACTTATCATAGGGACATCAAATGCCCGTGTTTAGGGGAATTGAGGAGAAATTTGGCTGTGTGTGGGGACACATGGAAGAAGGTTCTAGAGATTTCAAATTATATATAGGGTGGCAGTGCTGAGATGGGTCAGACAAAAAGAGGGTGTAGAGGTGTCCCTAAGGAACCCATCATCTGTGGGCACACCTGTTGTAGGTGCTGCTGACTCCCACCCAGGTCCCTGTCCTCACAGCCTGCCAGAAATTTCCAGCAGCCTGGGGGCTGCATGCCCCGCCTCCCTCCTCAGCCAAACCTAAGGACCAGCTAATATGGAGACACAAAGCCACAGTCTTTCTTTCCTTGCTTGCCATGCTCATGTTAAGGTGTTTGGGGAAGTTCATTCCACCAATTAGCAACAGGCTTCCAAATCCTTGCCTCAGGCTCTGCTTCGGGGAAGCTGACCTCAGGCAGAAGCCACTCAAGGAGCCCTTGAGGCCTGGTGTGTTGTAACAGGGCTGTGGACACAAAGGTGTCATGTGGCCAATGACAATCTGCCTGCTGACATGACCCATGTTTCAGCTAGGTAATACAAGTAGAAAAACATATGGGAGGACATAGTACATTCACTTAAAATTCCTATAGAAATCATGTGGCCAGAACCCCAGTTACAGACACTGCCTTATTTTCCTAGGGCTGCAGTAAGAAATCACCACAGACTAAATGTGTGAAACACCAGAAGTGCATTCTCTCACAGTTCTGGAGCCCAGAAGTACGAACTCCAGGTATCAGCACTGCTAATACCTTCTGGAGGCTCTGAGGGAGTCTATGCCATGCATGCTTGGCTCCCTGCAATCTTTGCTGTTACTTGATTTTTAAACGTATCACCCCTGTGTCTGCGTCCCTTCAGTTGCAAGCAGTCTTCCCCCACCTCTTGGTCTTCCCCTCTTCTTACGAGGACTCCTGTCATCGAGTTTGCAACTCGCTTTAAATCCAGTAAAACCTCATTTCAGGATCCTTAATTACATATGCAAATGCCCTTTATTAAATAAGGTCACATTCACAGGTTCTGGGTGGACATATCTTTTTTGGGGGGTAGGGAGTACTGTTCAGTCCACTACAGATACATTTGTTATCTAAGGTCCTTTGCCAAGATCCAAAAAGCGAGTCAGCACGGATCAGAAACTCGACTTTCTCCCCTACTCCACCCACAGTCCTCTGGGATGGAACGCAGCTTCCAGAGCCACTCAGCGCAATTGTTCCCCACTGTCACCTGCCAGACGTAATGCAGGGCTGGGCGTGTGCCAGAAGTCAAGCAGCTATACAGCAGTAATCCTCTCAGAAGCCTTCCATGGCAGCAGGCAATATGCAGTTTGAAATCTCAGAACCTTTGAATGACTAAGAATTTGGCCCCGAGTTTATTCATAAACCTCAATAGCCAAGACAGATTTACATGAAATCATTAGAGTTAAAAAAAAAAAAAAGTCAACCCTGTGCTGGTATATTCAGCTATCATTCATTTCCTCCTCGCCTTTCACTTTTTGGATCCATCAATCCTGTGTGACACTCGTCTGCAGTCATGATTTATCTTTAAAGCTCCTGGAGCAGGCACTGCACACGTGACTGCAAAACCGCAGGGCTGAGGGCATCCCCAAGAACTCCAGGTGAGCGCAGGGAGACATGTCATCATCGAGGCATCCCTGGAGACCCTGTGCAATGTCATCAGGTCTACCAGCAGTCCTGGTTGGGTCTCTCTTCACTCTCTCTACTCACCAAAGGAAAGCATGGCCTGTGGCCATGGGACCCTGGAGCACCCTGGAAAGGGCTAAGCCTGCTGGCCTTGTGGCGATGGCCCTATTAGAACGATTACAGTGACTCATCATCTCTGTCCAACAGCATGCCATGATTGTGAAGCCATCGGGAAGAGGTGGTCCGTGGGAGTCAGCGTGGCAGGAGGTGGACGTGGGTGTTGACCAAGCCTGCACAGCTGGGCTCAGCGATGCCTGGGTGGCTGGGAAGTCATGTGCAGATATGGAGAGGTGATCCATCATGGTTCCCTCAGAAGCAGGAACATCAACACACTGTCAGTCATGAAGTGAGTTGTCCACAGCACAGTGATCAGTGATCTTATTTGAAAATATCCTGTTCTGTTTGATCAATGTGGCTAACACGAAGGCAGCAGAGACCAGTGTGCTGATTTGTTTCAAAATGAAATGATTTTACACGCAAAAATAGAAAGGATAACTCCTGATTATGATGTTATTATTAATGCAATTATTTTTAATTAAGAATTTTTATTAGGCCTCATCAACTGAAGTAATAGATGTGCTGTGAAATAGACTTGCTCCCCGACATGAAAAGGTCAAATAGACGAGCGCAAATTACACACTTTTGCTACTTGAAAGATGCTGCTGCTGTCTCCCTGAAGAGAAAGGGCACTAGTTCTGGATGAATGTCTCCCCCAAATTCACCGCTTTCCTGGCTTCTGACCTGAGGAATCCAGAGGGTAGGCCAGATTTCCGGATCCGGGTGCCATGTTCTCAGGGGTGGCCTAGGTTTTCACCCTTTGGAATGTACTGGGAGTGGGCTCAGAAATATAGATTAGCCCTGAGAAGGTCTAACTACAGAGTCTGCTATTGCAGAAAAGGCCTCACGTCACGCAGGGTCCTGCCCTGTAAGAGTGACTTGTCATCTGGGGAGGTGGGCACCCTCTTGTTAAAGTAGGGTGACATTCGTGGCAGATCATTTGGAGCTGAAAGGGTGCCCACTAGGCAACATAAGAGTCACTTTAATTAACACCGAGATATTTCTTCGCATCCACAGCCTCTTGGAGGAGCCAACGCAAAAGAAACCAAAGGGGGAAAGAATCTCAATTGTTTGGGGGATTTTAAGAGAATTCTTTAATATCAGATTAAGCCCATTTTGATTGTAAATCTATTTTCAGCTCAACATTACCAAAGAATATTACAAGAAAACTCTGTTTTATGAAGTTATGATGATTTAAACCGTCCTCTCTCCGCTCTTTGCGCTGACTCTCTCTCACACACATCCACTCTCTGGAGGATCTGAGAATAAGCCTGAAGCGATACAAGCCCGTGCTCCAGGTTTATCCCACAGACTAGGGAGTGCTTCACAAAATGCCTTTATTATTTCCAGGGTTCCACGGCCGGATGTGGAAGCAGAGGCTATTTTAGGTACGAGCCATAGGGGCGATGGGTCTACCTCCTGGGCAGACTCACCGCCACCACCACCTTCACCCTCCTTCTCATCCCGATCAGATCTGGTGTTTCCTAAAAGCTGAGAGCCCGTGATGACACGATTTTAATAGGCTTTTCCCCCCGTGGGTGTTAGCACAGCAAGGGCTCCTGTGTGTGCATGCCTTGCCTGGGTGCAAAATACCCCACCTCGTTTTCGAGCTGCGAGAGCAGGCTGCAGGCCCTTGCGAGCTGGTTTTCCTGGGAAGGGCCTGTGTGGCCCAGCAGCTCAGGGTTTGCACACACTGTGGAAAAGCGATAGAAAATGTGCTGGGTTCACTCCAGGTGTGTTGTGCAAACATGCTGCATTCTCAGAGCCACTTGTCTCCACAGGATGGGTCCACTCCCAGCTTCAGAAACATGGGTTTTCAGGTCTGTTCTGAGGTCCATTGGGCCCTGGAATGTGCATCAGTGACAGTGGAAGCCATTACACAGCTGGGATTATTTCTGGGTGCTATCTTTGGCATCCATGGGCTCACCAGCAGAGAACACACAAGATGGGCCATGGGAAACATGTTTTCAGTGATGGTCTGCTCCAAGAGATTCATGGCTCAGGACTCCCCAGAAAACCATACATCCTGCCAATGTGGGTGACTTTATCCCTTCTGGCTAACTGTAACAAATAGAAGCAAAAGATACTTTTAACAGTCGTTGTCACCAATGTGTTACTAGATCAGTATGTAGAAAATTCATCTATGGATAAAAATAAATTTAAAATTAAATGATTTACTTCTGAAAGCTTAGCTCTGCCTTTGATGACATTTTGAGGGTGTCCCCCGAAATAATCAACCCAAGGGATATTTTTAGTTGTTCCCATAGTTGAATAGCTCACTGTGTAAACCTTTAACTGATCTATGGCCCAGCTGATAGTGATGTCATAATTACATCTTTCCTCATATTTCCAAGAATAATGACAAGGACAGTGGCCCCCACTCACTGACCTTTGTTAGGTGTCAAGTCCAGTGCAGGTGGCTCATGTAAGCTGAGGAAGATGCTGTGCAGTGTCCTTATTTCCTAGATAGGCATTTTGTCACACTTTAATGTTTCCAAAACTGGGATCTGTCTTATAATTGGTAGCACCTTCTGGCAAAAACAAATATTGCCAAGGTGAATATGAAAAACTGGAAATAGATCGTCAACATAAAGTCATCTTAGGCTAGAGTTTACATGTATTAGGTTTTCCATTTTACAGATGAAGCAAATGGAGGCTGAGAGGTGCAGAATACGCCCAGAGTCCATGGCTAGTGCGTGGCAGGAAAAGGCATTACGCCCAGGTCTCATTCACGCAGAAGCCTGGCTTTGGCGTTTTTCTCATGCAGCAAATCGGTGCTAATGCATGTTCCCTGGAAGTCCCCAGGGGAGCAACCGAGGGAGGAAGGGGGAAGATGGAGAAATGACCTGTCCCGAGGGACAGGCGTGGCATTTCCCATTTTTTTTTCACAGTTTATCTGCCACCTTTTATTCTCTTCTCCTAAGTTCCTCCATTTCTTCCCCTTCTGTTGACCAGTTTTGTGGATCACTGAATAGCTGCACAAAAAGCTACAAATGTCATCACCTCTCCTGTAGTCAGTCATTGGACCAAAGTCCACTGTTTGTCATTTTTGTTTACAGCAGCGATGACAGATGTCCATTTCAGTGATATTGTGTGGTCCGGACAACACAAATCGAGTAGAAAGCCTTTGTCAAATAATTCATGACAGATTTAAAAAGCCACTCTGCCCGTATTATTTTATGCCTGTGTAAATAGTCATCGTGATTGAAGCTAGGGATTTAGCTAGTGTGGGAAAATGACTGCTTGACGGAAAAGGAATCTTCTTTCCAAGCTCTTTCAATTGCTTCCAGCTTCTGGGATCTCTTTCAAGATCATTTGATTGGAAGGTGCCATGCCCAGGGAGAGGGCGCTGTCCAGCAAAGTGGTGCTGCGCACACACGGCTTCCGGATTCTCCTGCGTAACACCAGGCACTCTCACCCTTCCCTTTATGAACCTTTCTAATGGGTCAAGCTTAGGTCCAGCGTCTCGCACCCATAGAAACCAAGGATTGCTCCTGGAAAGAGAGGGGTGCAAGGAGGCATGTGGGGTGCCCCAGCATCACAAAGCAAAGTGCTCTCATGACACCAGGCGCTGGTGACAAAGGTGACCGTCCTTCAGGCCAGGTCTCCGCTGGAGTGAGCGGTGATCAGGAGCCATCCTGAGCAGGCCCAGGGAGTCAGGCGCCTCTGCGGAAAGGTTCCGGACAAACTTCAGGGGCTTTGGGCTATTTTACGAGAGGAGGTAACATTCAAATATGTCATTTTTCTCCCCAAGAGAAAGCACATTTTTTGTACGCTGCAAGCCCCTCTGCTCCATTTCCTCCAGCCCACCAGGGCCCATGCTCCACCCTACAGGGCCGAGCTGACACGTTTATGGGTGGGATTCACTACAGTAGGCACAGTGCTTCCTCAGGCCCTGCCTGCACCTGGGAGCCACTCACTCGTATCCACGGCCATACAGCAGGAGGACGCGGTTCTGCAGGTGACAGGTGTGGGCTACCCTCCGTTGCACATGGGCTGGCAAGCTCTCCCAACATCTTGTGTCGGCCACTGAGGAAAAGCAGCTCAGAGTCAGGGTTTGAAGGGGGATTCATAATAAACTGGGGAGGCCTGCTTTGGAGGCGCCAGGAGTTTCTGGAAGTCCAGATGATCTCCTGTTGGTGTTGCCCAGTGAGGGACTGGGCTGCACTGGGAGGCAAATGGTTGCAGCATCTGAGTGACCCAGCCTCTGCCCTTCTTGGGTGTCATTCCACTGAGGGAATTGAACCTTTACATTATACTGCATGGCTGTGTTAGGAAACAGTCCAGGTTCCCAGAGCTATTGTCCATGTCCTGGTAAGTTCTTGAAGTGGAGAATGATGTAAAATAAAATGTGGGTAATAAAATTCCAGTAATGTAAGGTGTAGGAGCTGTGCCAGCAGCACATAAAGGCCGCCCTTAAGTCCATACATTAGAAAATCAGTCCTCTCCACGTTTGCTGCAGGAAAAAAAAAAGTTCTAGAGGCAGAGTGAGAGCTTTCTGTACATGCACGTAGCTGCAGGTGGCTCCGTTCTATTATCCTGAGGCCGGAAGCAGAAGCCAGAGAGGAGGTGATGGAATACGAAGCAGCAAGTGGGCTGAGCTCTGGTGTCACGGGAAAAATGGGTGTGGTCATGGTTTTCAGCCCCAGGTCTGGTGCTCGAGGGATCTTTATATAATAAGGCTTACACGGGAGACTTTAAGAAAGGTATGAGTAGATAAATCTAAATATCGACATAGACAGATGAATATAGGTATATACAGATACTTTGATGTAGATGGATATGGTTTGAATATAGATATAGACATATATAATACAGATAGAAATATTAGAGAGATAGACAGACAGGTAGACTACAAATGGAGAAGCAAATGCGGATGTAGACACAGATCCAGATGGATAAGGGCACAGGTGTAGACAGCTGCAGACAGAGTCATTCCACACGTGCCGTCCTTGAGGTGTTCTCTCTGGGGGCTCTAGAAAGACATTCTCCCCGCTTTCAACAAGTCCTCAGCCTAATGAGAGGGAGACCTTATCAGGAATATTTAGACACAAAGGGGTGCTCTTATGATACAAGTGACTGGATCGTGCCACCTGAATCCAGAGGAGGGGCCCCCCACTCAGTCAGCCCAGGCATGAATCAGGGAGCCGGGGGTCTTTGTGTCTGACCTTGGGGAAATGGGGAGGAACAAAGGTGACCGGACGGAGGAGGCATGTCCCAGAGGCATCCAACAGGGTACTTCACGCTGATGCTGGCGTGGTGCAAGCCCGATGGAGGCTAGCATTTTCGGGGGTCCCGCCTACAGGCGCTGAGTGTGGCTGAGGCAGTATCCTTGTCCCTTGTTGTTCCCTGGACAGGGCAGGCCCGTGACCCTCACACACTGGCCCCTGGCTACACCTGGAAGCGGTGCCAGAAAAGGGAGTGCTTCTTGGTGCTTCTGTTTGTGCCTCTCCCCGGGCCCCTCGCCAATCTGCAGGAGTTGCCCCCTGCTTTTCAAAGAGCCAGCTGGTGTATTTCTCTCTACAATCTCTGTTTCAACCTTGTTTTAGTGGCAATGACACCTACCTGGAATGCAGAACCAGAGCACATTTGCTTATTAATTACTGCTAATGTATAGTTTTGCAAAGCAGGAAAACACAGATCTCTGCCACCGTTTAAATGAGTGTTTACACGCTGAGGAAACGTAGCAGGTCAGAAACCCAAGTTTCAAAAAGAAACGCTCGGAACCGGATTTGCTGGCGGCCGCATCAAATGCTCCGCCACCAGGCCTCCACCTGGGGGTACACAGGCTCTGTGTAATTACGGCCGCGTGTGGGTTCTTAATCCTCTGGCAATTGCAGGAGGGGAAAGGAAAGAGAGAGATGAGAGGGACGAGGAGGGGCCGCTCTTTGCTAAATGATGCTTAATAAGGAGCACAACATCGCGATGGCAGCGAGATGAAACGGCCGGTTCTGAGCCACGGGCTCAGTCCCCGCACACCCTCCGCCGTCCTTCAGCCCTGTCCTCCAAGGTCAAGTCCACCCTCTCCCGCCTTCCTGTGCCTCCTGATGGCACCGGCTTTTATCTCTCACTAATAACTTCTGACACACTGCTGGCAAACTTTTCCAAGCGAAACCTTGGCCCGTTCCAGGTTGCGCTCATGTGCCGTGGCAGTCAGGGGTGCCTTTGAGTCCGGGTCTGTGGGGACTGTGACAAGGCACGTCTCCCTGGGTGATACTCCGGGGAACGTCACAGCTGCTCCGCAGAGCTCTGCTGAACCCCCAGTCTCCTTCCAGTCTATCCTAGGGGGAGTCCAGGGCATTCCCCAAGGTCAGGGCCACCTCTCTGGGCCGCTGCAGAAGGTTCTAGGCCAATATCCAGAATATTTATTCAGGGAGGAGGTGACAGGGCTCAGGGTAGCTTTTCACTGTGTCCGAATCAGCCAGAATGTTCTGAACACCATGCGATGTGTGGACAATGATTCCCACTGGACAGCAGGGCCAGTCTCTTCAGCCTGGGTATCAGGAGAGCGGTGTGGCGTTCAGCCTTCAACAGGAAGCAAAGGGACTGCAGGCGGGAGCAGGCCGCCGCAGGGTTCCCTCCGGACAGACGGGCCTTCCGGAAACAACACGTGGTCACCAGTTCCTGCTGTTGTTTTTTTGTTTTATATATTTTCTTTTTTTTTTTGAGGGCAGCGTCACTGGCCCTCATATGTGGGACCTGAACCGGGGCCGCTGGCTTCCCAAGCCAGCACTTAACCACCGCGCCACTCAGCCGGCCCCTGCTTTTTTCTTTTTTGTTCTTTTAATATAAAGTACATACATCTAAGGTGTGCCACATGATGTTTTGATACATATAAATCTCAAGGGTGCCAAAAAATGTATACATATGTATACACGTGGCTTGTATTCATTTTTTGTTATTGGGATATATACTGAGCATTACAATTTTAATACAGTTTTTTTCCTTCTTAAAAACGTGTCTACATTTTTTGGTACCCTGTGTACAGTGAAAGATCACTGCATGGAACTAATGAACATACCCTCTCCTTACAAGGTTACATTTTTGGTGTGAGGGAACATCTGAAATCTACTCTCTTCGCCCATTCCCAGTATTTGTATTATTCTAGCCGCCATGCTGTGCGTTAGATCCCTAGACTTATTCCTCCTACGTAACTGAACTGCACCTTTGGCCAACATCTCCCCGCCTCCCCGCCTCCCCGCCCCTGGTCGCCCCCTCTACCCCCTGCTCCTAGGGTCTCCCCTTGTTTAGGTTCCACACCTGAGTGGGATCATGCGGTGTTTTCGTCCTGCGTCTGGCCCGTCTCACTCGGCACCGTGTGCCCCGGGTTCCCCAGGTTGTCCCAAACGGGTTCTTGATTCTCTGGCGATTGAGGCATCTCCTTCTTTTAAAGACTGAATAGCCGGCCACTGTATACATATACCACAGTCTCTATCCGTCTCGCCCACGGACACTCAGTCCGTTTCCACACCTTGTTCATGGTGAACCGTGCCACAATGAGCATGGGGGAGCGGAGAGCTCTTCAACCCACTGGTGTCATCTCCTCTGTGTTCCCGCTCTGTTAAGCTTTGAGTTGTGTCTCCTGAAAAAACTTTGTTGGAGCCCTAGCCCCAGTACCTCAGAATGCAGACTTACGTGGAATAGCGTCTTACTAGAAGCAATCAAGTTAAAACGAAGTCATGAGGGGACACCCTAATCCAGTGTGACTGGTGCCTTTATAGAAAGAGGTGATTTGGACACGGAGAAGACAACATGGAGACACGGGGAGAAGGCCACACAGACAGCGCTGGGGCGACCCGTCTACAAGCCAAGGAGCACCACCGGGGCTATGGAGAGGCCTGGGACAGATCGCTCCCCCATACCTCTTGGGGGCACATTCGCCTCAACACCCTGATTTCAGACTTGGCCCTCAGAACTGTGAGACGGTCATTTTCTGGGGTTTGCCCAGTCTGGGGGTCTTTGCTGGGGCAGCCCCAGGAAACAATCCCCTGCCTCTTCTCACGGCTCACACCTCAGGCCTCTTCAGAGCACATAGGGAGGGCACTGCCCTCCCACCTTCCCCACTGCACCTGGCCAGGGCTCCCTGCCTTCTAAACCGTGCCCACTGCCAGGCCTACGGTGGGCAGATGTGCAAGAAAGCTTCTGCGCGGCGTCGCCCCGCCCTCTGTGTTCTGCCGTGAACAGGAGGAAACAGCACATTACAAGCCACATCCTTGAGCTCAGCTGGGGCCACCGCAGGTAATCAGGCAATGAAGCCCAGTCTTTTCCGATTTGGAGCTCAGCTGATATCCCATGACCTATGGGAAATAGGTTGATCGTTTCAATCAAATGATAACCATGCTGGGTGACTCCCCATCACGGGGCTCCAGGCGGGCAGCCAGGCCCCGTGTTTGCCTGAGCCCATCACAGAGTGTCAGTTCCAATGAGTGGGCTTGCCACCGTTCAGAGGGCCATTACCTGGGAATGCGAACCAAGAAGGGCAGACCTCACGGCCTGTGTTCCCAGGCTGGACAGAGCCAGCTGGAGCCTGCTCTTCCCGCTAACCAGGCCTTGGGGTCCTGCGAGCTGACAAGGCGCGCGACAAGCAGGCGGCACAGAGCTGTGGTGACTGTTCGCTGTAAGGGACAGGAGGCTCCTTTCCTTGGGTCTGGGGCTGGAAGACATCAGGGGTCTGAGGCCACGTCACACTTTTCTTCCTGCCTGTATCTCAGATCGCAAGGCCACATGTGTGCAAAAACAAACTCGTTTTCCCAGCAGCCCAGTGTGTACAGGGCCCGGGAGGGAAAGAGGGCAGGACAAATTCTCCAGGGAACACCCATGTCCCTCACCATGTCCCCTCTCTGGATTTCAGGAAAGCGGGTGCCCCCACATGCAAAAGTGTTGTATCGAGTGAGCCAAAAGTATGTGCATGCATGCAAGACCATACACACACACACACACACACACACACACACACACAATCACTTGATTGTATACACATTTTAATCCAACCAATACTGTCTGAAAACTTGAGATGCCTAAAATTACTGATTTGACCAGATTCTTTAGGTTCAATAAAAGCAGCATTGCCCTATCTTAACCATCTGGCTAATTTGACTACGTGCGGACTTCACGGGGTCTGTCCACATAGATATGTTTAATGCTTGCTCTGAATTAAGTGAGATGACCATAACCCTTCTACTCAAAGCACTACTTCACCCATTTAAAAAAAAAAATTTCAAACTAGGAAGAGCACACTGTTTACTATTAGCAACTCGCCCTAGCCCGTGCCATCCTGAGTGTGCGTCCCGCATGTGCTGGGAGCATAATTCCTCTAACTTAGTCTTCCTCCACGTCACCCCACACCCGAGGGGTAAGATAACAAGATACGAGTTCCTGGGAGGAAACACACCCCATGGCATGTTCTGCCACTCATCCCACGGGGGAAATGTCACTCTAATAAAAGGGAATGAGGACAATCCCCACTTCCTCTCCCAGGGAGCCATTACCGATGGCCCTAACCAAGCTACCAGGGTCAGCCAACTCTCAGAAGAGTGTCCAAGATCCCAGCAGGCCTCGGGACACTCATGCGCTTGGCACAGGACCCTGAGATGTGGGTGGCAGTTATCCTGGTGACAGAGTCAAACCAGGTTTACAGAGGCTGGAAAACCCAACCTCCGGCCTACCCGTGGAGATGCATCTAAAAGGCTCATAGGACTCACTCAGGGAAAGCCCACGCCCAGTGCCCGCCCCACCCTGCTCCCCAGTTCTCCCCCACCATGCTTTCTCCGTAGCCTGGGCACTGGCAGCACAGGATGGCCCGACTGATGGCGCATCTGCAATCCCGCCCACCATTGGGATTTAGGTTCCAGGCAGCACACTGGGGTCAGGCAGCAGAAAGTGCATCAAAGCTGGCGTGACCCTGGGGGCATGTCCCAAAGCAACAGCAGGAGTGGCTGAGACACAGCCCCCAATGTCAGGACCAGCAGTCTCCTTGTTCATGCTGTATCCCAGCGCCCAGAGCGCCTGGCACATGGCAGGTGCTCGGCAAATATTTGTTAACGAGCTGAATGAACACGGGCCAGTTAGGTTGTCTTCCAAGACCAAAAGAAATGTGAGAGAATGGGGTGTGTCCCCCCTGGGAGTCAGCTCAGGTCGGCTGGGGATGCTCAGTGACACAAGAGGTCAGACACTCGAGCCACTGAGCCGCCGGCCTCTGCACGAGGTCATACCTGAGGACACACAGGAGTTCACCAGGCATGCAGGTGGAGGAAATGCACCCTAACACAGGTTGTCGCACCTGCAGACTGGGAGATGAAAGCCAGCACAGAGCTGAGCGCCTAGGGAGGTGAGAGGGATGTTTGGGGAGGAGGAAAGAAGGGAGGTCAGGAGCAGCGAGTGAGTGCCAAGTGTGAGGAGGCAGGCTCCGAGAGCAGGGAAGTCACCTAAGGCTTGTCACCAAGAGAGCAGGCAGTCCCTAAGGGAGCTGGGCAGCCACTCCCTCATGCTGCCAGTGAGCGGAGCAGCACGCAGAGACCTTGGAACAAAGGTTTGGGGAAAACCAGGAGTGGAGTGGGGGGGCCGCTGGGTGCCCCCGACGCCCAGCATTGGGGCAGCCCTGTCAGGACCAGCCAGGGGCCCTGGCCTGCACTCTCCACGCAGTTGGCAGTGTCTTCGTCATTCTGCTGAACAGGAACCGGAAGCGGGCCCTGGCCAGTGTTGGTGAGGCTGTATCCTCACAGTCTACAGTCTCCCCCAGTTTACCCAAAGACACGTCCTTGGATAAAGCACTGAAGTGGCCGTAGGATCTCTTGTTGACATGTAGGCGTAGTTCAGGAATAGGGACTGCACACCGGCCTCTACAGGACCGGTCAGGTAGTGAAATCCGCAGTCGCCACCAGGTGCTCAGCCAGGAGCCCCAGTGGCCTTTGCTGGCTGAGGGGGGCAGGTTAGAGGGAGGACAGTCAGTGGACACGCAGCATGGCCTGGCACTTTCGTAAGGAGATGCTTAAACATCTCAATTCAAGGAGCATCTTTAAGAAGAAATACCTAAAATTTGCAGGAATAAAAACTAACCCGATAGAATCCAGACACTTGGACTCAATAATAATATTTTGAAACGCACAAAAGGGCTTTTCTCTTCCCCGGCAGCCTTTCCTGAAACGTATTCCACAGCCCTCTCTGCTCCCCCTTGGCACATGCAGGCCCGAGAAACCCAATTCCTGCACCGCGGTGCCTTTCTGTTTGTGAGGGAAGAACTGCGTTTCCCCAGGTGAACAAAAACATAAATTCAGCTGAAATGGTGTGTCATTAATCAGACCCCAGGTCTGGGGAAATGATACCAGGCTGGGATCCCCATATTAAATGCATCAACTGACGAATGATTCATTTATTTATGGGGGAAAAATACAAAAATAGTGGAAGAGCGCCAGCTATTCTTCATCCAACTCTTGCTTGGTTTTCATGATCAAAAAAGGGAATAACTGAACAGAACGGATGTACGAGAGGTGTGCAAGCCATGTGCACTCCCTGCAGTGCAAATCTGTGTCTGACCGTGAAGACACGAAGGGTGCTGGGAGGCACTTCCACAGAGTTGAGGGGCATAAATCTGAGACAGAGATTAAACTCAAGCTTCATAAAGCTCGCCCAGCTCTCAGTATATGGCCATGAAATAGGGCTCTGGCTTTTTAAACGCCTCAAATTGGATAATGCCTGGATACTTTCTCATGAAGTCACCATGAAAACCCCAGCTGACCTTCTGACACCAGGTGCATTGGAGTGACACTCCAAAGTAGGCTGGGAGACACTCAGTGACCAAGTAGGGTCCTGGTTCTCCTTCTAACAGTGATTGGACATTTGCATAATGCAAATGTTACAGAAGCTCCTTTGGAGTCGAAGGCCAATGAGCGGAAGGACCTCCTCGCTCCATTAAAAAGACAATATTATCTGTGAAATGATGGAGACCACCAGACTCGCTATGGAAATGGACTATTTTACGTATTTCATTTTGCTCAGAAATATGTTTTAAATGAAATACTCCCTGACAGATAAATGACTTGGCTTTGCGCGTACAACAGGTTGATTTAGTGTTCCCTGCAGCCAGTGGCTGGCGACAACTTTGTAGGTGCTTAAACATCTTCGTACATGAAGGCAATTTCTGTGCTAACGCAAAACATTTGCAGAGTGACCCCAGTGTGTAATCTTTCTCTTTTAACCTGAGGAAAGACCGGCCTTAGAGTAGCAAGATACACATTGGCTGAGGTAACCCATACCTTCTCTAAAACAAAAAGACAGTTATATGAACCATAATCATGGCTTAATCGTGACCCAGACAGGAAGTGCTGGCTCAGGACTCAGAGCAGCTCTGACCGACATGCTGGCAATTTGGTTTTTATAATTGTTGTTTTTGTCATCTCTAATTTTAAATAGTAACGTGAAGAGGACAGCTGGAAATTTAGCTAGCTGCTCTCCCAATTCCCAACAAGAACAAAAACGTGCCAGCCCTGAAGGAACCTCTCTAGGCATGCATACGGGGAAATTAACAGTCCACCCTGAAAACATATGTTGTACAGAAGCAGCGCCTTAATAGTAATAATGGGGGCTCAGTGTCCAGACCAGGGGACCATCCTACAGGTGAGCCCACTTTATAATGAGAAACTTGTGGTACTGAATTGCTTGGATGGAGGCCAAAACAGGTCTGCTTAATGCCAAGCTTTGCCTGAAGGAAACAGTACAGGAAAAAAAAACAAAGACTAGCTTTCCACTGCTGAACCAAACCTTCAGAGAAGGACAAAAATGATCAAGGAGGCTGCACAGCTGTCACTGGGAGGCTTCATGGCTGGAGGCTCCGGTGTGCAGGGCAGAGCCAGCCCGGCAGAAACTAAATGCTCGTCTGCAAAATCAGAGTGTGTGGATGCACGGCAAAGAAACCCAAGTCTAGGGCCTGGGATCAGAAGTCAGTTGCAAAGCTTAAAACTGGAGAAATAAAATAAATCCTTTATACAAGCCACACTACATCTGTGCATGTGTGTATATGTATGTGTGTATGTTGCTTATGTTTTAAGAGGAGACCGATGATATGAGCTAAAACTATCAATCCTCAGATATATGTTCATGGTAAACTATTTTGATGAACTTGAATGTACTTGAGGCACATCATTATTTTCAGGGTGAATCAATAGATCTAAACCTTTCACAATTCTAACACCAAGAACAAGTCATCGGAGTCACAGACTTTTTGAAGGACCTCAGAGAAGAAATGTAAACGAAGAACTGTTTGAATTGTTTGAATGTTTTGTAATCGATTCCCTTGTGAAATATATTTGTGACAATAAAATACTTAGTTTTTCTTACCACAACATTTTAATGGTGAGTAAAGGCTGGAAGGTCTTTGATAACCAATGGTGCAATTTGTCTAAATCGATTTGGGATTTCTAAGTGGAAGGGGATTCAGTTATTCCTTCCTCCATAAAACTAGCTGAATGAGGAAGGAAGTTGCATCTAACATCTGTCTTTTCAGCAAGCTAAAGAGGAGCTAGGTAAACATATGCATATATATAAAGGTGCATAATCTCCAATAGGGCTAGAACCAGGGTTTCCATTGTTCCCTTCCCCCCACCCCCCAAAAAATGTCAAGAATGTCTGCTGGATGCACTGCCCATGGGAGCAGATTGCATGAACACAGCTGTGTCTCAGTACAGTAGGCCCCAGAGCCTTCCCTGAACGTTCAGGAGGGAGGCTCTGGAACCCTGGATTTGGACCATTTCAGTGGGAGATTACATGGCCGTTACTCAAAGCCAGCTGGGGAATAGGGCTTGTCTCTGGCTGGTCAACAGGAAGAGGTGGGCAAAGTCATATCAACCAATCCTAGAGCTAAAATCCAAGGAGGGGATTCTGACAGCATCCCTAGGAGGTCTGGGGAGTGAATCAAGGGGCCCTTACCTTCCTGCTTTGTGGAAATGTCAGGCCAAAATAGGCTCCTTCTTAGCTGGAGGTGAGTAAACGCTGGGTGAGCCTAATGAAAGGTGCCTCAAAATATAAGTAGGCTGATACTGTTTTCAGGATGCTTGGAGAGAAGGGTACTTTTGAAAAAGGTTTGTTAAAGAAAATGTAATCCAAGAACAAGATGTAAAATTAAAGTAAGAATCAAACAAGAAAATTAAAGAACTAAATTATAACATGGGAGAAGTAAGACAAATACATATTGTAATAAACATTTATAAATTATGTCAAAATGGCGTTAGAAATAGTGTTAGAAAATGCAGTTAAATATTAACATATGCTGCTGATACAAATATCTATCTGGAAAATAATTTTTAAAAAAACATCAAAATGCACAGGAGTTCTATAAAGTGATTGGTAACTAACTAAATATACAAAAATATATAGTTTCCCTATATAAGATTGGAAACATAATGAAAGCAAAGCCCATTAGGTCTGTTGCAGTATCTGTACTTACAGCAAAGAATAAATAATCAACTGGCCCCAAAGGGAACCACAGAGAAAGCTGAGAAATGCCCACAGATGTAATGTACAATGAAAGTGCATTTTTAAATAATTGGTAAAGGGATGATAATTTTTAAAAGCTGGTTCAATGCCTTAATTATTTAAGGAGAAAAAGGGAATAGAAAATGCATGGCATACACTGTAATACCGGTTAGATGAAAAGCTAAGATATAAATCACAAAACAACTGGAATACAATGTAGATTACTATTTATCTGATCTTAGAACAAGGAAGACTTGCTCAGCATGACACAAAGAAAGAAACTATAAAGAAAAAGACAGATCTAACTATCGTAATTAAATATTAAAAGGAAGCATCATAAACAAAATGAAAAATCCCACTACATTCTGGGAAAATTTCTGTCACATTAGAAAAAAAAGTTAATACGTTTACTATATAAGGATTTCTTGCTAACCAATAAGGAAAAAACCAACCCAGTCGGGGAGGGGGGAATGGACAGTCAATTCACAAAATAAGAAATACAGATAGCCAATAAAGCATTACAAATGTTCAGCTTCACTGTCAGTGAAGGAACAGGGATGAAAATAGGAATCTATAATGTTTTGCTTAATCAATGCTCACTAGTTTTAATTTTTAATGAAGACAGTTTCTTTGAAGTTTTTGTGAAAAGGGGTATTCTCACAGACTGGCAAAGTTCTCATTGTTACAACAATTTTGGAGGGCAATTTGATAATAAAATGTAAAAGAAATGTCCACATCCTTAAGGAGTTCTTCAAGCGTCTCAATTTGAATTGTGTTTGATGACTTCCGCATGCAATGCTCACTGAAGTCTTACCTATAACACAGATGGTAGAACACAACCTGAATGCCCCATCTTGGTGGGCTAGTTAGGTCATTAACGGTACCTCCACAGGGGCAGGATACTAGTTAGTATTGAAAATCATCTTCCCAAATAATATTTGGTGAGAAGGAAAACCAACCTACTAGGAGAGAGATACAAAATCAGATGCCTGTTTTGATCAATAAATGCAAGAGAAAGCACTCCCAGGCATGGTCACCTCCATCTTTATTTTTTATACTCTTTGGGATTTTCCCAATTTCAAACAAAGAACATGTCTTACTTTTATAGCCAGAAGGCTAAGTAAGTTAAATGCTTTGGATAAATGGATCCGGTTAGTTATGCCTCCTGTTACCATATTAGACTCCTCTACAGCAAGGACCACAATTCAAAACAAATCAGTCGGCTTTGGGGCTGGCACCGTGAGTTCCCATCCTGTGCTGCTCGTTTACTTGGACACACTGCCTCGTCTCTCAAAGTTTATACTTGATGAATAGCCTTCAAAATGCAACAGCTCATTGGATTATGGATTTGGTTCATATATATCCACAACCTAGAGAGGATATTATTTCATTAGCTTTTCCTCTCCAAGGGATAGGCCAGTTGGACCACCCAGGATGGTCAGTGGACTACAGACCACACTGAGAAATCCAGATGACAAACTGACTTCGTGAGTTTGCCATCTTCCCAACTCATGCTCCAATCACAGCTGATCACTTTGAATTTACCAAAGACACCCAGAGGTTGCAGCACCAGAGACACCAGAGGTTCACAGGTGCAACTGGGCACCCTCAAGTGCTGCCATGTCTTGGCAGAAGGAAGGGGTGCTTGTGCATCTGCTCATGAAGAGGGGTCTTTGCAGGGCTGGACGGAGGGTACCGGTACCGAGTGCTTCCACATGTCTCCCAACCCGAGAAGGATGCACTATTTTCTTACGCATAACGGGTTGTCACCATGCATTGTCGGTTTTAGTTATACACATGAACACATACTGTGTCAGGATAGCAATGACAAAAATCAAAAGGTCATGGAGAAGGAGGCAGAAGTAAATATGTGAAACAAACCAACCCAGTTCCTGGGACCACATGCTGCATTCAGACTGACAGAGGACCCGGATCCCAGCAATAAAAATGAGATACGAAACTGACATGTTTCCCAGGAACCCCAACCATGGCTGGGCTTCTAAGCTGCTCTGTAATTTTACACGGAGCAAACACATCACTAGGAAAGGCAAATGAGACATTTTAATCCATGAGCTCAGGCTTCCATGTCTAGGATATCCTGAATGTTCTCGTTGGGTTTGTCTTGGAGTAGGAGACAGAAAAAAAAAATTCACCTAAATCTGAGCCAACAGGAAATTTGCACTTTTTTCATATTTGAGAGCCAAATGAGCTGCTGAAATACAAAGTAAGGGTTCACAATGCATTCACCGCAGTTTGATCACATACAGACTTTTCAAGGGGGGTGAGCAGGGTGTGATACAATCTCAGAGTCCAACCGCATGAGAGGAACCACGAAGAAGAAACTAACAGAGTGGATTCCGGTCTGGACACTTGGCAGCTCCATTTGGTGAGTGCACTCAGGAGGCTTGATGGAGCTCAGAGCTGGGGTGTGGAGAGAAATGCGCAGAGCCCCACGAACAGACCACGGCCACCAGGGAACGCTCTGCAGCCGTTGTTCAGCTAGCTTTTAATTTCCACAGGGATGCCTGGCACCGATGGAGTGCTGTTGGGTCTCAACTGGTCTCAGATTTTAAAATATTAAGCCAAATACTCAATTTAATAGTGCAGAAGAATTTAATTTTGAGTCCCGACTACAGATCAGTGTCAAAAGAATCCTCAAGCAAGAAGAGAAGGTGGGATGGAGAGAGGAGTGGACAAGAGCTGGTGATGAGGTTCCAAGTCTTTAGAGGCCGATCCAAACATCATTCCATGGAGGTGAGCCTAGCCCTGGCGACATTTCTCAGGGTCTGCCTTCCAGGAATTTTACTGCTATCTGAGCAGGTTTCTAGCCCTCTTGGGATCTATGCAGGGGACTGTCACACAGACTGCAACACAGATGGACAGAAAGACATTCAGCACGAAGCGGGTGTCTCTTGTTCCTTCTCCCCACCTGGGCTGTGCAGCACAAACAGCTCTGGGCTCAGAAGCCACAAGTCACCTGGGTTCACGCCAGGTGACCGTAACTTGCTGAGTTCTCCTGGTCAACCCCGCCATCCCTCTGGCTTCTGCTTTGCCTCCTGGCAAAGGTGGCAGCTGGCCTGCACCGCCTCTCTGATCTCCCGCAGTTCCAATGCCTTGTTCCCACTCCGCAGTGATGGCACTTGGTTGGTCCGGGGCTCTTAGATCCCCAGGCTGTGTTACTGGAGAACACAGCCAGGGCCTGAGCCCCGGCAGCTCACATCCTGTTCCTCACAGGACCCCAGGCCCAGCGCTGACTCCACCCTGCAGGAAACTCAGTCTCAGCCCGCCCTTTCCTGGGGCGGCGCAGAACCCGGCAGCATGGCAGTGCTGAGCAGGGAGAGGCCTGGAGGCAAGTGGCTCCTGAGCTGTCAGGGAAGCTTGGGCAAGAAGCACTCCTGATGCCAAGGGCCAGGCAAGTGGCTCCTGAGCTGTCAGGGAACCTTGGGCGGGAAGCACTCCTGATGCCAAGGGCCAGGCGGCTGAGGCTTCGCTGCCTCCAGGGTCAGCGAATGGGGATGGACTGCAGAGCCCCAGCCCTCGGCTTCGCCCAGCTGCCCAGGCCTCCCGCTGCCCTCAGGCACACACCTTTTCTTCCCTGGTCCCAGCAGGATCCCATCCCAGAGAACCAGCCACTAGGATGCAAATACATATGTCTTCTCCTGGTTTCGTTGCTGCAGAGTTTCTTATTCCACACGAAACACCAGTGGGATTTTGGTGGCAGAAGCGCCATCCTGTCTACACGGTGTCGCCCTGGAATGGCGCTCATCAGACAGACCCAGGGCCAGAGACGCACTCTCATTGTTGCAAAGGGAGGCATCCCGGGCGGTGGGTGGCTGCAGCCCTTCCCGCTGCCAACCACCTGCACAGGCCGGCGGCAAGGTTCCAGCAGGGCCCCTGGGCCGTCCCACAGGAACACTGAGTCATCAAACCTCCGGGGCTATTCCTAGGTCCACCCTGTGCTTTAGAATAAAGAGCAACAAGTAGTAAGAAGACAGCACAGGTCAGACGGAAGAAAGGAAATCTGGGGAAACAGAAAATGTAAGCGGTCAGGGACGGACTTGCCCATGGGATCATGTTTGCGAGGGGACCTGGAGGAAGTGGGGGGCTACCCTATACAGCTCTTGGCAGAGCTGAGGGAGCAGCAAGTGGGAGTGCCTCTAAGTTTGGAAGAAGGCCCCTGTGGCTGGAGGAGAGAGACTGGGGAGCATGACAGGCGATGAGGACCCAGAGGCGTGGGGTGGCGGCGGGCAGGAACTTTGGCCTTTGCTGGGATGACGAGGCGAGCGCCATGGGCATGTGGGCAGACTGCACCGCTTCTGATAGCTCTTTAACAAGCTCACTCTTGCTGCCAGTTTGAGAATCGATGCCAAGGAGGAGCCGAGGGAGGGAGGCCGGTTAGGAGGTGCTGGACTTACCCAGGGCTGGGCTTCTAATATGATCCGGTTTAACGTTAGCGTGGCAGGATCAGCTGAAGGACAGACGAGCGCCTGAAGAACAGAGAGCATTGCCCACGGAGCTGGTGGGAAGACACCCCGTTTGGACACGTGGGTCTTCATTAGGGCTCCAAGTCAAAATATTAAGCAGTGGGATAGACAGGTATGGAGGTCAGCCGCCAGGCCTGGCTGACTTTGGCACTTGTCATAGAGCTGATGGTCGGGGGAAGGTCCTGGGCCTGAGTGAGAGCTGGGAAGGATCACTTGTAAGTTCTAGGTCATTCTCATGCTGGCTTTGCCCTCTACGAGGTGTGTGACACTCACTAAACTATCTCACTCCTGTGGGCCTCCGTTTCTCCACTTGTGGGACAGAGACAACTCCTTCTACCTTCCTGGTCGGCCGACAGCCTCCCACAAGGTGACCTGCATGAAAGGCTGGGCACAGAGGCCACCGTGTGGCTCCCAGGTCATCTGTGGCCCCTGTTCCAGGTGTCCAACTTCTCTGCCCAAACCCTTGCTCTGCCCTCCTTCTCATCCCCCTATTCTGCTGCTCACTCCTTGGAAACCAGCCTCAAAGCATATCTCCAGGAGTGACCAGAGAGGGGTTGGAGCCACGTGTACATGGTCCAGGCTGGGTGTGTGGCCAGGAGCAGGGTCCGAGGCCAAGGGAGGCGTGAGGCGTGGGCTCAGGTGTGCAGGTCCTCGACGGAGCCTGGGGTTGCGGAATGATCCGTGTGTAAACCCGCCTCCAGCCTCGTCGCCCTGGGGGGTTCCTGCCTGGACTGCAGGAAGGTGACGTGGTCTGTGCCCCCTGCTCTAGCCACGTGACTCTGCTTCCTTTCATCCTGCTCTTGGAGATGTGACCGACTGTGTCCTTATTCATTCCGTGGGTGACTTAGGCTAATAAGTGGCAAATGAACATTTTGTTAGTAGTTGGTATGTTCTTGTCCCTGGATTTTTGGTTAACCCTGTTCCAAGGAGGTTTGATGGGAAGCTCAGGTCAGAAAGCAAAGTACTTCCTCCAGGTCCCTCGCAAACATGATCCCATGGGCAAGTCCGTCCCTGACCACCTACATTTTCTGTTTCCCCAGATTTCCTTTCTTCCGTCTGACCTGTGCTGTCTTCTTACTACTTGTTGCTCTTTATTCTAAAGCACAGGGTGGACCTAGGAATAGCCCCGGAGGTTTGATGACTCAGTGTTCCTGTGGGACGGCCCAGGGGCCCTGCTGGAACCTTGCCGCCGGCCTGTGCAGGTGGTTGGCAGCGGGAAGGGCTGCAGCCACCCACCGCCCGGGATGCCTCCCTTTGCAACAATGAGAGTGCGTCTCTGGCCCTGGGTCTGTCTGATGAGCGCCATTCCAGGGCGACACCGTGTAGACAGGATGGCGCTTCTGCCACCAAAATCCCACTGGTGTTTCGTGTGGAATAAGAAACTCTGCAGCAACGAAACCAGGAGAAGATATATGCATTTGCACCTTTATCAAAAAAAAAGGGGTACATCCCTAACATATAGAGATTTCCTAAAAATAGAGAAAAAGAATGAGCCAAAACTGGGTAGAAAAATGGGTAGAAGACCTGAGCAGACAGTTCATAGGAAAAGAAAGGAAAATGATCCATAAACATATGCCACTGCACTTCACTTCACTCATAGTAAGAGAAGTGCAAATTAAATGACACCAAGATACCATTTCTCACCTATTAGAGGTTACTGTTCATAGTGATGTTCATCATTGAAATTTTGAAACAATGTTATAATATCATAGGATGAACTTAAAAAGTAGGAGCAAAAACTTTCCATGTAAGAGAAAATACACATAAATTCAAAGAAGTTGAGAGTATCCTGTAATATAAAATTTGAGCAAAAATATCAATCTGAGCTCATAATTGATCCACTAACAGGCTGTGAAATCATGGGCAGTCCAGTGACAAGGAGCACTGCCAGCTTCCATGCTTTGCCCTGTCACTGCCATTCCCCAGTTTGTAGAAACTGGGGCTCAGTGGCTGATGCTAGGTATGGAAAACACAGGGTGGGACCAAGCGTCTCGCACCAGCCGAGAGGGAGAAGTACTCAGAGATGAATGGAGCACTGCCACAAGCACACACCCACCAGCTTGATGGGTTCCCACTGGCCACATTTGGGACAATTATTAGAGCATCAATAATGATAATAATAATTGTAACTGATTATGAAAATGAAAAAAATGATCATTTATAAGTCCAGTGGGAGGGTGCGTGTGTGTGTGTGTGTGTGTGTGTGTGTGTGTGTGAGAGAGAGAGAGAGAGAGAGAGAGAGAGAGAGAGAGAGAGAGAAAACAATAACTTTAAGAAACAGCTTACTCTTCCTTTAGAAGGAACTTTGGAACTTTGGTTTCTTGAGAAGGAACTGATAGAATTTTTAAGACTGCCATCTGTGAACTGTTGGGTTCAATCAGCATTTTACTTTTTTTCCTCTTTCTCTCTCTCTCTGTCTGTCTGTCTCTCTCTCCCATTAAGCATTCCTAATGCACCCACCAGGCTCTCAGAATTCTGCTGTTAAGCCCTGTGAGGATGGTTCCCTAGCATGAGGCAGACCCAGAGGTAGGCAGGGCAGTGCCCCGCTGCCGGAGAGAGAAGGTGTCTGTTTAGTCTCTGCTGAGAAGTTTGGCAATACATACAAAAACTTACCATGTATATATCATTTGATCTCTATTTCTAGGAATTGTTCCTTAAAGGATACTGGCCTATGTACACAAAAACATCTACAGAAAAGCATTCATGTGGTATTGTTTACTAGAACAGAAAAGCAGAAACCAGCCCATAATACACAAGGATTATAAATAAAATGCAAGAATCATAAATCAAATTACAAGGTTGCATTTTATAATCACAAAATATAAGAACTACCCATTTCTTTTTTTTTTAATCACAATTTTCCATACACCAATGAAGTACTTGATTCAAGCAAGGACTATCAGCAGGTGGGGGAATCACATACTGTCAAACTAGCACCCCACAAAGCTCAAGCAGAAAATGTGTTTTCATGATGGAGACATATGCCAGTCATTATCTTTTTTCCTTTTTTAAGATGTTATTTAATTGGGGAATTGGGGGATGGAACAGTGTTGGGGAATCAGGAAGGGGAACAGGCAAGTTGCTGCCCTTTTGTTCTTCAGTCTAGTTGTGGAGGACGTCGCTTCACTGGCCCGTGTTGGTATTGTGATCATTGCGCTCTTCCCGACTAAAGCAGATCTCACTCATGGTGGCTCATGGCAGCTCACACTGGCTGCTGGCTGCTCACGCTGGCTGCCAGCCACTCATGGTAGCTCACAGCAGCCCACTGCAGCCCCACTGCAGCCCCGCTGCAGCCTATGCCATCGCCGGTGACGCTCAGCAGCCCAGCTCCAGGTCAAGCTGTTGTTCACCATCTTAGCTGTAGAGGGCGCAGCATCACTGGCCCATGTGCGATCCGAACCAGCAGCCCAGCTGCTCAAAGTGTGTGCTCCCAAGCCAACCCTTAACCAATGAGCCACTCGGCCGGCCCAATCAGTCATTATCTTAAGCAGCATCAGTAACGGTGGGAAATTATTTGTGCCCAGGAAGTACAGCTACATGAAGTCCAACTATGCTTGCCAAATATTCCATGTGGATTAAGCCTTCAGACCTAACCAGTTATGCAAGGAATATGAGGAAATGCAGGGGATAGAGGAACCTGATAAACAGCACCACAAAAGAGCCACCAAACAAACCCCCAAATAATGAGACTTCCAACAATACAGCAAGCTATGTCTTCCCAAATCATCAAAAAGTTTTATATATATAAAATACACAGGGATGAGGGGGGCAGTAGGCTACATTAAAAGACACTAATATGTTATAACAACCAAAAGTCGTTCCTTGTATTAAAAAGAAAGCCCTAAAAGACAATTTTTATGGAAAATTAGGGAAATTTAAGTATGGGCTACGCAGCAGATGAAGTTTGAGAATTATTGCTAATTTTCCTAGCTAGGCTAATGGTGTCACGATGTAAGAGAATGTTGTTATTTTTGGAAGTCGCATGCTGATGTATTTACAGACGTGGTTACAATGTCTGTTCCCATTTTCAAAGGGTTCAGCTGGAATACTAGGAAGAGCCATAAACAAAGAAAATGTAGAAAATATAATAATTATTGGATTTATGTGGCCAGTATTTGGGTGATCAGTGAATTATCCTTTCAAGTTTTTCCCTATATTTGAAATATGTCCAAGCTAGCCTAGGAAATATCCAGAACCGCCTCGTTATTGGATGGGGACTGAAGGTGTAAACCACACAAACTGAGTGACGGAATGGGCAGGTGAACACTGCCTGCATCAAATAAAAACCACACTGAGACACCATGTCACTCCGGTCAGAGTGGCCATAATCAACAAATCAACAAACAACAAGTGCTGGCGAGGCTGTGGAGAAAAGGAACCCTGGTGCCCTGTTGGTGGGACTGCAGATTGGTGCAGCCACTATGGAAGTCAGTATGGAGGTATCTCAAAGAACTGGAAATGGAACTATCTTTTGACCCAGCAATTCCACTCTTGGGTATCTACCCAGAGGAATCTAAGACGCTAATTCGAAAAGATATATGCACCCTTATGTTTATTGCAGCGCTATTTACAATAGCCAAGACTTGGAAACAACCGAAATGCCCATCGGTAGATGACTGGATTAAGAAACTGTGGTACATTTATACAATGGAGTATTACTCCGCTATAAAGAAGAATGAAATCGTACCATTTGCAATGATATGGATGGACCTAGAGACTATTATGTTAAGTGAAAGATGTCAGTCAGAGAAAGACAAATACCATATGATCTCACTTATATGTGGAATCGGAAAAACTGAATGAATGAGCAAAGTAAATAGAAACAGTCTCATAGATATAGAGGAAAAACTGATGGATGGTATTGGGGGGAGGTGGGGATGGTGGGGAAGGGGAAGGGATTAGACAGCATAAATAGGCAACTACAATATTGCCACAGGGATATGAAAGACAGTTCGGGGAATATAATTAATAATGTTGTAAATATTTTGTGGGGTGTCAGGTGGTCACATGTCTTGTTAGGGAGACCACTTCATGGATGGAGTAGAGGCTTGATCACTGCACTGTACACCTGAAATTGATGTTGTATAATATTGTATGCCAACTGTAATTGAATATATAGATAGTCACGTGATGTGGAGTATACTGTGAAAGGGAGTCAAAGGAATTGTAATAGATATGTATGATATGGGGAGGGAGTGGGGGGGTGAATTGGGGGAGGGGGGTTGTCACTTTGAGGGGTAAAAGGTATAACTATTGCACTGTGTTGTACACCTGAAACTAATTTTCTTTTAAATGTTTATTTCACAATAAAAGAATTAAAACAAACAAACAAAAAGACGGCCTCATCACACTTGGCACAGGTAAGAAATACAGTCATTAACGAACAAAGACCCTGGAGTTGCCCAGCCTGATGATAGATAGTGTTAGCTACCAAATCACTGGCTATTGATTCAGATGCGGATAATGGAAACGCCAGTGGGAGCTGCCTCTGGAGTGTGTGGGCTTCCTGATAAAAACACTGACCACCCTGGGCCGCACATTTTTCATCAGCAGATACCGTATTAACATAAGGCATGTTACACAGGTTTGTATACAACCCTGGTATTAAAATATCTTAGACAAAATCACACACGTTGCCACATTCCAGCAGTAATTTTCCTTGAACGTATCTTTGTCAATGACTCTCCATTGCCTACCTAAGAAAATATGAACTGTTTTATGTAGCATTACAGCCATCCCCTGACCCACCCCACACTAGCCTTCTTTCCTTCATGTTCCACCTGTGATCAGCCACACTGCGTCTTTGGCCATTTCTCCACATATAACATGTGCTTTGTGTCTTTGCCCATTTGCTCCACCAAGAGGCCACTCCCCTCTCTAGCTCTTAGGGATCACACCCAAGACAGCCAGGGCTACCTGAGATGGAATCTAAGTTTCAGCACTGACTGGCTGTGTGAGGAAGTCACTGCATAATTAACTTAAGAAGAACACCCACTTCCCAGAGTGATCAACTAGTACTTTTACATAAGGGTTTGATTAATGCTGTCTGTCTGTCTATATCTATCTATCTATCTATCTATCTATCTATCTATCTGTCACCTAGCTAGCTATCATCACATCATCACCACCACCACCACCATCCTCATCATCATCAGTCTGTATTTGGTAAAGGTCTGTTGAATACATGAATAAAAAAGGTAAGATAGATGGATATTCAGAGGTCTCAATTGCAGAGCAATACCAAAGCAAAGCCAGAAGGTTATGATCTGACTTAATGATCCCCCCAGATTGGGCTAAACCAATTCCCTAGGTCTTGCTTCTGGGTTCCTTGGCCTGGCAGGGTGGAATAAAGCGCCAGCAGGGTGTTCTTCGACGGGCCCCTGAGAAGGCCCAGAGCCTAGAGGATCCTTTCTAGGAGAAAGCACATGCCTTGACCTCAGCCGGCCCACGTGGGCAGGAACCCCTGGGCTCAGCCAGCTCCTGACTCTCATTCTCACCCAAGCCAGAAGTAGACTTCCTTCCCAACTCCTGTTCTTGACCTCACAACCAAGTTTATGTGACTTTGGAGAACTTTCTGAACTCACTGCTTCCACTTGCCTAGTGCGCCCTGACTCGCCCTGTAGGACACAGGTGCTCTGAGATGGCTTCCTTGGCCTCTGCCCTTGACCCCTCTGCCCAAGCTCAAACGAAGTGGTCCCTCTTGTTCCCATAACGCCCTGCGTATCCCTCCAGCATTGCTCACTTCAGGTTGTTTTGAAATGGTGTGTTTTCCCGTTACCCTGCTCTTTACATCATGGGATCCTTGAGCTAGGGCGTTATGCGTGGCCGTCTGCCTGGAGTTTAGCACAAGGCCTGGCACATGACAGCCAGTCAAGGACCATCAGTGGAATTGGCAACAGTTGGCAAGAGGCACACAGGAAATATCCCTGGATGGTGATGGTGACATTGATGATGAGCTTGGCAAAGCTTAATTGGAAGCATCCAAACTGAAGTCACCGTGGGAAAAGCAAACTCAGAATGAGCGCCGAGCACCTGGCCAGGAGTGGCAGGGTCGTGAGAGAATGTCAGTGTGCCATCTCTCGGCAGGATGGCCTGGTAGGGCTGGTGCAGGGTAGTGAGAGGATGTCAGTGTGCCATCTCTCTGCAGGGCAGCCTGCTGGAGCCGGTGCCCCTCCACCACCGGGGCCTGACAACCGGCGGGGGCTCGCCCACGCATCTGTGTGCTGAGAACACCATCGCGACACTGGGCCACTTCAGAGCCATTTGCAAACAGATTACATGCAAGATGCCACATTCCAGGAGAGCTGGGAGCAAGTCCACGGCTTAATCCAAAAGCAGTGCATTCCCTTTGTTTTGTTTCTCTTCTCTGTAAAACCCAGTGCTCCTCAAATCAGACATATATGGAGCTCTGGGGCCTAGCAAACTTAGGGAACATAAACTTCGTAGAAAATTGTTGAAACAGGAATGTCAGGGAGCCTTCCAGCAGGTTCTCTGTGTTTGCAGCACTCTGTGCTATGGGAATCAAGCTGGAGCAAGTCCCAGGAATGAATTCCAAATGACCTGGAAGGGATCCTAAGTGGAGAGGGCCAAAGACCTTCCAAGTCCCTGCTGCACTCAGGGGTGAGAACAGGGGAGGGAAACAAAAGCAGACAAACGGAATCCAAGGCTGGGTCGACCTTGGATCTCAGTCCTGTCCTTTGAACCTCCGAGAGGATGACCTGAGCCCTGTGAGCTGGCGGTGGGCCCCTATCCGCAGTGCACTGTGAATCCCAGTCTTCATTTGGCCACACGCGAAACTGCCTGGCACATAACACCTGCTCAATGTTTGTAAAGCAAAGCGATGGCTAGCCTCGTCTCTCATCAATTCCTTCCTGGCCTCCTGTCACAATACCTGAGTCTCCCTGATATTATGAGAAACCACTTTTCCATCTAAGCAATATCAGCTCACCTCAGAGGGCCTCAGGCTATCCAACTGACCTCCTCGCTCCTGGACAGGGAGCATTATAACCCTCAGAACCGAGTCCTGTCACCTCTCTCCTGAAGGATATGACTGTGGGCTAGATGACCACAGAAGGACCCAGGAAGCACACATTCCTGTCCGAGGGAACGTGCTGCTAGTGGCAGGTGTGCAGCCTCTGGCCCTTGCCCTGGGTTCCCACTGAGCTCTGTGCCCAAGCCCAGGGCCTCGGCTTCAGCAGGCCTGACATGCTTCCCCAGGATCTTCACCCACATGTTCAGATGGCAGTGTCTGCAAGATCCCTCTCCAGCCTGGAGGCCTGGAGACACTGGACTGGAGATGCAAAATGCTCTTCCTGTCCACAGAGCACGTCCCCACTGCAGGCCATCTGCATAGCCCTTCCTCAGAGGGCTCGCTGACTCCAAAATCAATCTCTTCTCACCTCGGGGTGAACACACTGCTGGTGGCCGGCCAGCATGGGCCACCTGGCATGGAGCTGGGTTCCCCCATGTCCACCGCAGTCTTTCCTGAACCACCCACTAACGCTGGCTTTTTCTTAGCTGAGGTTTCAGAGGTGGGCCTGATTTCCAAGGTCTGCTCTGTGTGTCTCATGCTTGTCCCTAGTGGGCTGTCACCTCCTCGAGGAGAGAAACTGTGCTGCTGTGTCTGACTGAGCCCCAAGTGCAGGGCACCCAGCAGAGCACACAGCAGCCATTGATAGGTTTGGTGAATTGAAGCTGGACCATATGCACTTTTGTCACTGAATAGTGCTGGATGAAATCAGATTTCTGAGTGTAGCTTGTGCATCAGCTGAGACAAGAGGTGGCCTCGGGGTGACTGCCCTGAAATCGCAAATCTTAGAGACCCGGGTGTCATGGAATATGGCCCCTTGTCCAGAGTAAAGATTAACTCGGGGTCCTGGAATGACCAAACAAGGTCTGACACTTAATGTCTTTTAATCAGTGAATCCTATAAATACTCTGTATAAAGAGATTTATTGCATCTCACAATTTCAGTTGGTCCAGCTCAAAATAACTTTCCCTCTTGAAGAAAATCAAAGCATAGGAGAATGAGGGAGCCCAGATGTGGGTTGTGTGAATGATGTCTTATCAGTTTACAAAAGGAAAATGGCAATCACGTTGAAGCCTGCAGTATATGTTACATGGTATTCTTACTGTCAAGGCAGTACCAATGAGACAATGAAGCACATACACAGGAAAGCATGACTTACAGCGCCATGTGACATAAGCTAAGACGTCTAAACATTCTGTGAGGTGAGAATTATAATTTGTTTTACAAATTAAGTGACTCAGACTAAGTCACATTAGGCAAGTTTTCTAAACTCCCAAGTTTTGACCAACTTACTGACCTGAAATCTTATAGACAGTCTGTCCAATCTCATTGCTTCATGACCATTTCATAACCATAGCCTCCTAGAATGTCAGACTTGGAAAGGGGCCCATAAATAATGCTTTAAAATATGTAATAAAAAATAATTTATGCATACTCCAAAAAAGTTAAACTGCAGAACAAGGTGCAATGGGAAAAGGGAGTCTCCCTCACCCCTCACCCAGAAAGCTTCACGTCCGCTGCTGTCATCACCATGAGTTGCTTAGGCATCCTTCAAAGATATACAAACGTGTGTGCATATGGAGATCTTACTTATTTACACAAATGAGTATATTATGCTTACAGCAGTGCACCTCGCTTTCGTCAATTAAAAATATAACTTGGAGATATGTTCCCTATCATGCCTATAGCTATAAATCATGCATATTTTTTGATAATCTATTTTATGGTTTTAACAAAAATTATTTAATGAGTACCCTATTACTGGACAATTAATTTTTTTCTAGCATTTTGTTACTATTAAAATGAACATCCTTATACTTATTTTTTTTATTTTTATTTTTTAATGAGTGCCTAAGGAGAATTCCTGGTTCAAAAGGTATGACCATAATTACCAAATTGCCTCCAAAGAGAAGGCAAAACTTTACACCTCCATTAAAAGTGTACAAAATGCCTGTTTTCAATCAAATTCACCAATACAATGTATTAAGATTTTAAAATGTTTTATGACTCTAAGAGATCAAATGGTATCTCATTTTAAGTTTTATTTCTAATAAAGAGTGAAGTTAAGCTTTTCACCTAAAGTTTAGAAGCCGTTTGTATTTCTGGATCCATGAAGTGGTTGGTCAGGTCGTTTGCAAAATTGTAAATTAGACTTTGACTTTTCCTAATTGGTGTATAAGATATAAGATAGCTTTACACGTCAAGAAGGGATGATCTGTATGTATCCTTTAAGTAGCAAAATTCTTTTTTGCCCCGTACTTATCTATCTTTTTATTTGGGGTAATCTCTCACGCTAAATCCATAAATTTGAATAGTTTTTAGATATTGTGATATATGGATTTTGTTTCCTTCTTTAGTAAGTTCTTTCCCACTCTGAAATTTTATAAATAAAATTCTTCCATGTTTTGTCCTAGTATGTTTAATTGGATTTTACACCTTTCATGGTCCATCTGGAATTTACATTAATATATAAGGCATGACAGAGGGTCCAGATTGATTTTTATGTCAAATGTTAGTTATTAGTTCAAAAATATTTCTTGTATAATCTATGCCTTTCCCAATGATTGTATATTTATTATATACTAAATTTACATATGCGTTAGTGTGTATTTTTATAATCTATTTTCCTTCATTGGTCCTTTTTTCTCTGAAGAGAAGCACCAAATCACTTAACTTATTGAAGCTTTGTAACACATGTAACATCTCAATACATTTTTAAATCTCATTTCTTTTTCATCTTCAGATATTTTACATTTATTCAAAAATAATATATTTATAAAATTTAGAAATTGACAAGGTAAAAAGTTCTGTTGAAATTTCATTGAAATTATATTTAATTTATATTGCCAAAGTATCTCTTTATTCTAAATACAGGGCATGCTAGTCTTTTAAATCTTTCAGCAGAATTTTAATGTTTTCTTCATGTAGATGTTCTTTACAGATGTTTGGTTTATTTTTAATTATTTTGGTTAATGATGAAATTTTCAATAGAAACTTTTTCTTCACTAGGGCAAATACAGAGAGAGAGAGAGAGAGAACATGAATGAGTGCATTATATCCTAGGACCAAGACCAAAACCAAAATGTATTCACCCTAAAAAGACTAAAAGCAAGCTGATGGCATCAGTAACATCTCCCAATAATTGGAGTACCTGACAGAACGAAACTCAGCAACCACTAAGGGAATTAACAATAGTTCTAACAGCACATCACATAGGATGTTTAGCATACAATAAAAACATTATGAGACAAAGAGGGAAAAATGTAACCCATAATCAAGAGGAAAAGCAGTCAATAGAAATTTAAGTATGATAGAGAATTTAAAGGCAAAGAGGTACATTAAGAATGAACAGAGGAGGAATTGTAGCAGTGAACTGAAAACTATAAATAGACCAAAGGTAAATTTTCAAAAGAGTAAGATATCTGAAATTTAAAAAGTATTTAGATATGCCTATCAGCAGGTTAAACAGTGAAGAAGAACATATCCATAAATTGAACATTAGACCAAAAGAAATTTGACAAACTGACAAAGAGACAAGAAATATTAAAAAAAAAAAAAAAACAAAAAAACAGCAACCAAACAAACAAACAAAAATCAGATCCTCAGTGACCTGAGGGAGAATAATAGGCAATGAAATAAATATGCAATTAGATTCCCAGAAGGAGAGGAGAGACAAAACCATTCAGGGAAAAACACTGGGGAAGTAATGGCTAACATATTTTCAATTTTTGTGTAAAGCATCAATCTACAGATTTAAGAAATACAACATCCCCTAGCAAGATAAAGAAAAAGAAAACCACACCTAAGCCACATCAGAGTAAAACTTTTGAAAAACAAATATGAACAGAAAAAATTTAAAGAGGTCAGATTTAAAAAAAAAATACAGTAAACACACAGAGAAAAACAATTGAGTGCTGACTTATCAGAGAAAAAGGGAGGCCCCAAACAAAGTAATAACATCTTTAAAGTGGTAAAAAACAAAAACTGCCAATCCTTTATTTTACATCATTTAAAGTACATTTAAAGTATCCTTTAAAATGAGGCAGGAACAAAGAAATTTCAGAGAAATGAAAGCTAAGGAAATTTGTTTCCGGCATACTTACACTATATGAAATGATAAAGGAGATTCCTTGAGAATGATAGTGACATCAGATCAAAGTTTGGAAATACAGGAAGAAATGAACAGCACTATAAATGATAAATGTATGGATAAATATAAAAATTAATTTTCTTAATTTCTTCATAGTAAACTATTAAATGTTATAATATGGAATTTTTAACATATGTAATAGTGAAAAATATGAAAAGACTAATACAGAGGGCAGTGAACATAAATGGAATAATACTTCAAGGTTTTTATATGAAGTGGTACAATATTAATTCTGAAGAGAAAATAATAAGTGAAAATATATAATTTTATTCCCAGAGTAATCACTGAATGAAAAAAATAAAAAGAGCAAGGACACCAACACCACCACCACCACCACCACCGAGAGGTATAGTCTTAAAAAGGCAATATAGAAAATGGAATTTTAAAAAATAGCTTAACTCAAGATAATAAAGAGAAAAAAGGAATAAAAAAATTGATGGGACAAAGAGAAACAAGTAGCAAGATGGTGACAATTGCATTAAATGTAAATGGACTATTATTCCAGTCAAGATGGCAGAGTCATTAAACAGTCAATATAGCAGAGTCATTAAACACTGTGCTCACCTCTTCTCAGAACCACATCAAAATTATAACTAAATTACAGAACAACCATCACTGAGAATCACCTGACGTCTTGCTGAACCAGAGCCTGACAGCTACAGACACGCAGGAGAAGCCACCTCGACACTGGTAGGAGGGGCAGAGACACAACACAAAACAGGCCGGTCCCAACACACATGTGACCATTAAAAATTGGGAGGGAAAGCTTGGGTGTGAAGGTCCCCAGTCCCTCCCCAGGCCAGGGCTTCAGTGCCGGGGAGAGGAGTCCCCATAACTTCCTGCTGTGAAAACCAGAGTTTGTGGCTGAGTGAGACGGAGGGCAGCTGCCCTCCCAGGTGCTCCTCCTAAATGGCTGCGCACAGACTTACCTGCTGACCACGCACTCGCTCTGAGCTCCAGCGCTGGGCGGGGAGGGGGGCAGCTCGGGAGGCGACAGGGACACACAGGGAGGAACTGAGTCATCTGGCCTCAGGGTGAGGCCTGGAGGGGCAGCTTTCTCCCGGAGGGAGGAGCTGGCGGAAGCCAGTTTCTGTTGAGCCCGCCCCTCCCTGCGTGCAGACGCACGCCCAGCCCAGACGCACTCAGGTACACAGACGCATACCTGAGTCCCCATCAAACTGCCTAACACCATGGGCTCCACCCTGGTGATTCGAGACCCCACCCCACCCAAATTTCGGGCACACCCAAGCGACTTTCAGTGGCTTTTTTTGTACAAACCACCTGCCCTAGCTCATGCTACAGACTTTCCTAGGGTCTCTCAAAGGTTCGTGGAGCCCAGACAAGCAGCATCTGGCTTGAGCATGTCCCATACCTCCGGCTGAGCAGCCCTAAGCCTGGCACTAGCAACAGCTGGCCTTGGTTTGTGGCTTGGCCTCTCAAGGCACCTCCAAACACAGTGCAGGTGGTGGCCATCTGTGATTTGCTTTATGGCTCATGCCAGGTGGTCCTGGGCAGGGCACAGGCTGTGGCCAAACTTGGCCTGCAGCGGGGTCCCCTCCTAGATGGCCCTGGGGCTGGCACACCCAGTGGCCAGCTTTGAACTCAGCTGGAGCTTCACCCGGGCACCTCCAAGGACAACATACCCAAAGGACACACTGGCCAGACACCAGAGCCTTGCTAAAGTGAATCTTACTCCATGGGTCAGCCCCTGACCACAGCTCCTCCACTGTAGTCATGGCCAGTCCTCACAACCAATCAGCCTGAGGATGAATCCCTCCCATTTTCACTTTAAAAAATGTTCTGTGCATGTGACACTTCCTCTACTCTCCAAAAAGATTTCTTTTAGTCAGGGAATGAATATAAAATTTGATTTTATGTTTCTCTGGAATCGTTGCCACAATTTTTCCCATAAGACTGATTCATTTCAAACCTTCAATTAATGAAGGGAAAAAGGGCGGTGGTGTTATTCACATACATGTCATCTGTCTCAGCACATCATTCCAAACGAATGACTAAACAGGGCTTGTCCCTTGCAGACCCAAGTGACAGTGCCTTAACCATGTAGTCAGAAGTGATCATCAGTCTTTGGTGACTTTGCCACGTGCACTCAATCTGAGCATCTTTCTTTCCCTGGAAAGCTGGTATGACCCCCAACCCCAACCCCTGCTTTGAAACTTGCCCCTGTCCGTCTCAGATGGAATTGCATTCCTAACGTTTAAACTCCCCCAAAGCAAAATGTACATGGTCTGTGATTTGGGAAGATTTTCTTCTGTTGTGTTAACTGATTGTTTAAAAACAAATGAACCCCAACTCCATCCAGACCTGGTCAATTTCCTCTCCCTGCCATCTGATCCAGAAGCCAAAAATTGGAAATTTTCCTGTGCTGGCTTTACACTCTGAATTAAAGAAGGGAACGCAGTGTGGGAACACATCTTGGCTGTACGAGGCCTTGGAGAAGACCCAATGGCAGAGTGTCCCCCGGGGTGTGGGCTGGGAGCGTGATGAATGAGCCGGCCGCAGAGCCCTCCTCCTCCCCAGCATATGGTTTTGTACTTTCTTCCTAATATATTGCAGGGTCATTGCTAAGGCGCGAACAGCCCTGGAACTCCTCCCCATCCCTTAAGACTTAGCCAGCCCACCCCACGTTTTACTTGAACCATAAACCACTTGGAAAGGCAAGGCTCGCACGGTCGTTGCAAGGCGCAAAGCATTACATTGAAGACGCATCTGTGCGTCCTAGGGAGGGTTCAAACGGCAAGGCGTTTGTTTCACATCTCTTAAGGGGAGGAAAACGGAGAACAGGGTGTCTGATGGACGGGAGAGGGGTCCAGGACACGTAAGGGCATGCACACTTGCGCTTACAACCATATCAGGATTTCGTTAAAACATTGTGTCCAGAGAAAACACATCTGCCCAAAACTTTCCCATTCACTATAATTAATGTGGAAAAAGTCATCCTTAAGTTTCTGAGGTCTGAATAATGATTGCCCCAAAATGGTGATTTTTAGTACTGCTTTGAATTTTCAGAAGTTTTTTGAGCCTTTTTTATGGGTCAGTTAACTTTGTGTTTTTTTGGTTTTTGTTGCTGTTTTTTAACTCTCAGAGACAAAAAGTTATATTTATCCAAAGTTTCAGGAACTCAAAAGTCCAGGAAACTGGGATACTATTTAAATCTGATTTATGTTGGTCCACGCTAGAAAGACTATGGGGGAGGAGAAAATATATGACTATTCGGTTTCTGATACTCTGATTTAAAATCTACAAAAGCTACATGTTCAGAATTTCTCTCAAACAATCAAGTGTCACGTCTGACAAACGGGAGTCATTCAGGAAGTAGACCTTTTTCAAGTGCAGTTGGCAACGGGAAGACTGGAGGGGCAGAGAGGCATGTCCCGCCTGTGGGCTCTTGCCGTGTACCTGGGGCAGAGTGTACACCGTAGGCTTCTCCCAGCCCCAGTTTTCCTGAGCTGCATGAGTAACAGGAACAGGAGAAGCCCACAGAACACATCAGAGGCCTTCGCTCAAAGGCAGGAGATGGAGACGACTGGGAGAAGCCACCCGTGTGCACGCACACGCACACTCAAACACGCCCTGAGCCATGCCTCGGTGAATGGTCAGGATGGCTAAACACTCAGCTTTCACTGTCGTCTTTTTCACAGCGAAGCGTGTCTGACTTGGTGGCGTCTCTTCTCCTCCCTCATGCCCCTGGCCTCCACCTGCCATATTTCTGTCTAGGGGTCTGGATGATTTGTTTGATGTCTGTGTCACTTCTGGTCCTCACCGCCCAGGGGTGCCACATGGGTGTCACCGAAGTGAGTGACCCTGGAGGACACCAAAGGCTCCTCACACACACATTCCACTTGATCTTTCCTCTATCAGCCTTTGTTCTTTCTTGTTATTCAAGAACCTTGGAAGGAAAGGTAAATGGAAGCTGGGATTTTAAGCTTAAAATGGAAAGAGGGAAATGGAAGAAGTAAAAGAAGTAAAAAAAAAAAAAAAAAGGATCGGGATGCAAATAGAATCGAATTTGCCACCCAAGTATTTCTAAGTTGTTTCTCCTCACCCCCAATCTGTTCTATTAGTTCTAATCCCACTGGTAATTATTTTATTGTTAGCAAGTATGGTAGATATATTTTGCTTAAGTTTAATGCAGGTAATCTAAAATTTTCCACCTGATACAGCAAAACATATAGACCAAAACTCATAAACGTCATCCCAAGAATGAATAAAGTTGTATCTGTCCAAGAAACAATGTAACGTAGAAGGTAGTAGCCGGGTCTGGCACTGGACACCTTGCTCGAGCGCGGGCTTCTGGTCAGCCACTCAGCGTCGCGGTCTCCTCAGCTGGGAATTGGGGGTACCCCTCATGACCACCACCTCCTCGGTGGCTGTAGGGACTGAAGCAGTCAGTACACGGGAAGCCCAGGGAACAGCGTTTGATGGACACGGCTGGCGCCTTCTACTCAGCAGCCAGTACACGGGAAGCCCAGGGATCAGCGTTTGATGGACACGGCTGGCGCCTTCTACTCAGGAGGCTGCCCCTCCCTTCAGCCCTCGTCCCCCGACTGTGGAAAGAAAGGCACAGAGTCTTACCTTGCCATCGCCTCAGTGAGCCAATGAGAGCATCCCTGCCTGCAGTCCTTACTGCTGGCAGATAATACCGTTTGCCTGGTCTCCTTTCTTTCCTCGAAACTGAGGCTACCACAGTGACCCACGGAGGAGGGAAGGTCGGCAGGAAGGCCAGAACATCCATGCCCTCTGTCCTGCAAGCGGCTGCCCTCTTCTCAAGCAAAGGACTGGGTGGCCAGCGGAAGCGCACAGCCCAGCGGTGGAAACCAGCGAGGGTCTTTGGGATTATCTAAGCACAACGTCTAGACGAATGTTTCACCGTGCCACCCCCATTGAGACGAAGGAAGGAAGGCAGACCGTGGGACGCATGGTTCACTGACAGCCTTCTGGCTGAGGAGGGCTGGGGCTAGCTTTGGGGGCTTACTTGCTGCTAAAAACATGGGCAATTGCTCAGAGCCTGGGCCTTGGATAAATGAGAGACCCTGGTGCAAATGTAGATGCCAGGATCACATGCTACACTTACTGCCCCTGCTGCGGAAGCTCCCTAATTTAAGGTTTACTTACTCATGCACTGAATTCACTGCAGCTCTTCACTTACACCTGACTGTTTTTCTCACAAAGGGGACTTTGGGTGTCCAGTGCTGTGAGTCCGGCATCCTCGCAGCCTGGAGCACTCCAAACAAACCCGCGAGGAGGGAAAGGAGGCACCAGAGCAACACTTGCATAATAGTTAAAAAAAAAAAAAATCCTTCTCCAGAAATAAAATGGGGATTCCAGACCCATATGGTAATAAAATAGAGCCAAACCCCCATTTTAAAAATGTAATGTTTCCCCCTCTCCTGAAAATGTTTATCTTATCTGTTTTTAAAACTTAAAAAGGCAAACTAGGCAGGAATTATCTTTAGGAAAATGGGAAGTCGTTTGAGCCAGAGACGATGAGTCATGCTTCTGTTTTCTTTTTTTTCCTACCATAACTGTTGCTTTTGGAAGGCATCTGAATCATGGTTATTAATTTATCTGTATGTGATTTCCAGCTGCTGATCACATGGTAAACCATATATGACAGGGAACAAGAGAGGAGTCTGGGGACCAGGGCTTTTCTCAAAGTGAAAAGCAGGTTTTGAAAGCCACGAGCCCTGGCACCCACGTCTCTTGGCAATCACTGTCATTTCTCCAAGAGGCGCCTAACCCAACGGGTGACGAAGGGTAATCAGCTGGAAAATGGAATTTGTCCATACATGGGAGACGGAGCCTGGGAGGCTGAGCACTCGGGGGCCGGCTCCGAAGCCGGATCCGGCCAGAGGGAGCCCACGTGTGGACGGGGGCCTGCTGCCGTGGTTGACAGACACCTACTGTGTGCTCAGCCCTATTTGACAAGTGAGGACAACACAAAGACATGGATTTGTTAACGTCCCTTAAGCTCCCAGTAAGCAGGAAGTGTGGGCAAAACCTTGGTGTGAAAGAGCTGAGTGCTTCCGGCCTGGGACACAGCACCCACACTTCTTACCCAGCTTCCGCCTCCCATATGCGCTGCCTGAGAAAATCACTCGATGGAATCAAAGTAAAAGAGTCTGTCAATAAACCGGGACTCATAATGCCTCCCTGGCCGGGTAAGAGAAACAGGTGTGAATGTCCCATGTAAAGCACATACACTATGTCTACATGGAAAAGCAGGCTGAGCCCAGCCACCCATGGAAGCCAAGGTCAGATGCGGATTTTGGAAACTTGATAAAGGGGGAGATTGCTTCTAGATTTGGGGGAAGGTGTGTCCTTTAGGAGGAGGCAGGTCTGGCCTGGGGGTGGGGCCATGGGGAGGAAGGACGAGCCTGGGGACATGGGCAGACCAGGATGCCTGGACCGTTGGTTCAGGAAAGAGAACCAGGTGGGGGCCAACTGAGGACGCAGGTAGGGGAATATTAGCCCCACGTGGTGGGTGCTCGGTAGCCAAGGAACAGATTATTCTGCTTGTTGTCTTTAGAAGTAAAACTGAATCCAAGGGCACTCAGTTATCAGCAGGGTAGATGCAGCGTGGGTACAGGCCGTCTCGGCTTCACTAATTAATACAATATCATAAGGCTTCAGTGTTTGATACAGCAACAAGGAGAAAGGGAAGCTTGCCCATCCCTCTGCCCTTCTGGGTAGACTCTTTCTTCCCCTTCCATGTGGGGTTTGCGTCCCTGGGACGTTTGAAGGCAGGGGGCTTTCTCTCATTGCTCTGTCTACCGTGTATCTCAGGGACAGTCCAAGAATGTCATAGCCTTGGAGAGACTTGAATTTCAGAGTCACCAAACCACACTTTTGTGCCGGCCCAGGTACACACAAGGTCTCGGAGCTTGAAACCATGTCGCAGTTTCCTCCGTAAACACAACACACAAACAACTGACCAAGGGACCTTGGTCTGTCACCAGGAAAGCCAGCTCTGTGGTGGCTGTTTCTGACGAGTGGGGACTGCACGTCTGTCCAGTAACAGTGCCGTTGCAGGTGGGACAGGCCATGCGGCTGTGGAGGGAATATGGTAATATTCTGAAATGGCAATTCTCCTAAATAAATAGCACATCAACTTACTTAAACCTAATCATAAATGGTACAAATTGGGCCCATGTGCAAACCGAAACCCGAGCTGAAGTCCGGAGTTAAAGCAACCATTGTCTCTGTCCTGACCTGGGCTAGAAAGCCCTGGTGTCCGATTACGTCTGTTAAAACGATTCAAATGCCAGCCCTGTATTTTAATTATAAATATATAAAAAATTTTAATAAGACGGCATTCTGGGCTTGCTAAGCTTTTAAAATGCTCATTGGGGGTGGAGCGGGTAGTGGAGAATTCCATGTGCCCCAGATCCCGTGCCAGCATATAATGATTGAATGTTTTCCTGTAATAAATTGAAAAAATCTGGTTTGTAAGAATGGATCCAAATCACTTGGCATTAGAAAGGTAATTTGTTACCTGGCTTCCAATGTGTTGGAACTTGGTGAGGAGCTGCAATCGCCAAAGAAAGGAAAAGCATAAGAAAGAAGCCTGCCCCCGCCCCCAGCCTTGCAAATCCCCTCCACCCCCTCCCTTGGCCCTCACCGCCCTGCCCCAGCCTCGCCGCACTTTCTCATGGCTCCCAAACAGAGGTTCTGCCCCCCGAACGTGGAAAAGGGGCTTCTCAGGACCAAAGCCAGCTCGTAGCCACCTCCGCTGTACCTCTCCAAACCTCGGGCCTGCTTAATTATGATTAATTGCCACATGGATAATCAGATACAGTTTCGAAAGGTTGGAAATGACATTCCAAGGACACGAGGGAAGACGCGAAATCTTTCTT
Source organism: Aselliscus stoliczkanus (assembly GCA_033961575.1). Taxonomy (NCBI): domain Eukaryota; kingdom Metazoa; phylum Chordata; class Mammalia; order Chiroptera; family Hipposideridae; genus Aselliscus; species Aselliscus stoliczkanus. The sequence goes on from CM066729.1 coordinate 183,565,245, forward strand.
TGTTCCCGGGAAGAAAAGGCAGGTCCCTCACTCAGCCCGTAACCTTTTCCTATTTTAACAATTCCAAACAGAATTAAGGCCATCCATATACTGCTCCCACCCTGGGGGAACGCAACTTCAACTGCGCCATTTCTGCAGCTGCCAGGCTTCAGGCCCCTGTCTCTAACGCAATGTTGGGGTGCCCTTCTGCTTGGAGGAAAGCAGTTTCAAGTTTCTGCTTTCCGCCTGTGCTTTCTGGGTGGCGGGACATGATGAGAAAGTACAAAAAGGAAAAGAAATGGAAAGAGTAAATAATAACAACAGCAGTTAAAAAGCTTCCGCTCTTGACTTGACTAGATCAAATGTAACAGGCTTCCGCCCTTCTCCTTATTCCTTGCTTGTTTTAGAAAACAGTGTGCAAAGCGGGGCGAGCTTGTCTTGCCAGCTCTTCCCTCCATTGAAAATCCCTTCGGCTAAGGCAAGGATCACAGCGTGTCATTTCCAGTCTAGCAGAAGTGCTGGGCCCCGCTCAGCTCCTATTACCAGGACGCGAATCCCTGGCTCCCGGCGCCAGGGCTGCCGCTCTTGGCTCCCGTCCCAGTATTGTTCCCTCCGTTACATTCCAGAGGGCCTCGCAGCCAGTTAATGTTTGCAGTGGGAGGTCCAAATATCCAGCAATCAGCACTGAACTTTCCTCTTTTTGTTGAGAACTGCAGGTTTCTAATGCAATGACTGGCTTTAAAGGAAAAGTTGCAGGTGAACACAAAAGCACTAATTTACATTTTATTCACAAACAATAATATTTGCAGGAGTTTCTCCATGTGTGCCCATAAAAGAGTTTTAGAAGATGTCTGGCTTTTTAAGACTTTATGGGGGCTGGAATTGGTTTACCAATTTAAGGGCAGTCATTTTATTTTATTTTTCAAATTCGAAATAGCATAAGCGTATTTTATCCTAGAATGCTAATGGTCCCTCCATTCCGCATCGTTAATACGGGGGCTCACGTGGGACACGACCGTCAGAAATGGATAAACTAATTTGAACCAGTTTCAAACACACAGCATTTAATTAGATCACATCTTCAGCATAGATTTTAAAGGTTGGGGTTTTCAGTGCACGTGGACGATGCCCAGCATCTTGGCTGTGGTCCTGGAGAGCTGTGCCAAGACGGCCACCACTGACGGGCCCGTGATTGGGACCAACATTTCATGGCATTTTGCACAGGATTTCATGCCCAATGGAAGCACCTGGGAAAGCAAGGTTCTGACCCTCCCTAGCCCTGCAGACCTCTGGTCCAGCCAAGGCCTTCTCAAGAGCACAGCCAGGCAGAGCTCCAGTGTACTGGGGTCTTCCCAGTGGGGACCCCGTTCCCACCATAGAAGCTGGAGCCATGCCCGTGGCCCACGGGGAAGGAGGCTGCAGACCATCCTCCCTCACCCACAGGCTCTCTCGTGATTCAGTAGCTTTGGCACAAGCCTGCTTGGAGTCGGGGAACACAGTTCCTGAGGGTGTTGCCCTCGGAGCCAAGAGGCTGAAGGCTTGATCTTCCCAGAATAAAGGCGAGGGCATGACACTGCCCTCCACAGGCCTGGAGGACAGGCTGCCCAGGGCCTCTCTATGAGACAATCCGCCAAGGAACCCTGGGCCTGATTTCAGCGCCACAGAGGCGGGGAGTAAACGGAGTTCTTTCCTACGGCTTCCTCCTCTGCCCACGGCCACCGCAGTCCTTCCTCTACCCCCTGGATCAGGGTTTTCCTGGGCCTCCCAAGGTAAACAGAGACAACATTTCATTCTCTCTGGTCATCAGCTTCAAAATGAAGGGAAGCCTTGTTTGGTCTCTTCACCCTCATGGTGACTTCATCCCATTCTTATGAAAACCACGACATCACCCCCACTTTTCTGGCAGAGAGGTCAGTCCACTTCCTCTTGCATGTCGCACTACTCTTGCCTAGAGAGATGTGAGAAGTACAAACCAGTGTCCCTGGCAAGCTGATGCCCTGCAGGGACAGCTCATTTGCCAGCACATTTCTGAGCCTCCCAGAGGCGCCCAGTGGAGTGAGTGACACCCCCCTGCTGACGTTCCTCAGTAGCATCCCGCTCAGAGTACTAGTGTAGACTCATCGCCCATATTTACTTCCTCTCCTCCTCTGCTTACTTCCTGTACTCAGCTCCATTTTTAACTCCCTTATTCACATCCTATTTTTCCCTCTCACCTTCCATACTCACCTCCTACAATTACTTTCCATTCTCACCTCCTATAATTCCTCTCAGGTATTCACTTCCCACACCCACCTCCTGTACCACCTCCTTGACACTCTCCTCTCATAGTCACTTCCCAGACCTACCTCCCATATACTTGTGTCATCGAGCCGGGCCTGTGTCTCAGCCCTCTCCTCCCCACTGATCCTTCCCACCGTCTTCCCAGGACAAACAAGATATCCAGACTCAGAGGAGAGAAAAATCCCCATTCATGGTTTGGTAAAATAATACAAAAGTCCAAATAGAGTTAGAGTGTTTAGCCTTGTTAGAAAACAATTTCAATAGCATTTTTTCATTTTACTCTTTGTCGACTCACCCTGACCATCATCGAATGGGGAGTCATTGCCTTGCTTCTTCATTCTTTTATTCAACAATTTTCACTGACCCTCCTCTCTGCCAGGTAACAGAAGGTTGGGGAGAGAAGTAGCCAGAGCAGATATTATGAAACTGAAGGCTATAAAAAAATTCATCATGCAAAATGCGGTGAGAGAATAAATGGTGGTAAAGAACCGGGCTCCCCACTGTGATTTTGAGAGCATAATTAATTTGCTGGTAAGCCTCCAAGGGGGCCCAAGGATCCCTGACCCATCTGGAATTTTCTGCAGTGCTGTACAGGGTTGCCACTGTGCTACTAAAAAGGGATGAGGGCCAGGGTCAGGACAACGTGTCCAGAGCCAGAGGACAGTAGGGAACATGCAAAGAACAGCATGACCCCTTCTCACCCCTTTTACCTAAACCCAAGCTAAATTAGTTCTGCTGCTCCCCGAGCCATCAGGAATCCACTCATAGACAAGGACTTCCACGTCTGAAAAAGACCACCGTAACACAGCTTAGTGGATTCCATGGTTTAAGCCAATCTACAGGGTGAGTTAATTAGTGTTTGACATGTATTTAGCCTAATTATGCTAAACTATGTTCAGATATATGTGTTATTAGGGTGTATTAAGCCAATTTGAAAATAGGGCGTATGTATTTATTTTAGAGTAGGAGGTCAAAAACTCAAATATCCATAGTGGGCAGCTGGGCAAGGTACGTTAGTTAAAGTCAACTAGACTTGAGGTGAGAGAGGAAAGGATGGTGGGGTCACACAGGACAGAGACCAAATGCCCCAAGTGAGGGGTCAGCTCCACCCCACGTCTCCAGCCATTGCCAGGTGGGGATGTGGGTCCGGAATTTCCAGGGTCTCAGCTCTGTCATGGTAAATTTCATATGTCAACTTGAGTGGATCATGGAGATGCCCTGATATTTGGTTAGACATTATTTCTGGGTGTGTGTGTGAGAGTGTTTCTGGGTGAGATTACTATTTATTAATAATTATATATATATAAATTGATTGTATCTCTCTGAAGAATCCTAAAACAAGCTCCTTCAAGAGAAAACAGGAATCTGCCTTTTTTACGTAAAAGCTCTTAATTTTAAAATATCAGTTTAAAAATTTGAGAGAACTGTGACATAAACAGAAAACATTTGTTGGTTATGTTTAATACATGGACTGCCAGATTTCAATAACTGTTTTACAGTTTGAGTCTTAATAAAAAAATGTTTTAATCATAATTCGAATAATCTTAAGTATCGGGGAAAATAGTGACTGGTTGAAGTAATTTATTTAAATGATTCCAAAATTCTCAAATATCATATCTGAGGTATGTGAGACAGAAACTCCTCAGCATGTGAAGTCAATTAATAACAAATAAGCAGCCTTTCCAAACATTTACTAATAATGCAAATGTTACTGCAAGTGTTATTTCACTCCATTGTTATAATCGCCCTGTGATGTAGTGCCTGTGGTTCCTTTCATCTTACAGGTAAGGAACCTGAGATAAGGAGACACCAAGTCACCTGCTGAAGTTCCCAAGCTCACCACTGCTCCCTTGGAGTCCAAGGTTGCCACCATGACACCATTCTGCGTCCCCGACTCAAACTGTTATTTATTATTTGAAGAGAGGAAGCCTTCTTCTTAGCCATTTTCAAACAGCAAAAGTGAAGACAAACATAAGCTTTGGTTTCATTCCTCAGAGCCATTAGAGTCCTTTTGTATGTTTCCCTCATGAACACCTGGCACGACTCATTTTAAACTTGACATTTAGGTATCATTCGGAAGTCACAGTCAGTTAGTTGCATCCAGTTGCAATAAGATATAGCAAACTACAACAACAACAAAAAACCTAGCTATCAAAGTGAAATGCATCTTAATTTGTATCCCAACTCTAACATCTGTAAATCATGTGAACTGGAGAAAATTGACTTAAGCCAACCTGTTCTCTTCCCTGTTAAATGGGACGATTTCCACCCCAATAGCAGAGTTATTGTCAGGATTAGAAATCGTGTACGAGTATATTAACTGCCGTTAAGTGGCTGGCACCTACTATCAAGTTCCCATTTGTTTCATATTTAATTATAATTAGATCTACCTAGAATAGAATGAGAGTAAAATTAGATAAATCAAATAAAAAATACATATGTAGAAAGGTATGATGCACAGTTCTTCCCCTACAGGGGATACGAGTGATTCCTGACCTTATTCTACCCCCATGGCCTCATTTACCAGGAGCCCAAGGATCTTTGGGACGAAGATGCAGGAGATAAAACCTGAGCCAGCACTCCGGCCCTGACACCTTTGCGCCGTCGCCTCATGACCTTGAACGAGTCACTTCTTGTCCTTTATGTAAGTGGGGCCCTGAGACGCCCCCTGGAGGAAACAAGGGCTCGCCCCTGCTCAGTCACAGGGCGGGTAAGTGAGAGGATAAGTGAGAGGCCATGGGATTCTGGAAGATTCCACAGAGATGGAAGGATCACTTGTGTTGCTGAGAGGAGCCTCCCGACTTTTGCACAGTTCCTTGAAGAACTGTTTCCTGAAACAGTCCCAGTTTCACCAGTGCCCGCGTTTCGATTTTGCCTGCTTAGGCCCAGTATGTGTGTCTGGGGGGTCTCAATCCTCCATCCTTTGATCTCAGCCTGGCCCCTTGTTAGGTTCCATGTGCGTGCGTGTGTCGCGGACGTGCAGGGGCGCTGTCAGCCTCCGCCACACGCAGCATCCTCTCAGGCCCGGCTGTGGCGGCCGGCTCCTCGGAGTTTTCCTCCTGAGCTGTGCCTTCTGCTGTGTCTTACAGAATCCACCCAGGTTCCAGCTAAAACTTTCAAACTTAATTTTTAAACTTTTAAAATTAAATGTATGTCTTTACAATTGGGACTGATGTGGCTGCAAGCCAAGGGATGGCAAGGGCTGCCGGCCACCAGCAGCCGGGAGAAGGAACCAGCCGGTCTCGCGGTGGGAGAGTAGCTTCCCGCTGTCGACCCCACCCAGCTTGCTGTACTGTTAGGGCAGCCCCGGGACACCACGTTCACCTTCCACAGCTCCGTGTGCCCGGGTCCCCTTCGCCTCCTGTCCCGTGGCCCCGCCCGAACCCTCCTCAGAGGGGTGTTAAAGAAGAAATTATTCTAACACTTGTTAAAACCGTAAAAACAAAAAGTTTATTCAAGACTATTGCAATAAGGGTTGACTTGATTGCAACAGAGGGGAGGCACCGGGCTCAACTCCAAGTGCAGAAGGATTGGTGGGAACTTACGCCAAGAAGCAGAGTGAGGGAGCCCGTGGATGGAAAATTACCAGCAGGGCATATCAGGGCTCTAGGGATGCTCGCTAAAGCAGGGCAAGAGTTCCTACATCAAAGGGCGGGATGAGGAACTTGATCAGATGTCCAGGGCGGGAATTCTCCCTAAACTGACCCGGCAGGATTCCTGCTAAGACCCAGCTATGCAGGCCAAGGACTGCTGGGGGCCAAGGTCAAGAGCTGGTGGAGAAGAGGGCTCAGAGGAGCCTGACGAGGAGAAGGTGTTGTCGGCGGGAATGGCATTCTCCACTTCGGGTCCCCCTGGGCCCCCACTTTTGAGGGTGAAGCTGCAAATGTGGATGCGCTTCTCCCTCGGCCAGCAGAATCCCCGCCCCAGGTGGGGCCCTCAGCTCCCTCTGTGGTATTTCCAGCTCCTGCCCAGTGCCCAGGGGATACAAGGAGACTCCCCATGTCCCACTGCCCACCCCCCAGGCTGACACTGCGGTGTCTTACATCCTGGGAAGAGGTGGCCTGCAGGCTTCCTGCAGGGCCTTCTGTTCCCACCCTCCCACCCTCCATTCTTGCTCCCAGGTGTCCTGAAGCCAGTGTCCAGCCGTCCTCATATCAGGCTCTTACCCTCTCAGCCTCGCAGGGGCTGTGGGAACACTGTGTGATTTCCAGAGGTCATCAAGGCTTTCAGGTGTCCTCTGTGGCTCTAGGACTCACAGTGACATAAGTGTGTGGTGATGATGTTTCATTTCCTGACTCCTACTTCTTCCTGCCTCGGCTGCCACCAAATCAGTTCCCAGAAAAACCTGGCCTCAGGTAACACTGCAACCCAAGGTTCATGAGCATCTGATCCACTGGCATCAATCCCACGTACTAGCTCAAGGGGCGCCTACCCAGCGAAGGCCCTGGGAGAGCGGGTCCACCATATCAGACTGCCAACAGGTGCTGCCAGCCTGGAAGGCCTGGAGCGAGGGGCCGCCGAGGCTCACGGAGATGATGCTCCTCCGGGAGGCAGAGAACACAAGGAAGAGAGTGCCAGGAAGAGGTCCGTCTGCTGTGACACAAGATGGTGGGGAGAAGTTGCCGGTTGGTATGGCCTTGCCTCATTGTGAGAGTAAATAGACATGCACCCAGCCCTACCTAAGAAAGGCATGGAGACCAATGGTTTAAACCTTCAGGCATGATGGTCTGGGTGACACCACAGGCCAGTCACAGGCCAGCTGATGTGCGAGCTGGGAGCAAGGAGCTCTAGAGGGGCAGGGTTGGGAGTGATGAGGAGAACTCGTGGCCTTGGGACAGCTGCAGTGGTGGGGGTGCCTGGTCTCAGCGAGGGTACCGAGGCCTGCCCATGTTGTTCCAACACCACAGCTGTCCAGGGCCCCTGGGCTCAGAACTGCCATGGAGGTGGCGGAGGCTTCCTCCAGCCTCCACTGCAATGAACGTCATCCCCTTCCTATCCCTGCTCCCTCTCCATCCCTCTAGAGGGGTTGACCCCTAGAAATGTCTCACTTGCCCAATTCCATCTCAGGATGGGCTTCCAGGGTGCCCCGACTCCAGCTGGAACGAAGCAGAAACCAGTGTCAAAGCTTTGGGCTGAATCCCGCTGTGTTCATGTGAAGCACCACAGCTAACTTGAATATTGTGATATCATCAAGGAAACAAAGGCCAAAAGACAAAGATGAGATGCTAAGCGCTTGAGATGGTACACTACGTACTCCATAGCCGCACAGTCCCAACATGGATGGGTTCTGACGGAGCCAGCCATGTGGCTTCCCACACACTTGATGCTGGAGTCCATTAGATGTCTAAGGGTTGTGTCCTGGGACCTGTGAGCGGAAACTACGTGGAGTCAGAGGGGGACCCGTCTAGAAGTCTGCCCTCTGGTACCATCTACCTAGTCAGGGCCACCCTCTCTTCTAGTATGCAGGCTCCAGGGACAAACACCAAGGAAAACACCTGGAGGTCACAGCTAGTGTTGTTTGCATCTGCTCCATTCTAACGGGGCTGTTTGGTTCCGTCTGTCCCCTCGACTCCCCATCAGAGGGCTCCTGCTTCTTTTCTGCCTCTTCTCTCATTTCCAGAGCTCGAGTCTCTCTCTCTCTCTCTCTCTCTCTCTCTCTCTCTCTCTCTCTCTCTCTCACACACACACACACACACACACACACACACACACACACACGATTTCCTGTGGATCCAAAAAACAAAAAAGAAAACGAAAAGCTGGCAGATGCTGATTTTTCCGCTTAACTGCACATATTTTATAGCATTTCTCTGTGTTTTTCTCCCAAGACGCCCACCTGACCTCACTCACTCTCCAAATTCTCTCATTGTGGCCAAATGTCACAGATCATGTGAGGCAGTTTCGGCCATGAAAATATGCTATAAATGAGAGCATCTGCCCTTTGCTCTTAACCCTTCTCTTTCCTTTGGCAGCATGTTCTTCTTAGTAAATGCGAAGCCCATTCATTAGCCCGGTCCTTCTGACACTCACTGTGGGTGAACTGCGACACGCCCTCTCTACGAAGCCATAGGGAGCCGATCCGGGTTACTGGGTTGTATTTGTGTGCTAAAGTCTCGGCATTTCAACGAGTGTTTTGAGAGCTGGGGTGGGGGGATCACCCAGCTATGCCTCCCATGAACAGTGCGAAGACAAAGAGCATACAGAAATTATCAGAATCCTGAATACCTTAGAACTAAATAAAAAAGAAAGGATTTAAAGAAAAACGAAAGGAAAGATAATGCCATTCCCCCCAAAATTTAAACAATTATTTCAATAACCAACTTAAAGGAAAGACAATTCTTTGGGTATCATCAATGCACACTGATCTATGATTTCATATTCACATCAAAGTCTACTCTTTTTCTTTTTTTAGATAGAGGTTTGCAACAGTTTCTGGAAATACCAACAGTTTCCAGGCATATCTGGTACCAGGCACAGACATATTCCCAGCTCAAACATAACAAAAATAGTATCTGATCCCAACGATACTTCTTCCAGGCATCTAAATAGATGTCCCAGTGTTAACCAAACAGGGTGGAGAGAACGTTAGGAGCCATGCCAGCGAGCTCCCAATCTCGGGCGTCCTCTGCCTCCGACGCAGAGATATGGCTGGAGGGGAAAACTCCATAACCGTGGTTCTGATGAAGCTTCTGTGCTTTCCAGGGTTCTCCATCACTTGTAACTTTGTTTATTTTCCGTTTGCTGTCTTAAGTCTGCATTCAGCGTTTCCCAATGGGAAACCTGCTGGGAGCAGCACAAGTTTCCTTCAGAGAAGGTCCTCTCAGCCGCCTGCTGGTTTTAATCTGCCGCTTTCAGGGACAGCGCTCAGCTCCCTCTCAAATGGCCACGCACGCAAGTCCTGAGGTGTTTTAAGTACGTGAAGAATGACTTAAGAATAACTCAAAAACCTCTCCATTCCACCCTCCCCCATTTCAGATGCCTGTAGGAACATCAGGCAGGGCACCATTGGGGGACATGAGAGGGGCAGGCGGCGTGAGGATGGGGGCCCCGCCGTCACTCACTGTTACTTCTTCAGTCTGCGGGACATCGGTGTTCTCTCTCTCTGGCTCTAGTCAACGCATAAGACGACGCGGGAGTGTGCAGAGGCGCGCAGATGGCCGCCTGAGCGTGAAGCGACAGCTAGCTGTTTCGCCTCCATCACTTCTGTGCAAGGTAGCTCTTAATTCCGCAGTGGCACTGAAGGGGCCTGAAATCTAAGTTTGTACGACAACACAGGAGACATGTACAGGCGATAACACCTCCTGTTTGACTGTCTTTTTCTGTTGGAAGATATTTTATTGTTTAGGATACAGCGCAGTTGTAGAAAGTGTTATTTTATCATCTCCTTAGCAACAGATGCTGAAGTTCCTTGGGTCAAACTCTGCCAATATGTTGACTGGGCCACTCTCCACGACTCTTACCTCTCCTTCTTGCTGCTGACTTTTGGAGTCTTTCCAGGGCGGACTACCAGGAATGGACGAAATCGGTTCTAATGTTACAGACAGGTTTTAATTGTGATGAAATACACATAACACAAAATTGAGCGCTTAAACCATTTTCACATGTAGAATTCTGTGGCATTAAATACAGCCGCGCTGTTGGGTGTTTTCTTGTTTTCATTTCATACCCATTGATAGGGCCCGGCCCCGGGCCCGCCTGGCCATAGGGCCGTGACGGAGTCAAGGCCCCGTCTTCTTGTCGCTGGCGGAGCTTACGTGCAGGCGCGCTGGTTTCTGAAATGCTCTCGATTAGAGACGGGCAGAGGACCTGGGGGCGAGGCCATCATTGTGGGGAGGATGGTTGGGAGGCCCCCTCTGAGGAGGGGGCCTAGGTCTGAGGCATGAATGCTGAGGAGGACCAGCCCTGACCAGGCTCAGCGGGAAATTCCGCCAGCACAAGCAACGCCAACTGAATGCGTTCAGTTCAGAAACATATACTTGGTGAGTGTGGAAGAAGAGGGGGGCCCTGAGGCTGAAGCATGCTGAGCCCTGAGGCGTGGCCCCAGACAAGTCAGGGGGCTGGGCAGGGGCCAGATCACGGGCCATTCTTGTGGCATCCTGGCGGGGCGCAGGGGTGTGTTAAGCAGGGGCTTGTGTCACACGCTTTGCGTTGCAGAATGGCCGCTCTGGTCTCTGCAGCCTGACGGGCTGTCAGGGGAGGAGAGAGCAAGGGCAGAGCGCTTCGGGGCTCCTCTGGAAGTCCGGAGAAGGGGCAGCTTGAATCAGGTTCGTGGTGGGAGAGTCAGGGATGTGCGTGGAGTCAGCGTGGGCCTTGCTGCCGGGGTGGCGCTGGAGCAAGAGGGAGGCCGCAGGTGTGCCCTAGACTTGAGGCCTGAGCTACACAATAAATGGTGGTGCCATTGACTGAGTGGCGAGAGTGACAGAGGGGACAGGGAGGGCAGCAAAAGTTAACATCCCTGTCTGGGGCAGTTGGGCTGGCAAGTAGACGGAAGAGCCCAGGGCTCAGCGGAGGGGCTGAGCTGGGTCAACATGCCCGGGGTCGCAGGAAGACAGAGCTCGGCCCGGGGGCGGGGAGGCTTCTGAGGACAGGAATCAAGGCCTGGTTTTCAAGGGCACAGACTCAGCACGCCATGGCCTGTGCCCCTGGATAAGTCCCTGCTCTGCTTCCCATCTGAGGAGCAGGACGCTGTCCGTGGACAATGCTAAGGCCCCGCCAGCTGTCGGATCTCCCTCCCAGGGCCCCGTCCTTCACACAAGCATGCCTCTGAGCCATCCACTGAGCGATGGCTCCTGGCTGGAAGACCGTCGCCTGGAAGGCCACCAGCGCTCTTCAGGTGTCCTGCCGACAGAGGCCACCACTGGTAAGAGGAGGAAGCCAGCTTTCTGGTCAGAAAACTATGCTCTGCCTCATTCCTGAAGAGCATTTGGGCTGTGGTTGACAGCAGCTGTGAGGCTTGGCTTGGGGGTGGAGCAGAAAGGGAAGTTGAACACGGCAGGGTCAGAAAGCATTCCTTTTCCAAACGTTCTCAGTGGCTTAAGGTCTGGGCCATCGCTGTCTCCCTCCGCAACTTCCCCTGTCTCCTACGTCTCCTGCTCTTGTCCAATCTTTCTCAGCTCCCAGGGGACTATTAACAGTGAACCAGTAAGATAAGCAGGGAGCAAGCTGGAAGCAAATCAATCTCAGAGTTTATTAAAACCCAGCTATTGCAGAATATTTTTTAACTCCTCAGGGAAAATATTTCCAACAACCATATAAATCCCCGTGGCCTTTGGCTCTGAGCAAACATACCATGGATGCAAAATGAGCTTGGTTTTAGGCTAGCCAGCTTTCCTCATGCCCTATCCATTGCTATCACACTGATAAGTGTTCAATCCACAGGAGGCTCAGGAAAGTGAGAAGATAGAACTCCCCCCAGAACTTAAGTGGCTTTTTTAAAGGAGAGCATTTCCTTTGGTGTTGCCTGAGGCCTCTTAAATGGGCAGGATGGCGCATGGGCAGGAGCAAGGGATTCTTCTACGGGCCACACAGATGTGGCTTCAAACCCCAGCGTGGCCTCCTCCAGCACTGTGGCCATGAGCAAGCCTTGACCTCCTGGAGTCCGATTGCTCATCTATAAAACAGGGATAAGATCTCAGGGTTCTTGGAATTCTGACTGCTCTCATCACTCAGAAATATTATTAATATTAGTATTACTAGTAGAAGCCAGACTCCTCAGTGTTCTAAAGAGATCTGTTACTAACAAACAAAATACAATCATTGGTTTTTCAAAAGCTTCCTTAAAATTAAAATCATTCTAAGAATGATGCTTGGTAGTGGGGAAGGGACTAATAGTAGCAGAAAAAAAAGGAGTAAATAGATTAGAACCACACGGCATAATGGCACCTCATTTGTTTGGTGGGGAGAACAGGCTTCTTAGTTGGAAGAGGAAGTCTGAAATCCTGCAAACACGAAGTGGAGTGCCACCATTATTACAAAAGGAGTAGGACATTAAAACGGAGAAAATAGTCCACGCACAGGCCTGCAGGAAGACATGGTGGCTGACATGACCTCACCGGGTCTAGAGCAATAGCTGGGTCACTGCTGGAACCAGCTGCCAGCCTTGACAGCCACCAGCACAGGGAGCCTAGAAACATGCTCCATCAACGTACCCCTGCCGGCACGGAGTCACAATCTCCTCCCCACTTCCCACACACAAGTCTAACCTCTTGCCCCTTCAAAGGTTGCCCAGCACTGCCCTCTTCTCCCACAGGCTTCAATTCTGCATAGTGCACCCTGGTTCTTACTATGGGCGAGTCCACTGGGAAGATCACACACCAACAGATCAAGTGACAGCACACACCATGTGGAGACACTGCTCCTATCACCAGTCCAGGTGCAGGGGACTGTGATGATATGGCCTGGCAAAGGTGGCCCACAATGTCATCAGGTAGGATTATGTTAGGAGCACTGCCATTGCTTCTTAAAAGAGGAGAGATATGCATTGGCCTCGCAGGCACCCACAGGCAGACATGGAATGACCTCAGAAGAGGGATGAAAGGTGACTTCTCAAGGAAGGAACAACCAGAACCAGCCAGAACTCCAGCTCTTTGGCCCAGGCTGGGAAGCAGGTATGGGTGCCTCACCTGTGCTGAATTTGGTTTGGATTCTGCAAATTTTCAGGGAGCTCTTCTTAGCCATGTGTTAGGGATAGAGTGGAGAACATGACAGGCAGGGCTTTCCCTGGGAAGGATTGGGTGGGCAGGGAAAGCCTGGGGACAAACACCAACTAGAGAAACAGGTCAACAAAGTGTCCATTAGATTTGAGTGTGGAGATGGCCATATGCCAAGGGATGGGCTGTAGATGGATGATGGAGGGCCCTGCCTAGGGCTTGAGGGGGCCGCTCTGTGGACACCAACATTTAGGACAGGTCTGAGTGCTCTGTGGGAGGGGGGAGTGACAGTGGGGACAGCTTGACTCTTTGGAGAACAAGAAGAAGCTAGGTAAGATGGGGGCTCTGTGCAGGTACAAGATGAGATGGGGAGAGGGTCCTGTGGGTGTCAGCTTTTGCTCGAAGGATGACGGAAGCCATGAGCATTTTAAGCGTTGACACGATGAGGTCTGCTGTCCATTTGGAAGGAGGGACATCAGCTGGGGCCGAGTTAGGAAGCCACTGCCACTGATCCTGAGAGAGGCGCCTGGGGCTGGCGGCTTCAAGGAGACAAAGGGAGAGGGAGACGTGTTCAGGTGGACTGAGCAGGGCCCCTCTTTGCGATGTGCTGATCTCAATCAAGCTCCCTGTCTCCACTGGCGGCTCCTTGCACATCCTTCATTAAGTAACTGTGGTTCCTTCATTAGCACTTTTTAAAGGGCTCCTCCAACGGGGCTGATGGGTTGTTCAGAGCCCACCGATTACTGAGCAAGTGTGACGGGGACACCGTGAGGGGTCTTAATTCAGGGCAGTGCTTTGCCAGGTTCTGGAAGTTCTCCAGGAGAGGCCTTCACTCTGTGCAGCCACCAGAGACCACTGGGCATCCTTGGGGGAATACCCACACGGCCGGGCTCTGGCTGAAGGCTTGAACGTGTTCCGGATCTTATTTGTCCTAGGGAAGTAATAGCTGGGTTCCCTGGAGAATCAGGGAATGTGAAACTTGACCGTGTTCTAGAATGTTCAACTTCAAATCTCACTGCCTTGCTATTCTAAACAGAGGTGGGTGATCTTCTCAAGAACACCAGTCACACACCTTTAAAACGCCACTTGGTAGTTTTCAGGATGCTTTCCAAGCCGCTCTCCAGGAAAAGCACTGAGCTAAAAAAATAGTAATCAATTGAAGACGCCCTTTGATATTAGTACTCAACAATTTACGGTCACAATTTAATTAAAATCATGTACCAGGAGTGTGTCTTAACCTCATCACCGTTTTACAGATCTACACTGAGAAAAGTTAACCTTCACAGCCTTTTGTCAGTATCCTTAAGAGAAAAAAAACACAGTTGAGTATAAATGAAAAAAAAAAAAATCAAACTTAGACATTTTCTCTGCTTTCTACCAAGAACAACTTTTCAAAAATGGAAAATTTTGCAGGAAAATGTAGAAAGATTTATACTTGAAGTATCATAATCATGCATAAAAGCCTTGATGATGTCATCTGGGCATTTTCTGAACCTGGAGACTTCTAGTTAATTTTAATATTAAACTAGGCTACATATGCAAATTTTAGCAACTGCTGAAAGCATTTAATTTAAATGCTTAGATTTAAAATACATCAATAAGAGCAGGCCGAGTGATGCGTTAGTTAAGAGTTGGCTTGGGACCCCAGCTCTGAGCACCAGGGCCCCAGTTCATATCCCACATGAGGGCCAGTGATGCTGCGCCCTCGACAGCTAAGATGGTGAACAACAGCTCCACCTGGAGCCGGGCTGCCGTGAGTTGCCATCACTGGTGGTGGCGTAGGCTGCAGTGGGGCTGCAATGGGCTGCTGTGAGCTGCAGTGAGTGGTTGGCAGCTGGTGTGAACTCCTGTGAGCCACCATGAGTGGCCGTCCAGTGGCCAGCGACAAATCTGCCTCAGCCGGGAAGAGTGCAATGATAATACCAACATGGGCCAGTGAAGCGACGTCCTCCACAACTAGACTGAAGGACAAAAGGACAGCAACTGATCTGTTTCTCTTCCCCGATTCCCCAACGCTGTTCCCTCCCCCAATTCCCCAATAAAATTTTATAAAATAAAATAAAAATAAATAAATAAAATACATCAATTTATTTTTTAATCTTTTTAAAAAAAGATTTATTTTTTACAGCGTCTAATCATATATATGTGTGTATATATATATATGAATAAAAAATATATATATATGAATAAAATTACATATATGTATAATTTTTGGATTAAGTGTCAGGACTTCTTCGTTTCCAAATATTTTGCCCATATTGCTGGCCTGTAAAATCTCAGACATAATGAAATATCAAAGGACAGATCAAGTAAAAAAATCTTTCCCCACATCAAAAACCTACAATGATGTTGAAATTTCAGCAAAAAAAACAAAACAAAAAACCCCACCAAGATTTCAATTCATGTACTATGCACAATGTGCCACTCTCAGAGATGTATAAAACCTCTAGATAAATTCTAAGGGGCTTGTGGAAGTTGCATATATTGATTAAAACATCAAGCAGTAACGTATAAACCAATAATTAATTACTTCATGCTGGAAGATAAAACTTTGTGATATTTAAAATTACAGACTTGAAAGTAAGTCAAATTAGTCCTAATTACGCAGAAGGGAGTAACACCTTAGCAGTAAACAAGATAAGCACCTCAAACAGCACTAATAATTTTAATTAACATTTTCTAGTCTCCTTTCACCTCTTTTCAAGGTCACCTCCCTGTTTGAGGAACAGCATTCCAGCTGCTGCAGCACAAACTTCCATCACATTTCTTATCATTAGGATTAAGCAACAAGGATATTGTAGAGGACTGATTTTTCAAAATAACTAATTGCCCACCAAAGTAAATATTGAATCCCGGCAGCCCGTTAGCAGTGATTTAAAATGAATTGTAAAGCTAATTTTCCATCCTTGTTAAGATGGTAACTTGTCTTTACTAAGTCCCTTGATTTGAATTATGAAATATGCCCGAACTGTTGAATATTCAGATTATAATCCAAGTCCAGAAGAGTTTAGCTATCAGTGCTGCAAAGAACCTCACACATAACACAACCTATCTGCATAAGATTTGTATTCTCTGTTGCGTACTGATTAATACGTTCATTTGTTCAAGATTTATGATTTTGCTAAACTGTTTTCTCTCTTTTGTAAATTAAGAAACCAATAAGAATAGGGCTTTGTTATATCAATGGGTTTGTTCCATGCCACAAATTTAATGTACGGGGTCACTCAGAATATAATGTGTAGTGAAAGAATCTCATTAGGCTAAAATGAATGTAAAATGTGTCAATTTGATCCAAATGAGAACTGTAGTAAAACCATGTTTGATGTTCATGTGCAATAAATCTTTAACATTTGTCTGTAAAGTATTAGAGAACCCACAGGGAAATCTATGTTTGTGATAGCTGCACATTTCCCATGGTTTTCCTCTATTATTCTTTGTTGGCATTTAGCATATGGAAGTAAAAAATGAAAACCTAAGATGGGGGTTATTAACTATGATTCTAAAGTAAATAGAAAATGTACCTCACTCCCGGTACAGTACTTTAGAAAACTAGGAATAATTTTAAAAAATAAGGGAAGCAAACCTTTGAAGACACTTCATCGGACGTTTTGAGAGATGCTGCAAACAGTCGCTCAGCTCCAATCTTGGAAAACAGCGGCCAATTTGATCTATGTTTGCCTTGAGCATCTTGTACTTTTAGATTTGATTTTTGGTAAGATTTTAATGTTTTCATTTTACATTGCGAATGTGATGACCATTATCTTTCCAATTCATTTTTATTTTGATATATTCATATTGTTAATTACTGTTGTATTTCAATTTTCTCTCTAGTATTTTTGTTCCTTCATAATGGCTTTATGGTTCACTGGACCGAAATGACTAAAATGAAAGATTTCCAAGATTTCTTCTGGGAGTAATTTACAAAAGACCACCATTTTTTAATTGCTCCCGATGTTTAGTTCTGGGTATCTGCTTCAGAAAGAAATCAATCTCCGTCTTTTAGGTGCCATACTGAGCACATCATCACCTTTTTTAGAAATCTTAATAATTAAAGCTGTTTTTTTCCCTTCAATTACTTAAATATTTTCCTTCTCAATCTGATTACTGTAGCACTTTACAGCACAAGAATGCACCACTATTTCCATTTATATTCATTTATTTTTTGCAGAAAGTTATTTTGCTCTTTAATGTAGTGAATAATAATATTAATCAGGGTGGCATCAAAAATAATTAAGAGAAATAGCAAGGTTTACCCAATAGGAGAATTCTTCTTGTAGAAGGATGAAATTAAGAATTAATTTCCCAGTGTTATTATAATTAAAATCATCTGCAGAATTCCCAAGTCAAAAAAAAAAAGTTAGCAATCGATATGCTCTCAATAAGAAACAGCTCATTTAAAAATAAATGGTATGTATGTGAAAGATTTTGTAGCATTGTTGATAAGATCAGTGGAACATTCTGCCAGGAAGCCATTTCTTCTGTAGCTCGGTGCTGAGATTCTCTTCAAAGATGACGGCCCCTGTTTTCAGTAATATCCACACATATTCCCAGGAAATATACTGATTTCAATGTCAAATTAGCACGTGGTGGGAAAACGGCATCTTCGTTCATCACCTTTAACTAGATGGCCATTGCCAACTTGGCACAGAAAATTGTCACCGTGGACCATCTCCTGTAACTATTCTCTGTATTATGTAATCAACCAAATTATAAAGGTTGTGGTCATTGAAGACCGATATTATTTTCTTTCGGAAAAAAAAACACACCTCTATTATTAGCATTCACCCTTATTTAAAATGCCTGTATTTGAAACATATCAGATTGATCTATTGCACTTACGTCTGCATAGAGCATGATGTTATCCAGCCCACGTGCCCATGGAGACCTTTTCCTCAGGTGAGGCTGTGAGGCTTAAACCAGGCCACAGTCCTGCGTGTTTCCCTTTCCCGTGACATCCACAGAAGGACTGGTCTGTGTTTTTGCTGGAGTTTGGAATACATTACACAACATTTTTGGTAGCAGGTTTCGTTTCCTAATTATGCTTGGCTTTGATGAACATTAAAATCAGTTGCCGTCTCCTGCATGTACAGCATGTCGGAAGAGACCCCACAGCTCACCAGGCGTCGAAGGGAAGCCAGCCCGATACTGTGCTGTGGACGACTCGAACGCTGGGTCAGGAGCAGACTGGTGGGCTCTGCAGGGGAATCAGTTCCAGGAAGATGGCCCAGCCTCCCTCTGGCCCTGGGGCAGACGCTTCCACGGGCCCATGCCCACCACCAGGGGGAGAGTCACTGTCAAGCTAAGTCTCTAGCTTCGGGGGCTTTCACTCCCCTGGGCTCCTTGCAAGGCCCTGGGAGGCCCCATAGCAGCAGTTGTATCTGTAATTTGGTGGCGTCAAAATGGCATCAGCTTCGGACTCCACCCAAAGAATGCATTCATCCCCTCTGTTGTGAAGGGCACAGAGTTTGTCTTCCAATCTTCGTTTTCAGTCGCCTTTATGTTCAGGCTTGAGATAGAAACAGCCCATTTGAAGGGAAATGAGAGCAGTCCCCTCTCCCGGGACCATTTCACTCTCCTAACTCAAGAGCCCTCTGGCGACTGCACTATGGACAAGAGCGAGATCCCAGACAGAATGTCCTCCACATGGGACTCCCCATGTCCCCGCACCCCTGCCTCCCCTCTAAACCCCCTGCCCACTGCTCACCCCATCGCGGACCACCGGAAGCCTTCCTCACCCCTCTCCTCACCTGTCCTGGCCTCCATCCCCAATTCGATTCCATTCCCCGCGCCCCTCCCCACTCCATCACCATGACTTTTCCTGCCTGATTATTCTTTCTACCCAACATATCACTCACTTGATTGGATGTAAATTCATAGAGACAGAGGCCAGTTTCTTTAGCTGGTATTCAGGGCCCTAGAGGGCCCAGCCTCATACCTTTCTCAGCCAGCTTCCTTCTTCCTTATACAGTCTATATTCTAGGCAACTTGTGGAGGTAGAAGAAAGACTAGGCAGTTACCCACCCGTTCCTTATAGCCTTATGAATTGGGATGCATTAAGTTCCCTAACATTCCCTTTGTGCCTCTATAAAATCAATGGTTCCCACAGCGGAGGGTTATGAGCAAGAGAGAGGGAAATATGCAAAGTGTATGGCGGTGCAGACCAGGTGCTATACAGTAGGTGCTCAATAAAAGTTATATTCTCTTTTCAATACTGACAACCTCCTAACTGTCCATGGCGCGCTCATCCCAGTCACTCAGCCGGTGTCAATTTGCAGACTGCCCTTCCCCACTCCTCCTTACCTGTCAAAATCCTCACCATCCTTCAAGACCTATCTATTAAGTCTCCCACACACCACTTTGTCATTGTCCAAGCAGGGCCTTGTCTCAGTCACCTCTAAGTCTCCAGGGCCAGCCAGAACAGGTATGCACTCATCAAATTAGTGCTAAATAAAACAATGAAATGAAATATAACCACGCCCAAGGAAGCCTCCTGCCCCTCCCGTCGGAAAGTGCTCTAGCCGTCCGCCGAGCTGAGATAGACCATTTTTCCGTACCTTTAAGGTGGTGTCTAATACTTTCAGTCTTATAATTGGGGAGATGAGCTATACACAAACACAGCCATAATATATTGAGCTCCTTGGGGGCAAAGGCTGTCTCAGCTGCTATGATGGAAACGTCCATGACACTCATGGCAGACCCTAAAGGATTATTTTGATGGAAGGTGTTCCTTGCTCATGTAATAGATCCAATTTAGCCAAGTTTCCTCTTCTCTCATTGACTTAATTATAGATAGATAAAATGTGCCAGAGATTACATGAGTGACTATTTAACCCCTAGATCCCTAGATACATTGTTGATATTGTTTTGGAAATAACCCCTAAACCTTGAGTTATTATTTTTTTCTCCCACCAGCACAAAGTTTAGAGCTCAGGCGATTTTCTTTATGAGCTCCCCTCCCCCACGTTGTTCCAATCCCTATACTTGCAGGTCTCTTTCCAGACATCTTTGCCCCGTAATAATTATAGAGTGTTCCCAACCTAACTGATGGCTGGTGTCCTCATTAAGGACCATTACCCTGAAAAGGGTGTTTATTGAACCTGGCAGAGTGCTGATATTTGTTAGACCCTGTCATATGGTTGATGGCGTTTAGTCAGAACTCATTCGGAAACAGGAGTGAGCTGTTCAAACTGGCGCCGGCAGCAGGGACACGGAGGTGGGCTCAAGATGGCAGCACAACTCTCCATGGCGCCCGCAGGCCAAGGAAGGCTGTCCTACCAGGTGGCGTGACTCCTCCACCCACCCCCTCCCCGCTCTGAATTCTGTGAAATGGATTTCTGTGGAGTGAAAGGTACTCATACCAAGTCGCTAGAAATTACAGAAGCCACGGTATATTAGGATTTCACAAATACATTTGTCCTACGCATGCCACACCAGGGTTATTTTAAAAGGGTTGTGACTAATTGGAGAATTGATACCGTTGGGAAAAGTATGTTTTCAGATAAACCAGTAATTTAATTCTTTATATAATCAACAAAGGATTGAGCTCACTGAGAAATGAAACAATTCATTGTCTTCCAGGGAGATATTACAATGATAGAGATTTTTGTGTAAACACCTAGAATTGCCACATGTTAGTCATCATATTCTGTAAAAATACATAAATCATGGAACAAGGAATGTTGGGCATCAACATACAGAGACGAGGACCCGTTCTTGACCGGCACTCCTGAGCTTGAGTCTGGAGCACCAGTGGTGGGAAGGCAGCCTTTCTGGCTGCAGACGTCTTTTAGGTAAAATTCATTGACATCCATGGTGTTAACACATGTATGTTGTGCTGGAAATGACAATATGAGACCAAGCAAGCCAACAAAATATGGTTTCAACTCTTAGGGGTGATCACTTCACAGTGGAGGCAAAAATAGCATGCTTCTGTAAACATTTCTCAATGTCTTTACTGTCCACAAACATGTGTCTAGACCAGGAATTATAGAAACACAAAAGCTGAAATGTCTGCCCAGAGAGAATGGCTACTCAAAACAGACGATGGCTGCCAATGATGGCTGAGGTTTTTGCGGGCTCACTCTGTCCCGCCATGCACTGATTGTGTCTGGACATCATGCCATGATCCTCTAAATCATAAAGGATGAGTTGTAGATTCCAAGGAGGGTAATGGAATGAAAGGCAAAGGGAGCAGTCTACAGAGAGCAACCAAAGCATTAATTTACTCATTCATCCACTTACACCACATATTCTGAGTAGGGGGCATCGTTTCTAGGGGATAGAAACAGTCCCTATATGCAGAGGATCCAACAGTCACCCAAACGAATGCAAAACAACCCTGTCCAAAGACTCCGCGTTTGGGAGGGAGATGAGGCTCCATGCCGGAGACTACATGAAGCAGACTTCACCTGGGCAGAGAAGCAGGAAAGGCCTCCCTGGGTTCCTGGCAGTGAAGTTAAGATCTAAAGGAGGGATAGGAGAGAGAGGGACTTCACTGAGAGGGAAGAACGCAGATCAGGGAACAAAGTAAGTACGAGCGCTCCGAGGAGGCCAGGGAGGCTGGGAGCTGGGAGTGGGGGCGAGCGAGATGTGGATGGACTTGATGGATGCTGCCGAGTCTTGCAGACCAGGTGAGGCAGTCCTGCCTTTGTGCTCAACCTGCCGAGAGCACAGAGATCCATCCCATTTTCTTTCTCAAGTGACCACTCTGACCGTGGTGTGGTGGAGAGATTGCAGGAGGTCGGCGTGGCTGCTCACCAGCCATGGACCACAAGCCTGGCTTGCTGTGTGATGGTCTCATGGGTGCTTAGCAGGACCTCTGCCTGTCCCCCTGGGACTGCACTAGGCTGCAGGTAACTGAGCCCATTACAGAGGCTCAACCACAAGGGGCCCGGGCGTGTTTTTCTCACAAAGCAAGAAGGTTAGAGGTCATCCATCATCTCAGGGCTGGTGCAGGGAGTCTGGAATCCCTCAGGGCACATGTCTGGGCTTCTCGCTTCTGTTCTTGTCCCCTTGGCCAGGACCTTCATCCCTTTGGCCACCCACGGCTACCTGAGACTGCCCCATGGTAAGCCTCTTTGTCACATTCCAGAAAGGAACATGGATACCCCAGAAGAAATGGGAAGGCACCAGTATCTGGAAAGCCAACTTGTCTCAGACACCCCCCATTCATCAACTCGCAAGTCTCTTTGACCAAAACTATGTCACGTGACCATCCTGGTGACATGGGGGCCTGGGAATAAAGTTTATTTTTTATTTTGTTGCTGTATTCTTGGCAAATAAAATCAGGTTTGTTTTTGTTTTTTTTTGTTTGTTTTTTTTTTATAAAGAAGAATGGGAGAGTGGATACTGGGTGGGCAACTGACAGTTTGGGCCCCTTTTGTCACATCTCACCATCTTCATCGTATTTATTGTCACCCAGTTGTGTACACATTTGTTGACTGTTTTCACCCTCCTGTGACCCCCAGGAGATGACAGGGGCTTGCCTGTCTTGTTCATCATTGAATTCCCAAGGCCCAGAGGAGAGCCCAGCTTATAACTGGTGTCTAATAAATTTCTGTTGGATGAATAAATGAGAGGCGAATTCTTCCATAGTTGGTGATGGATTGGAGATGGGTGTGGGGGGATTTAGAGAGAGGGCCTCAAAATGACTCCTGTTTCTGCCTGTTCCCAGGAACAGATGGTGGCTCCATTTGCAGAGAATGGGAACCGGCAGGAGGACAGTTCAGGGGTGAGGCCCATTTGCTTGTAGGTACCAATGAGCACGGCAAATAGGCAGCTGGCTACACAGATGTGGGGCTCAGAGGAGAAGTCTGGCTAGAGAGGCACCTTTGAGACTCATCTAAGAAGAGGTGGAAAGCTAAGCCAAGAATGAGGATGAGATTATTGAGGGAGAAAATACGAGAGGGAATGACCCTCTTACGCAGTTGCTGGCAACATAGCAGAGATATGGGAAAGTGGCGGGAGATGAGCCGAAAATGCTAGCCGAGACCGATTAAGTGTGGCCTTGTCCCCATGGCGAGGCATCGGGACTGAACCATGTCAGGACAATATCTTGTATTTTTCAGCCATCCATCTATCCACCCATTGACTATTTACTGATGTTTATTATATGCCATGCACTGATTTCAGCCCTGAGCTATGGCAATGAGCAGACACTGCCCCAAAACCCCTCCCTCTCTGCTGAGGAGACCCGACTATGAGGAGAGTGCCAGAATACAACACAGCAGGTGAAATTACTGTGATCCGCACGACACCACAGAGGTCACAGAGGAAGGCTGAGCACGCATCAGGGTGGCATTGTAACCACTGTAAATGAGGAGGTAGCCAGGTGGCAGGGTATGTAGTAAAGACATCACAAGCTTAAGAGATGGTATGGAAGGTGGCATGGCTCATTCAAAGCACTTTGACCTGTTTGGTATTGTTGAAGGTGGCTTTTGGCAAGAGACAAGGATGGAGAACAGCCCAGAGCAGACCGGGAAAGGTGACACCATGTCTCCTTGCAAGGACATGTCATTCAAAGTTTTCGCTGAATTTTCTGTGAGCTAGAGACCTGGCCGGGGGCTGGAGGTGGAGTTAAGGGAAAAAGCCAGTGCAGGGAGATCAGTGAAGAAGTCGGCAGTGGTCTCAGCAGGAGCTTGCACGCCTCTGGCTGGGAAAGTAGGTTTCACAGGACGTGAGATAACTGAGGCTGGGACATAAGGAAGGGCGGAGTCCAACTTCTCACTTGGAGGACAGACCCGTCAACCAGGGGGCAGAATTATGAAGGAGAATGAGGAAGCCAACACTTTGGATCAATTATCTACTTGCTAGAAACTATCCAAGTGGATGCTTGGGGACCAATAATCTGCAGGTAGTGAAAAGGAAACAACAGAAGCGAGAGTGCCCCTCAAGTTTCGGTCATATGTGACCAGGTGGACAAGAGCGCCAAGGACCAGAAGGAGGGGGCAGAGGAACGGTGTGTGAGGTACACGGCCGCTGGGGACACGTGCCCCTGAGTCATCTATGGGACCCTTAGTTGAAGGTGTCTGTCCAGACTTCAGGGGACAGAGTCTGGAGTAGGGGAGCAGAGATTTTTGAGGATTGAACAATTGATCCTTCTGGAAGCCAGGGGAAACGTCAGTTGACCAGTGGGAAGTGGGCTGGAGAATAAGGAGTCTGAATTTGGGGGTGGGAGAGAGTTGTGTTGGGGTTCAAACAATAGGCAGGCAGGATAGAAATACAAGGAATTATGTCATGACAGCAAAGCACATTCAAAATATTGTCAGTCAGTAATGTCAATCTGTCATTATATGAGGGCTGACAATGAAGTTCGTGAACTCATCCTAGAAAAAGTTGCTACACATCTCATTGCTGAATATCACTACAGTCACCTTGGAATTCCTCCCCTTGGGAAGCTGTGCACCAATGCCAGCACCTAGTCCACCCTTCAAAGCAACTTTTTCTGGAATGGCCATCAGAGCTGTCACCATATTACCCTTGATGTCCTGAATATCATCAAAATGTCTTCCTTTCAATATTTCCTTTATCTTCGGGTAAAGAAAGAAGTCATTGGGAGCCAGTCAGGTGAGTAGGGAGGATGTTCCACTACAGTTATTTGTTTACTGGCTAAAAACTCCCTCACAGACACTTCCATATGAGCTGCTGCATTGTCATGATGCAAGAGCCATGAATTGTGGGTGACAAGTTCAGATCGTTTTCATCTTTTTCACGCAGCCTTTTCAGCACTTCCAGATAGTAAACTTGGTCAACTGTTTGTCCAGTTGGTACAAATTCATAATGAATAATCCCTCTGATATCAAAAAAAGTTAGCGACATCATTGCAACAGTTCGCAAACTTAATTGTCATACCTCGTACACAAGCTGTAATTATGAAAGGCTGTAAATATGAAAACAATGTAAATTTCATATACAAAATATATGCATATGCATTTCATATATTTTTATGTTTTACATATTCACATGCGCACATATTCATATACTAACATACAGGGCCTCCTGATATGCAGACTAAAAAGCCAGAAACTCCCCAGAAACCCTGGCATCTGACTCATCAAGAAAATAGGTCCCCAAGTTGTTTGGTGGTAGAGAAGGAACACAGAGGCTAGGAGGCCATCCTCTTAATAGTTCCTTTCCCACAAATAGCTGCATTCCTCCAAAATGCCCCGTGAAAAATGTACAATTAAATCTATCTGTTGGCCTGTGCTTATTTTTAAGAGTACACATTCATGTCAACTGAACAAACGCTATTTCCTGAATGTACATCAAAACCCCCTTGACAGCAGTAAGTACAAAGTCTACGATTTGACTCAAAACCGGCTTTCCATTTGAAATCAGAATGCTTCCTTGAGATGGTGGGAGAGCCTCTTGCGTACAAGGAGAACCACCTCTGATGCCCTGAGGTTGCCTTTTTCTCAAGGGCTGTACTTTGGTGGGGTGGGTCCTGGCACTGGGGATCTGAGAGCGAGCTGAAGATGCTTCGTGGATTAGCTGGGGGACCCTTTGCAAACCTCTTTAGTACTCCTCAAGCAGTTTCTTTATGTAAAAAAAAAAAAAAAGTGGCTAAGGGTCACATCTGACCCCAGGTGTCACACCAGGTTCTGAACCCATCAAACGAGCGGACATCTGGCCCAAAGCAGTCTCTGCAAATGGAAAGTATACGAGTATGTTTCCAAAAGCACTAGGAGAAAGGGGCCATGAGAAACCCAATCAAGGAAAGCGAATAAATGAGCAGAAAAGATGTGCTGCTCTTTACAAGCAAGTAAGCCCAGACTTCCTCACTCATCTTAGAAACAGTCAACATTTTTGAACAGTGAACATCACCTCTGACAGGAGTGAGTGTTTTCCTTCCAGCTGGTCTCAGGTGATCCTGCCAACTTCCTTCTGAGGCCTCATGAGGTCAGCCTGACAAACATGGGGCGTTTTCCCAAGGCAGCGCCAACCATCCTTCGCTTTAACTTGGTTCCAGTCATTAATTATATGATATGGAGCCCAACAGATGTCTCATCGTGCAGCCAAAGCGCATCTTCTCTTCATTTGTATATCGCATGCTTTTGATTTACTGTTGACATGTATTTCCCGGCTGGCTCGTGCTCCGCTCCAACCATCCTGGGCCACGGAAGAAGCCCGGGTGAAGCGCCGTGACCCTGCACGAGGAGCCCCATGGCACACGGACCTCGATGGGCACGAGGTGCTGCCCACGGGAGCGCTGGCGAGCGTCAGAGGCATTTTCACTCTGCCACTACTTTGTATTCCTTTGTATCTGTGTGCAGGGCTTCCATCTGGGAGGCGCAAAGGGACCCTGGGCCCTGCCCTCCAGCTGCCCAGCCCAGGGGGGCACATGCCGCCGGGTGCCACCTGGCCTGCTGCATTGCAAGCAGATCCTTCCCACTCGCCGCGTGACTGACCTCCAGGAGCTATTCCAGGTCCTCAAAGGAGTGGAGCTGCAATAACCCAGTGCCTGCCCCATCTGACTACCGAGGAACAAACTAAATGGCATCATGTGATTATAATCTGCATCGGAGAACGTGAAGGCTTAGAACCTGTTAGGACATGAGGTGATTTCATTGGACTGATCTCCATTTCTGCTGCACTTGGAAGCCCCCATGCCCAAGCCACACGGCCTTCCCTGGTCCCAGGTGAGCTAATATTGGCCGTAGCCACAGAGCGTGGGGAGAGCTTAGGCGGAGGTGCGTGGGGTGTGTGGGGACCCAGGTTGGGGTTTGCAAACAGGCTTCTGGAGGTTTCTCCCCATGCCCTTCCCCACTTCATCATCCTCTTTCCCGCCCACTCCACCTGGTTCTCACTCTTCCGAGACTGGTTTTTGCCCGTGTCGCTGATTACCTGTGGGTCCCTACGTGCGTGCACACCTTTTCAATCTGATGCCACTGACTACTCCGTGGAATGAAATTCAGGTGACCCTCCCCTCTGCCCTGCTCCCGGGATACCTCACACCTGCTCCACAGGCAGCCCCTCCAGCTCCACAGAGACCCTCCTCTCTTCCTTTCAACACATGGCATTTTGGGCCTATGGCTTTAAAAGCCACAGATGTCTCAGGCCAACTACTCTTCTGGATTTCAGTCTCATGGAATCGAATGCTACTGAGCATTTCCCCTGAATCTCGAAACTGAACCGTCCGAAGCAGAACTCATAATCTTCCACTAAAAGCTATTTCTCCTCCATGTTCTCTTCCCCTGTGTGACCCACCGGAGAAAGGGGTAAATCTGTACCCCTTTCTCTCCACTGAATTCATTCAAGCAACCAAGCCCTGGGAAACCAGCTCTCCAAAAGGCCTCTAGAGACACTCTCACTCCCGCACCCCCACCACTAGCAGCCTGGCTGGCCACCACCCCTTCCCACCTGCAGGGCTGAACGGTCTCCTGTACGGCCTCCATGGTCCGTCCCTCCCTCTTTATATCCCTGACATCCTGACGGAAGCGTGAAAAGCACACGGAGCCTGCCATACTACCACCTTAAATGGTGCCCCTTGCTCAGCGGGCACAGCTCACAGCCGCTAGTCTGGTCTACAAGGTGCTGCCTGGCCACCCCGCCGGGGCGTCTGGCCCACCGCTCTCCCTCCTGGACTCCTCCCATGTGTGCATTTCACAAGCCTAAGGGCACTTACGGGTCAAAGTTTCTTGCTTGGCACCTTCTCACCAGTGCTTTCCTCAGCCTGGAACACACACGCATGTGAGTGCGCACACACACACTCACACACACACACAGGATCATCCCTTCAACTTCTGCTCATCTCTCAGTGCTCAGCTGCCAAGTAGCTTACAGAGTAAAGCTTTGTGGACCAGCCAGGGCAGACCAGGCGAGTTTCGGATCCACGTTCTCTGTCCTTGTTCCCTGGGCTCCTCCCCACCACCATTTCTCAGCAGCTGGTGGTGTCACCAACGGTGGGACACACTGACTGTGGACTGGCTGAGACCAAGGCTGACTTGACATTTTCCCAGGCTCCTTCCACGGGACCTCAGGAAAGGGTGTTCAGTCTGTTGAATAGATGAAAACCTGGATACTGTGAGACAGCATGTGGCCATGGGACACAGATTCTCTGTAATGTGTCATGGACACAAAATTCCAAGAAACATGTGCAGAAACCTAGTGCTAAAAAAGCCATTGAGGGCCGGCCGAGTGGCGAGGCGGTTAAGCGCTGGCTTAAGAAGCCAGCAGCCCCGGTTCGGTACTACATGTGAGAGCCAGTGACACTGCCCTCAAAAAAAAAAAAAAAAAAAAGCCATCGACACAACCATTAATGTAAAAAGATGCTTTTGCTCCAGATTAAATGAGAACAACAGAATTATATGGAAAAGAGTTTAAAATAAGTGTGTTTAGAATTCTCAGTATGTAAAGAAAACATGATACCTGTTTTTAGAAGAGAAGAAATTATTATAATTAAAGGAAAATGTCAAAGAAGATTAGTAGCCATGAAAAAAAAAAAGAAAAAAAGAGCCAGTTGGAAATGTTGAAAGTGTTTTGGACAGAGGGAAGACTTCTCAAAAGCAACAAAAGAAGCCAGAAAATCATGGAGGATGATCATCAAAATTCTACGATAAAACATTTGTCAACCTAGAATTCTGCTCCCAGCTAAATCGCTTTTTCAAGAGGGAAGGAAAATATATTTTCAGATAAACAAAGGCTAAAAATTTGCCACCCAAAGACTACCACTTAAAAGCGCTGCTAGAAATCTTACTTGTGCAAGAATACAAACAATCCCAGAGGGGAGAGGTGGGTGCAAGGGATATTGATAAACTACATTGGTAAATTTAATTAATTATTGATTCTGAGAAATAATAATTAATTATGTGTGCTTTGTCAGGTGTCAACCTTGGACAACCCTGAGGAGGAACCTGGGGAGGGGCAGAATTTGTATTAGGCCGCTCAGATGCTACAGCCCTAGTCTGTTTTGTTCGGAAGTTAGATGGGGGTATGGTTCGAACATGTTCGAACATGTATGCTTATATAATTTTTAAACAAAATCTAAGTAGTTGCAGATAACCACGGTGATAGGAATACAATCGATAACTTCCAAACCAGCAGAGAAATATACAAAGGATATAGAAAAAAATGTTAAACCCCTCAGAGAAAACAGAAAAGAGAAAATACATAATGATAAATGTTGATAAAGAGGGTAAGATAGATATAATTCCAAATGTGCTCATTATTGCAAAGAATAAAGTGACATATTAAAGTCGCTGTCAATAAGATGGTCATAATTTTAAATGTGTTCATTATTGCAAAGAACATAATAGATTAAACTTACATATTGAAATCAGCCAGATGTATTCATCATAAAATGTATTTATGATAAATCTTATAAGAAATACAATTAAATAGAATGAATCAAAAATAATTTTGAAAAAGAAATAGAAAAACATATCCCAAGGAAGCAGTAACTAATGAAAATTGTTTCAGTTGCATTAATATAGAAAATATAAAAATTGAAGGTAAAAAGAGAACTTCTATCATGAAGACAAGAATAATCAATAAAGAAGCTATTTCAATTCATTCAAAAACAGTAATAAAGCACATTTTGAAAGCTAAAGGATTTACTAAACAAACCATGTTTTAAAGAGGAAAGCATAATGCAGCCATGAAAATGACAAAATATGTGCCGTGAGGGACCATGGCATCAGCGCCTACAGATACTTGTGGGATGGATCTAAAGTGGTCCTTGGAGGTAAATTTATAGCCTTAAATGCATTTATTAAAACCAAGAATTACTGAAATAAAATAAAATAAAATAGAAGAAGGGAATAATAATATCAAGAGCAAAAGTAACCATAGAGATCTAAAGATGGTTCTTTAAAAAGACTAATTAAATAGAAAAAAATCAACAAAAACTCCAACAACAATGAACAAGAGAAAAAAAACTACAAAAATAATGATACTAAGAATGGAAAGGAGGTTTATCTATAGACATAAAATATTCTGAACAACTCAATGTCAATACATTTGAAAAGTTAGATGAAATGTACAATTTTCTAGAAAACATTACCAATATATTAATAAAGCATATTTTATTAATAATATAGAGGTATATAAATGTCTAATTACTATGTTGCACATCTGAAATAAATATATTGCATGCCAACTATAATTTAAAATAAATATTTTAGAGTATATTTTATTCTGTGATATTAGAAACTATTGACTTGTATACTTCAAATAGGTGAATTATGTAATGTATGAATTATAACTCAATAAAGCTGCTATTTAAAAACTTAGAATTTTAAAATTAAAAATAGAACAGGAAAATCTGAATAAACTTATAATCACTAACTAAATTGAATTGTTAGTAAAAGTCCAATGTCCAAAAGACACTACCCCAGATAGTTTTAAAGGCAAAGATAGCCTTGCAAAGGAATTTTTGCAAACCTTCAAGGACAGATAATCCTCACTTTGTACAGATACAAATTAAACACTAGGAAACAATTGATCAGCCCAACTCAGATTTTCTCCAATGTGCCAAAAATGGTGCCACATCTTTAAATGACTATACCACACTAACAAACCAACAGAAAAACTATCTAAGATGGGACCACCACAGTACATTCAGAAAAGCACTGATTAAAACCACTACTTATATTAAATAAACGACTGATAACTACCCAAAAGTGGAAAGATACTTTCGTAACCTAAAGAAAGAGCTCTCCCCAGACAGACAGCAGCATAATCCTTAAGGGTCACGTATAATAAGCTCTTTTCCTTTACAGTCACTTACAAAGAAAGGAAACCCCAAACCTGGAGCCCGGGCTGGGGCCTTAGCCAATGCAATATGAATAAAACAGAGTTTAAGAATCTAAGGGATAGTCAAAGGCTATTATTAGTATCACGTAGATGAAATGGCAATTCATAGGAGAAGCCAGTGGGCAATCAGCATGAGAAGTCATTCATAATCTAATAAATGAGTCAAAAGGAAGCACTACCTTGCCTATCGGATTGGCGGATATTTTAACAAAAATCGCTGCTGGTCAGTGAACTATAAGATGACATTCTACTGTCTTTGCAGGCACTTAATTTGGTATGGCTTGTCTGGAAAGCAATGTAAATACATATTTATTTTTATATCTATGTGTTAATAGGGGTGTAGACTTTCAGAAACAGTGAGTATGGCATTAACACGTTAAATCCCATCCTGGCATCTCAGCAGGCACTTAGCAAACGTTTGTTAAATAAAAGCAACATGTGCAAACTCTTCCCATGATTAGGATACAGTTGCTGTTTTGGTTGAGAATATTGCCTGCGTGTGGCTGGTGTTTTACAATGTTGTCAATGGTAGCTCATTCTTTCAAGGTCAGGCAGCTGGAGAGTGGGGAGGTGGATTCCAGCCCCGGTGTGTCCAGGCGGGTCAGCGGGGACCAGAAGAGCACCATTTTCAGCACCTCAGATTAGGAGTTAGGGCTTTGTCATAATTCCCCCAGGGAAGGAGGTGTGCGCATGCCAGAGAAGGTGCCGAGGAGTCATTTGAATGTAGCAATTTGAAACATGGAAAACCATGACCCCACCCCTGGTTTTAGGGGGAGGGAGGGGTTTATGGGCAGAGCATAGAGGATTGTGGAAGCACGGAGTGTACTTTGCATACATGTCACACACCTTTCTCCAAACCCATGGAGGGGCCCTAACGTAAAGCATAGACAAGTCCATCACACTGTCAATATTGGTTCGCCAGTTCTAACAAACGCACCATATCAATGCAAGGAGTCACTGACACGGAGTGCCGGGGACGCCGGCCGGGGCAGCATGTGGGGACTCAGTAATTTCCAGTCATTTTTCTGTAAACATAAAACTTTCTAAAATATAAAATCCATTGATAATAAGAACGGTCACTCTGGGGATAAAAGAGAGGCTAACGAGCTAGTGGTGGGAGAGGTGGCAGTGTCTTCATCTCTGCTGCCGGTCACTCCGAGCTAACCTGGACCCCCTGGATGGGGGCGCTTCCTGGGGTTCGCCTGGGGGCCTAGGGTCAGCTGGTCATCTGTTCAGACTGACACTCCAGGAAGGCTCTCGGGAGCTGCCAGCACACGGGATGCGGCTGCTTGCCAAGGCGGGGGTGCCAGCTGACCTTCCTCGCCGTGAGGGCTTCCTGGAGAGGAGGGCACATCGGAGTTCTGAGTACAAATGCCAGACGCACCTACACCCTGGCGGGTGGAACCAAGATGGTTCCCATAAGGACCAGATGCAGCTTTGGCAAGAGGGAGCCGCGTGAGCCATGCCTCCAGAGGTGGGCCCTAAATGCTTCAAGCAATGAATGGGCCTCAGCCTGGGCCATCCCCCCCTGTCAGATGTAAAGACCTATTTTCGCAGGCATCTTCAGTCTTCCAGAGACAAGGAAGAAGACAGCACTGAGCTCCCGAGGAGCTGGGCTTCCCTGTGAGCCTCCTTCCTGGGGAAGCTTGAGTGGCACGGCGGTAGCTGACTGCCTCCTAGGACCCACTGGCCCTGGGTTTCTGCTCCCCAGCTCCAAGCCTCCCCCCAAATTCCTTGGGAGACTTTCCATGACACTCACTCACATTAAAAAAAAAAAAAAAGCGGAGTGGATGGGTATTTGTACATTATATGTCATTCATTATTCCAACTGTAATTTTAATCAATTCAACATAAAAGCATCTTAATATTCTCAATAATGGCACTGGTAACTTTAAATATTAAAACCCATATTAGGAATTCCCCCATGGGGAAAAAAAAAAGCCGTATTTACATTATGGATTGTGAGTTTGACCTAATCTATACTTTCTGAGCTCAATTTTAGACAACCCTAGGGCTGGTTCCCAAGCCCACGGTAAATGCCAGGGAGATTAGTGGTAAACAAGGCCTAACACATCAAAATTAAATGCTCCTAATTATCAACTTGAAACAAACCCTCATGACACAGCTGGGTGATGCCTCCCTACGCGTTCGCGACGCTCAGAGAAGGCTTTTTGGACACACAGCATTACCATAATTTTTTTGACTGGGGTTCTCATAGGACATCCGATGAAGTCCCTACCCTTAATTTTAATTGCAGAGGCTGCATTCTTAATTAAAAACTGTACAAATGGATTTTATGCCATGCCAAAAGAAATCCAAGTTCATTAGTTATAAAACCTTTTTAAAAATTGATGCAAATATGTGAATTCCTTAAAAGTTTGAGCTCAAAGTCCTCATTTTATGTTGAGTTGCTTTTAATCTAGAGAATAATGAAGTCAACATAAATTAAAGGGTTTTCATTCCTTTTTTTGTTGTTGTTGTTGGTTTCTGTCCTTCTGATTTTACTTTTTTTTTTTTTCTTGTAGAATGAGATTCATTTTAAATTCAAATTCTTTAGAGATTTGTAGGGGGGAATTCTTATTGACCTTTACTTCTTGGGTTTCACAAATGAAAGCTCATAAACCCTTTAATAATTTTGCTTATTAAGGCACAATTACATCATCTTCAGTGACAATAGAAATCAAACCCGCTAACCCGTATCCAAACGCCTTGGCTTTACTTATTGCTGTAAATTCATCATTTTCTAAATAATTTTACTCCAAAATGTTATCAAGGCCACCTTGCATTTTTTGTTTTTTAAGCTTTAAATAGTAGCTGTGTTCAAAGAAATTGCATGACCATTTTCTCTTGTTTCAACTGTGTTTTGCCAAACGGGGCACCTTGTCCAGAGCAGCCGTTCGGTAAAGACATATGTTTGTTGAACAGGTGGGTTACTGGGTCTCGGTGGACAGGAGGAAACACTCCTCTTACAGACAGAAGAAATTGGGGCGGTTGGGAGTTACTTGTGACTAAATCATAGCCCAGTGTTTCTCTTTAAAATGGCTCTACCATATTTTTTACAGGAAAAAAAAAAAAGTGCACCTCTACCCTGTCTACCTTGCATAGAGCTGTGCTGATCCATTTCCTAGCCTCTGTTCCCATGTGGTTATTTAAGTTTCAATTTAAATTAGTTCAAATACATAAAATTAAAAATGTGATTCCTCAGTCACACCAGTGACACTTCTAATGCACAACAGCCACGCCGTCGATGCAGAAGGTTCTGCTGCGCGGTGTTGATATGGACGTTTGCACACATATCCGTGTGTCCCATTCTGTCTGTCTCTGGATCTTGGCTCACTCCTCACAAAACCGAAAACTGAGAAATCATCGAACACCTGGAGGTGTCTCCCTTCCCCGTTTCCCTCAGCCCTGCACGGAAGCCTGTTCCCAGGTCCTGCTCCTCCCGGGGTACAGGCCCTCCGCCCACTTCCTCAGCCACCCTGGGACACTGAACAGAGAGGGCGCTTTCATAAAACAGCTCCCATGTCAGGGCTGTGAACCTCATTCACATTTATTCAAGCCCCCAATATCCAAGAGAGCTATGTCAGTTGCATCGGGATGCTGCAAGTGTGACCCATGTGTGACAAATAATGGTTGGCCCTACTCAGGGTCTAAAACTGCCTCACAGCCCCCCTCAGGTTAATCGTGAGGCCTGGATGTTCCACCCAGCCTAGAACTTTCCTCTCCCAAATGTCCTGAAATGTTAGTGCAATGCTCATGTTACCTGAGGGCAAACCTCTAATGATCGCCAGCTCTCGCCTAACCAAGTGTAAGTTTACTATTATTTCAGGAAGGTTTAGCAGGAAAAATGGAAGAATTGGGAAGCCCTGGTCAGAGAGTAAATCTGAGTGAGTATATTGGCCTAGTGGGTAACCAGTGCAAGCTGTGTACACACTCCTTTCCATGCTTCTACAACCTCAAAGAGATTGCCACATGTATGTGTCAGGCATTGCTGTGGAACAAATAGCCCCAACACTTAGCATAAAACAACACTAATTTTTATGCCTCGTGAGTCTATGGCTCCATGAGTGGTTCAGCTGCCCTGAGCCAGGCTTGGCTGATCTCGGCTGGGCTGACTCAGGTATCTGCCGGCAGCTGGCAGGGGGGCTGGGATGGCCCTGGCTGGGTGACTCTGCCCTACTACGCAGGTGTCTCACCTTCCAGGAGGCTGGCTCAGGCTAGTCTTCCTACTGGAGACAAGAGAGTCAGAGAGTGAGCAGACACATGCAGGGTCTCTAGGGAACAAAGGCTCAGAACTGGCACACGGTCATTTCTGCCGTGTTCTAGGAGCAAACCAGAGTCACAGGTAGCGGAGAGTCATCAGGTGGGAAAACACACCTCTCCTGGTAGGAAGAGCTGCGAAGGGCACGGGTCCAAGGAGGAGTAAAGGATTGTGGTTATTTTGCTCAATGTAACAGCTTTATTGAGATATAATTCACATTCCACACAATTCACCCATTTAAAGCATACAATTTAATGGTTTCTGATATGTTTACAGAGTTGTGCCATCATCACCACAATCAATTTTGGAATATTTTCTTAACCCTAGGAATAAATTCCATACCCATTAGCAATCACTCCCACTTCCCTCCAACTCCCCTGCCTCTTCTCCTAGGCAACCACTAATCGACTCGCCATCTCTAGAGACATGAGGATTGTGGCTATTTTTACAATCAATCTCCCCACAGGACCTCTCCTCTTAAAGCACTGACACGAAATGAGTGCACTATCCCATGAACAACAGAGCGTGGTCGCTGGATAAATGGTCTCATTGCTGCTCTGGTTTCACCCCCGAAGGCTAGGCTGATGGCTGTGAGGCCAGCGTCGGAGCTCCATCATCACACGTCCGAGACCTGACTGGAAATGCCGTCTCCTTCCAGAACCCGGAGGAGGTTTTCCAGGCACAGGCAGTTGGCCTCCCCCGGCATGTTCTGGCTTCAAACTTCATGTAAAAGCTGCAATAACTTCTAGGTTAAGAAAAGTTCAACCATGTTTTTCTCCCATTTCTTTCCCCCTGCTCTTCCCATCTGCAGATGGAACTGGGAGTGTTGAAATGTTGCAAGTTAAAAAAAAAAAAAAGATACTCTCAAGGTATTTCTGATCCAAGCAGAAGCAGAAAGTGCCAAAGGATCTCATGGGAGGACCTCTTCTCAACGATTTTCAGTTGAATTTTTACAGGCCCATGAGGTTAGGATAGTTAAACAAACTTTGGATACATGCCGCTGGCTTTTTATTCATTTATGAAGTAACCCTTCAATTCTTTTGAGGTTCAACCATCAGCACTTTTTACAGAGCCTGAAAACAAAATGTTTCAATATGACCGGAATACACAGTGTTCAGAAAATGTAATAAAAGGGGAAATAAAAACCCAGTGTTTCATTTAATAGCATTATTCAAAGACTTCTTCATAAATTTTGTTTACACAGAAATTCATTTGGGTCAAGTTGAGTAAATCAGCAAATTAGCAAGGCTGGTCCCTGACTTAATTCGGCAGCATTTCAGAATCCCAGACTTTCTGCCCAGTTGATTTGGTCTGCCTGTGGGTTTCCGGGGTTTCACCACCAAGAACAGTCAGGAGAAACCTGTCCATTTGATCCTCGGAGCGAGGAAAGTACTGGAAGATTTGCACTGTTGTGGATCCTGCGAAGCTGCTGGAATGAAATGCGCCTTATGAATGTCAGACTGTCTCCTCAAAATTGCTCCCTCGCTTTCCTTCTGCTTCGAGGGGAGGACAGCTGGAGCCAGACAAACCCAGAGACATTACATCAGAGGGGGGGGGGGCTGCCTAAGCACCAAGCCCAGCACACCGGTGTGTAAATCCTCCTTCTTCCAGAACTAATCAGGAGATGGAGGGGAGAAGCAAGGACACAGGAAAGAAAGGGGCGGGGCCACAGCACCTGGCCTCTCAGTGCTTTGTTTGTTTAAAAAGAGAGAAGTGCCAGGAACGCAGGAAAGTGACTGAAGGGGGAAGCGGGCTCCACTGCCAGTCCAGCCTTTTCTCTGTAAAGCTTTTGTTTCTGCAAAGGTGCCATAAAGCTTGAAAGGAAAAGAAATGAGGAGCTAGAATGTCATTGATTTCAGACCTTTCTTGTGCTGTTGACTTTGATTTTGGGCTCCACAGCCTGCCTACCTTGGCTCTGCTTTGCTCTCCGCCCCATGTTGGTGCCATGAATCAAGTTTATCAGCCAGTAACGGGCTTGTCCTTCACAATCCAGGTAATAGCATTTGTACAAATTCCTTCACACCTTGAAAAGTGACATCTTGTCTTGGACTTCCCTATTTTGAAGACTTAACTTGAGATGATTTTACAGACTGTTGGAACTGCAACAGTCCTTGAGGACCCACATAGTGTAATTGTTAAGCCATGTGCCAGAAAAAAAAAAAATGCATGCAGTGGAATGCAAAAACCTTCTTGATTTGTCCTAGAGTCAGACATTTCACCAAGAAACTTTAGACCTTTTCTAAATAGACCTTGGCTCTTACCCAAGGATGAAGAACGATAGAAAAAGGTGACTAGTGATGGACCATGTTTTTTTGTTTGTTTTTTTTTTGTTTGTTTGTTTGTTTGTTTTTTCCCTTTCTCCCAAGGTTTCATTTTCAAAAACAAATACACAAATATATCTTTGCAAGCCCTGCCTTGTCTGTTCTCGGCTTTCTCTTTCTAACCACCAGCGCCCTTTTCTCCCCCACCCTCCAACCCGTGGGCCTTTGATCTTTCTAGTTCACACTTGAGTTCAGACATTTGAGCCCTTGTGATTCTAGGCATTGCAAGAGGCACTGAGAGTGTCTGTGAGAGCAGGACACTGTCCTGTCCCTGGGCACCTCCTAGGCAGCAAGAGAAATTGCAACAGTGTGTGACCAATTCTCACCGGAGGTCTATTCTCAAGTTTCCTGGCACCTAGAGAAGAAAAGTGCTGACTTTGATGGGGAAATCAGAGATGACTTCATGGGGAAGGGGTGATATTGTAACAGGATATTAAATATGAGGTCAGAGTTTTCAAGACTGAGAGGTGGAAGTGTCACCGGAACAAAACCACGGCAGGGCATGTGCAGCTCACACTGTGTTCAGGACAGAGAGACTCTGGCAAGACCAAGGCTTGGCATGGTCAGTGCCCGTGCGTGGAGCAGACACCTGGCGTGGCCACCTGAAGCACCGCGGGTGCCCCAGGAAAGAACCTGGGCTTTATGAGCCCTGGATGGTGTTAACGGAAGGTTGGAGGGAGGCCTGAGACGTGGGACAACCAGGAGCAAGACCACTGGCTGGGAAGCTACAGCGATCATCCCAGCAAGGAAAGGACAGATGTGCGAGGCCTCCGGGGAGGGTGGACAGAACTTGGTGACTCGTAGACGGTGGAGAAGGGCTCAAAGGAAAGACTCAGGGTAGCCTGAGAGGTCTAGATGTCATCAGACATTTAATATGATGGCATCCACACAGAGGTAAAAAGCCATGGAAAAATGCCAGGGCCAGGGGAGGCGAAAGGGACAGTGACTTCACTATGGGTTCCTCTTAGTCAAGGGGCCTGTGGAATTGTCCAGGAAGCCCCTGGACACACAGGAATGGCTCAGAGGAAGGACTGGATAGGGGCTAGAGAGAGAAATGAGTGACTCATGAGCATGGCAGGCACAGCTGAGCACCTTGGAACGACTGAAATGACCCAGAAACATCCCATCAAGGAAGGGACTGAGCACATGAGGTCACCGAGATGCTGACGGGCAGTGGCAGTTCCCTGTACAGCGAGGGCCGACGATCACTACCCACTCTGCTGACCCTGAGTGCTGGGAGAAAGCCCTGCCAGCCTGCATGGGCCACATACGCGCCTCGTCTGATTGAAGACTTCTGCGAGTGTCACCTTTGTGCCCTCTGCTGCTCCAAAGCACTAGATGTGATCTTAAGAAAGTTCATTCCTTCAGGGAGTCTAATGGACATGTGCTGACTTATATATGTGTGACGTCTCATGACAAGGTGCAGCCATGAAATGCAAAAAGATATAGGTTTTGTCCCCACCTCCTTTGTCCTGCCCCTTACAAAGGTGCGCAGGCTTGACACATACCAGTTGGAGATGATGGGCATCAAACTGATAAATGCATTAGGAGCCATTGATAAAGGCGGGCCATTGCTGCTTACACTGGTGGCTTATAGAGCTGACTGCTGAGAGTAGAAGATGAGAGAGAAAGAGGAGAAAACAGGGCGGGCCTCTCAGAGGAAGGAAGGCCTGAGCTGATCTCCGAAGGGAGCCACCAGGCAGCTGAAAGGCTCCGGGAGAGCAGCCCGGGGCAGCAGGACCAGAGCAGGAGATGTGCAGCCCAGAGGCGCCTCGATCTGAGTCTGAGCTGGGAGCAGGGCTGAGTGGGGGAAGGCATGCTGAGAGAAGAGGCTGCGGATAGGGCAGGGGGCATTTATGCCCGGAATAAGAATTTGAACTTCATCTTGTAATCAAGGGCAAAATACCAAAGAATTAGAGGAGAGGGTGACATAATCATGCTGGCAGTGTTGAAAGGTCATTTTGGCAGACAGTAGAGGAGGATTCAGCCTGAGAGGTAAGGAAGGCAGACCAGTGGGAAGGCTGCTCTATATCCGATGAGATAGGGCAATGGTTGGAACTAGGGGCGGGAGAGGAGAGACACCTCCTAGATTAAGGAGAGAGCAACGAACGGCACAGCTGCTGAGGACTGGGGTCCCTGGCTGCGGCCTGGCCGACACGGGCGTCTAGGTCACTAGACGTGGAGCCAGGAGCCAGGGCAGACAAGCATCTGGGGAAGACGATGAGGCGAGATCTGGGAGAGCGAAGGGCCTTGAGGAAAGTGAGCATCGAGCCCTTTGATGGGCTGTGACATCCTCCACCTCTCAGCTTCCAGACGGGCGTCACTGTCCATGTCATCAGTATCACTGACATGTCTGCGGTGGCCCTTTTATAATAGTTTATGAGTAAAACTGTTACACTAAAAGAACACATCTCAAGTCTTTTTCTACAGACATTAACCCACCCCCAAAATCTCTCAGATTTCCAGTAACTGTTTGACTGCTCGAAACCCACCTAGACCCGGCCACCTTCACTTAACCAAAGCAACGACAGATTCGCTATGTGGGTGTCTACTTGGACGACTTCAGCCATCCATGAGGAAGCCCACATTTCTCTCAGTCTATTCACTGAAGTTCTAGTTTGAATTTTTCTCATTGTGTATTTTCTGTTGCGCAGGTGTGAAATAATGTAATTTTGTGCAGGAAACACAAAATTTATGCAAATAGTAAGTATCAAATAGTCCAATTTTTTTTCTAAGCATCATAATGTCTTCCAGAGATGGAAGCTTGGATGATCTGCAAATAATTATCCAACAGCTATTGGGCAATGGCATTACTCATCTATTTTCTGGGGTAATGTCATCATCAAAAACTACCACGTGTTTGCTAAGAAAACCTATCACTGCCTTTAGTGTACTCTCAGAGTAAGTTTTATGACAATTCTCTGCTCTTCCCAAAGGTCAAGTCAAATACGTCTTCCCCTAAAGCAGTTAACAAAGCAGGTACCACACACACACACGCACAAAGACAACTGAGAAGAAATTATAATACGAAACTTA
Source organism: Aselliscus stoliczkanus (assembly GCA_033961575.1). NCBI lineage: Eukaryota > Metazoa > Chordata > Mammalia > Chiroptera > Hipposideridae > Aselliscus > Aselliscus stoliczkanus. The sequence continues at coordinate 183,605,522 of CM066729.1, forward strand.
TTTTTTTAATTTAAAATACCTATTAAAATGCAGGTGTCTATTTGCTTGATAACCCCATTCTCAGCTAAAGAGCCCTCATTTTTAGAAGTACCCAAGAAGGGAAAGCACAGCAAACATTAGTGCAGAGAACGGGGTGTGTGGGGAGAGACACAGAAAAAATGAGGCCGAAATACTCTGAATGCACAGCTTCAAGCCCCCAACCACGTTAGCACCATTTACACTTCAGAGCTTAAGAAAATGCTTCCGAAGTCATGTTACCACTTTTTTTTTTCCCTGCCTAGGAGTTCTGCTTCCATTTAGGATGTAGAAATCTTCAACAGATCTTTGCTTCCACCCTAACAATGAGAAGAATAAAGGGATAACCTACAAATCTTACATTTTCTTGAGCTGATGTCACAAGGCAACTAGGTAAACTGAATTCTGAATGGTGACAAGCCTCTCCTAAGAGATATAAAACATGCTAATGGTTTCCCTTTTGGCAGAGCATGAGGAGAAGAGGCAGAAACCATGAAACAAGGAAGGAGAAAAACGCTGAAATTTCAGCAAACTCTAGAGACCAGGTGTGGGCTACACTGAGAATTTTAAATCTCTAGGAGCCCCAGATAGAAACGGAGTCCACAATTCCTCCCCAGCTGTCCTCCACTGGTCACTACTAGTCCTTAAAATAAAGACTGGGGGAAGAAAGGGGCCTCATTGGCACATATGCACGAATCCCTACCTCCCAGAACTTTCTCTCACACTAGAGAAAAGGCTTAAACCATTGAAGAAGGGAAAAGAAAACCTCTAACCCCACCCCAGACACAGGCAAAGAGCCACTGCCACCATAGAAGAGATAGAGACGAAACGATTCTCTCCCTGCCCGAAACAGGAGCCTTGAAGTCTACCTCTGGGAGAGAGAGGGGGGCAGGGAAACCCCCCCCCCACTAAATACACCATTGCAGATATACAGCAAAATTGCGCTGCCCAATGCGGAGGGGACAGGAATACTAAAGAACCTCCCCTCCCCCACTGTTAAAGTAGAGATATACAGAACCTGCTTAAAACTGAGGCAAGTCCAGGAGAGCTAAGGACTACACCCTAATCTCTCCCTGAGCCTCACACCTGGTACAGCAGCCGTCTCCCCCGCGGGAGTACAGGTCACGGAGGTGATAGAGGAGAGCCTCCCAGGTTACAGAGTTGTGTGGGGACTGTTGGAAGCTCAAGACAGGACAGGAACACTGGAAAAACTCTCAGGCAGCTGAGGCCCACACAAGGAAGAAGATTGCAGCAGCCCACCAGTGGAGGAATTTTAAGTCTGTGGTGTACTGAATATCACAATGACAACAACGAAACACACTTGCCATTTAGCTAGTGATTAGATTGACACAACACCCCACAATAATGCCCTGGCATAGAAAGAAGCATGCCCATTTGAGCATAAATATGCTTTACCTCAGGATCTACTATTCTACACTTAATGTCCTTCATTCAATAAAAAATTATGAAACACATAGAAGCAAGGGGGAAGATCCCTTCGAGACGTAAGACAGTCAATGGCAACAGACTCAGAGATGAAAATGAATGTTGGAACTAACAGAGAAAGGCTTCAAAATAGCTGTCATCAATATGGTAAGAACCTAGAAGGGAAGTGGAACAAATGTAGGAAGTTCAGCGCAGTGATGGAGACCACAAAACAGAGTCAAATGGAAATATTAGGAACAGAAAACATGATATTAGAGATAAAGAATTTTTCAGCTGATACTTTGGCAGACTAGACAGAGCAATAAAAAAAAAGTGAACTTAAAGCTTGAAAGACAAAGAGAAAAAAAAAAGTAGAGGCAGGGGACAGAAACAAAATAGAATTCCCAAGTCATGTGGAACAATATCAATTCATCTAACATACTTGCAATACAGCCCCAGAAGGTGAAAAACAGAATGGGGCAAAATAAATATTTCAAGAGATAATAACCAAGCATTTTCCAAAGTTAAGCAAAAAACCAAGAAGCTCAAAAACTCTGAGAAAGATAAATGAAACACACATTTTGCCACATCACGGTCAAACCACTAAAAAAAAAACAAAGGAAAAAAATCTTGAAGGCAGCCAAAGAGAAGAAATATTATATACAGAGAAACAAAAATGAGAAATACTAGAGATTTTATATCTGAAACTTTGAAAGCCAGCAAATAACCAAGTGGCATTTTAAAGTAGTTAGGGAAAATTAAAAAAACTGCTAACCAAGAATTTTATAGCCAGTGAAAATGTCTTCAAAACAAAACAAAACAAAATGAAGACTTTTTCATATAAACAAAACTGAGTAATTTCATTGTCAGAAGTGCAACCACAAACAAAAGTTAAAGGAAATTCTTGAGAGATGCAGTATGATACCAGATGAAAATTAACTTCTTCACAAAGATATGCAGAGCCCCAGAAATGGTAAAACATGAGGTTAAATATAAAATAATCAAAATTTTTAAAATGTTTTAAAAATATTTGACTGTCTAAAGCAAAGATAGTAAAACTATATTTTGGTGTTATAACATACAAAGACTAAAATATATAACAATACTAGCACAAAGGATGGAGCAGAAGAAAGGAAAGTTTACTCTTGTAAGGTTGGTACACTCTACTTGAAGTGGTATAATAGTATTTGAAGGTGACTGAGATGAAGTAAAGATGTATATTACAAACCTTAGAGCAGCCTGTAAAAAAATAAAATTGGTATAACTAATAGGCCAATTGTAGAGATAAAATGGAATGATAAAAAAAATACCCAACTAATTTAAAAGAAGACAGAAAATGAGAAAAATTAAAACAAAAAAAAATGGGCAGGAGAAATAGAAAACTAATAGCAACAGAGTATATGTAAACCTAACCATAGCAGTGATTACATTAAATGTAAATGGTTTATACACCCTAATTAAAAGGCAGAGGTTGTCAGATTGGTCAAAAACAGCAAGACCTAACTAACTACATGCTATCTAAAGGAAACTCACTTTAAATATGAAGACACACAGAGGTTAAAAGTTAAAAAAATGAAAAATGAAATAGCAAGAAAAACTAATCAGGAATAAACTAAATCTGGGGTGGCTATAAACTTTGATAAAGTATTTTACCATGGACACAGATAGGCATTGAGAGTAATAAAGAGGTGACTTCATGAAGAAGATGTAACTTTACTAAAACTGTGTGCATTTAACAACAGAGCTGAAAAATACAGGAGCAGAAACTGACAAGACTGAAAGGAGAAATGGAAAACATCTGCAATTGTAGTTGGAGATTTCAACTCTAAAACATTGTTAGAAAGTATTCATTCATACTGCCTTCTCAAGAGCTTACAGTCAGGGGGTGTGGGGGGACACTCTTGGATTGTGTGCCTGATGCTTGCATGTGTGTGTGGAACTCTAATGAGTGTCCCAGCAACGAGACCAGTTGTTCCATGTGGGTGAATGCCAGGAGTTCTCCAGTCACACTGTGAGCGTCTCTGGCGTCTCCCGTGCTTTTTCTGGGCCACCCCAACTTTGGGAGGCATTGGCTCCCACTCGGCCCCCATGCACCATCTCTCATTTGTTAATCCACAAGTGTTTATCCAGTTTGCCTCATGAAGTTGATTTGACTGCGTTTGTAGATTTTTCTCTGTACATGAAACCTACATGAATCACTTTGAAATGATTAATAACATCACATAACAGTAACTCAGACAAAATCAGAGCATCACGCAGCCCTCATAGGTTAAGCTTCATATGCATCTTAATCTGAGACAAATTGGCTTAACTATAATTACACCAAGACAGGTGGATGAGTGAGAATAAGGAGCTGGAAAGAAATCTTTTATTATCTTGTAATTAAAATATTATAAGTACAACAACAGGCACCGCTAGGGTGCTCCTGTGTTCCAGAAACTATGGGAGTAACTCTTCAGGACGCCTTCTGCACTCCCAACAGTCCTCCAGGCACAATTACACTAACTTCTGAGTTGAAGACCAGGAGTCTTGGGGATGCTGTGCACTGCCTACCCAGGTCACTCGGCTAGTAAACGGTGGAAGTGAGATTCCAACCCACGTTTACCTGAACGAGCAAAACTCACATGAGTGTGGTGGTTAAGAACAATGCCTTTGAAGCCAAATATTTATTGAACATTCACTTTGCTTAAGAAGCCATTTAGAAACTATGAGGACACGCTGGCTAACAGTGGCTTTATGGATAGTGCTGTGACAATGGGCACAGCCTCAGACTCAGAAAGTTGGCTTCTGGGACCACAATCAGAGGGCACCGGTCATGGCAAGGAGGCTGGTCGTTTTCAAGGGCAAACAGATTGAAATCTACTCTGGTCTTCCCCCAAACAACCCTGTTCTTAAGGTTAGGGAAAAAAAAAATAGGCTTTAAATTGACTTCACCATCTGTTTTGAATAATTTTGCATCATGTGAATAAGCTTTCTAATTTATCTTCTCAGATTAGTACCATAATTTTTAAGAGGAGATGCAAAGATTGAATTCAGTCCTTGTGGCTCAGCATCACACAACTCATTTTGTATATAAGAGAAACTGAGGTGGGAGACATAATTTTTCTGTATATCACTTGTTCATGTGGGAGATAAATGAGGCAAAAACCCAGATTTTGGGGCCTAAAAGGTACTTTTTGAAGCAATGTGCCTTGAGGGTAATGGGTGGTTTAGGATGCCAGCAGCCATGTACCGCCCAGGAGGGTGGTGTAGCTGTGACTGGCCAGTCACCCCGGCTGTCCCACATGGAGCTTCCACACGATCCTGCCAGGCACACCCCGAATCCCCCACCTGCATGCTGCACATGTCGGTGGCTCCTGGCTGCACACACAGCCTTGCACGTGTTTCCCATCGCCAGGCACACACCCCACTCCAGCACACTCAGAGGCCTGGCCCCGATACTAGGAATGACATGGGGCTGTGAACAGCCTGCACTGTCTCTGATATATGATGCGAGGGGAAGAAGCCTGGACGGGGGGAGGCTGCGAGGATTGCTGAGCATTCCACTTCCCGTTTCCGGACTCCTTCCTCCGGCAGCGGGGACGGGTATGGCCTTCAACGGGTCCTCCTCGCATGTGCTTGTGCGTGAGAACCAGGTCGGGCACATCTCCTATCTAAACTGCTTATTTAGCACATCAACCCGAAACAGCCCACTTAAAAACTGTAAAATTCCATTAAGTTCCTCCATATTTTTCTTTCATAATGAATACATACATCCATTTTGACAAAATGTGTGTGACTGACTAACATACGTAACGCTGGAATTCCGGATATAAGAGCTAATCATCTGAGCACTTGTGCCCTCTGTAACCTACACACTGAACTAGGATGACACTATTAATTTTCTTTCACCCTAGAACGCTGATGAAGAATATGTCATGGGGAAAACATCATGGTTTCCAAAGCAGGCGGAGCCCTCCCTGCCTCATGCAGCCATTAAAATGCTTGTATTTTGGAAAAGCTTGTCAGTTGCATAAAGGAAAGCAATTTCTGAGTTCTGTCCACACCAGTTCTGGTAAAGTGAGCAAAAAAAAAAATCTGCCTTCTCTTGTTTAGCATCGTTGTTTTTTTTAATGGTTCACACTGGCACACGCTTGGAAACATGCTCACGGGAGAACGCTAATTTATTGAGGCTTCTTGCCCTACTGTACGTTCCCAGCTCCGACGCGAGGGTAATGGATGAAGCAGATGTTTGACACCGCAGCGCCTCTTCGTAACTCCACTCTTCAAAAACAGTTTTCCAAGTGCGTACTCACACCGGCTCCTACTCTGCACAGGAAGCTGAGGTCACCGTGAAACATGAGGCAGGGGCAGGGGCCTGAACCCATGTGTGCTCCACAGCTGGTCCTCCATCTTCTGAGCATGTCAGCGATGTATGAAGCGGCCGTAATTTTCAGCTTATGGACAAAGAAATCAAAGTGTTGACACCATTATTGTAACATCTGTGAAGGGAAAAATATGAGCCTGTTTCTAAGGGCACAAATGGTACCAGAGTTATAAAGATTCCTGAATGCTTAATTGTATTCATTATCAGTGGTAATTATTTCTAATACGAACAGTTTCTTCCAATTGAATGTCAACCCAAAAGGTTAAGACCTTAACACAGGGGCATTTCTAGCTCATGATTTGTGGGGCCGGTGAAGCTTCACTAATTGGTAAGACAGGGAGTGCCCTGTGCAGCTCACCTGCCCTATTTCAGTATCTCTAACATCACAGAGGGTACCACTGGGTGGGCTCTACAAGGATGCCCAGGCTTGTTTTTGTCATCAGCACAGGGACTATGGAAGGTCCTGTCTCTCCACCCCGATGCCAAGCACCCCTGGACACAAGCTTCTGTAACTGTGGGTGCAGAAACGAGTGCCGCATTGGGGGAGAAGGCCCCAGAACTCTCAGGGTTGTCATTTATGGGGGGGAAGCTGCCCTGGCTAGTAAGACAGTGAGGCATGTCCTGCCTGTGCCAGCAGACAGAACCCCAGTAATTCAAGCCCCTCGCTTCTCAATGGGCTGAGGTGACCTGGAGCCTTCATCCAACAGGTGACCCTTCTTACCTGGCAGCGCTGTCTGCAAAGATGGCTGCCATGAAGGCAACCAGGGATGTGAGGGGTTGGTGGGGTCATCGTGTGTGTGTGTGTGTACACACGCACACACATGTGTGCATGTTGGAGGAGTTGGAGAAGGGGCAGAGAGTGAGTGCTCCATTGTCTCTTTTTAAATAACTTCTGGGCTTAAAAATGCTGCCTCAAAGGCCCATGTGGGGAAGAAATACAGTCCCGGGGTCCTACCCCAGCCACCCCAAGGCAGGCAGCCTCTTCCCCTGCAGAACACAGGCCTGGAGCCACAGTGGGTTCCCCAGGCCCATCCATCACCTCACTGCATCACCCTATTACTTAATGCTGAAATCAGTTGTCAAAATGCTAGAAACCTGACGCCCTCTTTTGTCTCTTCATCTCTCTTCAGCCATTTAAAACCAGCCATCCCTTTGCATTAGCTGTAGTAAGTCCCAGGAGGCATGAAGGTAAAAATGTCCACAGTCAGCCCTGCAAGACGTCTGCCTCACGATACCACGGACCTCCCTTTCTTGTTGACACATTCAACCCAACACTGACAACCACTCCTGGCACAGCTGGTCTCCTCTTAGCTTAGATTCCCGAGAAAACGGTTGAGGCAAAAGGCTTGCGTGTCAATGTTCTCCTGAGAGGTGAAATTCCAGGCCAGAGAGAGTGAAGGAAGAGGAATCAAAGTTGGACGGGAAGCAAATACAAGGCGACATGTTACCACTTTGGCCCAGCTTTGCCACAAAACCCAGCCCATCTGACCAGAGATTGACAGGCGCATCCTCTCAGACAGGTGAGATGTCATCACACGGATTGTATGGAAAAACCATGCCCAGGGGGGTGTCCATTGCAGAAAGCAAGGCAGGGTGATTTACCCACCTGTCCCCTCTCTCCCTTTGGTCAAAGCACTCTGAGAATGGAGCCACAGCCCCACCCCACCCCACATCTGGGTTTCATCCCTGGGGGAAGCCTTTACTCTCAAGATATAAAGTCCATCTGCCTCGTCGGCCTTTGGCATTCAGACATCTCAGACTTAGCACTTAGGATATCAGGGATCCGTGGTTAAATACCAGCTGAATAGAGGGGCTACTCTGCCACGCTGCCAGCCTAACAGGTATAGTGACGTCACGGTGAAATGATCACCATCGCTGCCAGGTTGACCAGAGGCAGTACCCCAAAACAACTCTAACCCTCCAATGTATGAGGCGGGGTCTTTCCCAGGGCAAGGCAAATGGTCCTCTGTTTGATACCTGGTGCCGCCTCTAACAGAAAATTATAACAATATGACAACGACTCACTTCCAGAAAATAATTTGGCTGTGTGCCAGTGAGGAATGTCTGCCAGACTGCACTGCGCTTGTCTTTCTTCTGCCCACCACAGCAAACCCAGGTCAGATAATTAGCACTCGTCTTTATGCCGTATGCTTTCTGAATTTCTGCAGTACTATGAGTAGGAGGTAAAAGTTCTGAAACCTTCCATGAGGTTGTTGTTGCCATGGAAACCACTGCCTTGGAATTCTCATACTTATTCCCAGTCGGCAAACAGAAGATGTTCCAAACCAAATACTGAGAGTCCTAAAAGCCAGGCAGGAGGCAGGAGGGGATGGAGAAGCGTGGGCAGTCCCCAGAAGGTGACAGTGAGGACAAAGGAATCAGGCAGGGTGGGAAAGTGACCCCCATTCTGCTGCCTGACTGGTGAAGGGCTGTGGACCCCACATGCCTGTGTGCCTGTCCTTGTGTCGTGTCAGTCAGGGTGCCCCGTGCCCAGCCTCCAACAGACAGTCTGAACTGAGTCTGCGCGGCACTCATAGAGCTGGAGCTGGGCTAACCTCTCACTACCTCCTTCCTCTGCCCCAACCAGCTGCACGATGGAGGGGCCAGCCCCTTCCTGGGCTTCTGAGTCTACATCTCTTTGTAAACCAAGGCTTTCGGTTGGTTGTTACCCAAGGTCTCTCTCTGCTGGAGGCCAGTATACTGCAGCTGTGAAACGGGAGGGAGGGCGGAAGTCCTGGTGAACGCGGCTGGTTTGGGGTCTCCTCCTGCACTGGGCCAATCTAACATTCCCAGTGGGTGAGGCTTGAGGGAGTGCTGTCTGTAGAAAGATCCTTGCATTGCTAGGTCATTCTTCCAACCTTGGAGGAAGCTGGTGGTTGTACTGTTGTTAGTTCATCAGAAATCATTATCAGTAAAATTTCCATTGGTCTTCAAATCATTTCTAAAAGCATTGTGAAAAAAAAGCGACAGCAGGCAGACATGAGGACAGTTCAGTCCTTGTAAGTAGCATCAGCAGGGGTCTGGTGGGCGTAGCTATCCCCTCCTTCAGGGGAGGACACAGCTTTAGAGAAGTTGAGCAGCAGTGAGCCACAAATACAGGACGCCTCAGCATTCTGTCCCAGGCCCTGGTCCTGCCCAGTGCCAGCCTCTGAAATTGGAGAGGGAAAAACACCTACTGAGTCCTCAGGCACCCCATTTTATTGCTAGGAGAAGCCTGGGGTGTGAACTTGAACTTGGCCCTTGCTGGCTTATGGAGAGTACCTGGTCAACAAGGGATTGCTGTCGCTAAGAGGCGTGGAGGTGTGTTAAATTTTAAAGATATAGTTTTGCTGGATCAAATTTAAAGAGAAAGTCTTGCATCTGTCTTCTAGGCAGAGAAGGGATACAGGGTGAATGGCAGTCTCCCAGGAAGGGAGAAAGATGGAAAAGGATGCAGAAGGGGACATCCCTCTCGGAGGAGGGGCGCAGGGCTCCTCCACCCCCCCGCAAATCCTTAAGGAGCCGGGGAGCCTGGCCTGTGGGTGCTGACTCAGAGACAACACGCCCAGGGGGAGCTTTGGGTCCTCCCTCCTCGGCATCAAAGTGAGGTGGGTGGCCATTTGCATCCTTTCTTTCAATCAGGTGCAGCTGAAATTTCACAAAAGCCAAGAGGAAGATTTGTGCATGAGAAGTGAGTTCTCCTGGAAGTTTGAGAAGTCTAACTTGAAAATCCCAACGTGTGTGGAACGGTAGGGGAACGGGGGGAGGGGCCCGGGGGTGGCGGCAGGGCTTCAAGGAAGGCAAAGAGGGCCCAAAGTACACACACACCCAAAACTAGGCGCACGTTTTCCCTGAACTTACAGTAGCTTAGACCATGGTCTTGCCACAGCAGATAACAGATGTCCAAGGCTATTGGGCTTTTGTGCCACATTGTTGCAGTTCTAACTAATTCCTTCATAACTGGAAACAAAGTATCCACATTTAAAAATCCAATGGATAAATACAGCCTCCTACAAACCAATTTAGAATTCACATCCTTTCCTTCAGAATTAAAATACTGTCCTCTGCCAGGAGCAATCAGGTGAGATGAATTCGAGGCTTTGTTTTGTTTTGTTTTGGTTCGTTGAAATACGGTATGAAACGATTTTAAGCAAATTTCCCAGGAATATCATTTGGGGAAAAAAACAATCAAAGGCTTAGTGAACTCTATCCCTGAGCCGGCTATCTTCACCATAATTTGTCTCCCGAGCAGCCAGTGGTGGCAGGTGAGGTGGCGCCAGGGCACAGGCCCTACTGGCAGGCAGTAAGCGGAGATCAGGAAGACAGCAGGCATCCCCAGATTTGTTGCTTGATGGCACCATTTCCTCACCCCCTGGGGGCACTTCTAGGCTGGCACGGGGACACACGCAGGGACATGCCGAGCTGCGTTCTAAGAAAGAACTTCCAGTCCTTGGCAGGTTGCTCATGAAGGCTCCCTGCAGGGTGGAGACCATACGTGGGACCGCACTCGTGTTCATGTCGTCGGCGTCAGCCTTGATCTTCCTGTTATTGTGCTTGGCTGAGGATGTTCCTGTGGACATTCTCCCTTTAAGTGGGGTGCTCAGAAGAGAAGAGAAGGGCGCAGCTTCCCTAATCCCAGGGCCAGCAAGGGAAGCAGGGCCCGACCAGGTGCCCTCATCTCCCCGGAAGGGCCTGTCAGCAGGCACTTTCAGGAGCTTGGCTTTTACAAAGCAGTGGTGGGCACCCTGCCCCTTTCGTCACACCCTGTCTGCACTGCATGTCACTGACCTGAGGGCATGGGGACAGCTTTGCCTCCTCTTTTTCTGATTGTGTGACTGCGGGGGTGGCATCTTGTCTTCATCCCAAGGCTGCTAGAGCTCTGACTCTATCAGCCGTGGGAGTAAAGGATCATCTCCCTGAGTTGTAAAGGTAAGTTTCTGGGCGCCTTTACAACCATCAGCAAGGCAGGAGGCCTGGCAGAGGTCCCTGGAAGGACTCAGCATCACCAGGGCTCCATTCTCTGGGGTAAGTGGGCTTCCGCTGGTTCTGGCCAAGTTGACTCCCTGAGCCCTGAGAGCCCAGAGGCATGTCTCACCCACCCTGCCACGGCCTCTCGGGCCAGGCTCTCCACAGGAAGTGCTCTGTGGTTTGTTTTCTGCTGAAGTTGCTGCACTTTCTCCGGCAGTGGCCCTAGTTTTTACCATCTCCGGGGGCTCCCTGTTTCCTCCACCAGCTTGAAAAGGCATTTCCTAAATTCATAATGTTTTAGACACATCGCAGTCTTAGAGTTGGGTAGTAAAGTCTGCGTGGAAGAGGGCCTGGCCTGCCCCTCTACAGTGGCCCTGTTTCCATAAGGAATTGGTGAAGGCAAACACTACACTTTTCTGTTTTTACAGCTGCCTGTATTTTCTCATTTGATTCTCGTAACTCTGGGAAGTAAGGCAAGCGTTACTATTCCCATTTCTCAGATAAGGAAACAGAGCTTAAGGAAACATAAGCGACGCGCGCAGCCATGAGATTTAGCAGCAGAGACTAGAACTGGCAAGCCCTGGCGTCAGCACAGCCTTCTCGTCCCTCTGGTCGCCTCCCACACCACCAGGGTAAACATCAGGCAGCCTCTGTCAACTCCAGGGCCCAATCACTGCTTCTCCTCCCTCATCACACAAACCTCCATGCAGGGGACTCACCAGGAAAGGGTACAGATGTGTGACAAGCCCAGGAGCCCTGGGATCAGACACACAATTTTAAATTTTTCTTTTTTTTGAATTCCTTTCAGAATTGTCATTCCTTTAGGTCATTCCCAAGCCCTCAGTCTTGCTAGCACCCAAGACTCACCTGCCAGAGAAACGCTTCCCTCCTCCCTGATCCTTGCCCCACCCCCTACCCCCACCACCAGCCCCTGCCCCCCCTGCTGCTCCTCCTGAGTTTTCTGGATGCTGGCCCCTCTGAGCCCCGTGTTCCCCTCATGCTCAGATCTGGGGGAACGCTCCCAGCTACCCAGGGTGTGGGCACTTGGCTCCTGGTGATTGCTGAGGTTACAGGTTTGTTTTGTTTTTATTCAATAGTGGGGGAAAGCCTGTCTAGCCTGAACAATAAAGCCATCCTGGAATTTTTTTTGGGGGGTGGGGAATCATTTTCTTGAGGATTAGCTAAGAAATAGACATGAGAGACCAATAACCTCATTCAATTCACAATGATTCTTATGGCAGAAACAAATTATCACAAAATGGAAGTGACAGTGGCTAAAATGTATACGGTAAAACTGTCAGAAAAATCCAAATTTCTTGGCAGATCCAAATCTGTACAGATGATCTAGAAAATATTGGAATTGAAAAATGTGATGACTGCATTAAAAAGCATACACTCGTAAAAGCTAACAAAAAAAAATGATGTGGACAAAATACTGATCTGTGAATCAAGGCTTGACTACAAACTTACTTGGGGAGAATTGACCTTGATGAAAATAATTTTGCTAAAATAATTTCTCGACCATATTTCTATACAGCAACTAAATATTTCAAGTGTTTCTATTTTTATTTTATATTGATTTAACCACATTTGTGCCAGAAAAACCCTCTCCACAAAAACTCAATGTTGCAATGTTGATATGATCCTGTTTCACCTATTTGTATTCACAAAATATTATCAGAGTATTTCGAGAACAGAAAATACGGGGACAGAATAACAGAGTCAAAATGCCAGAAACTGACTTCTGGTTCCAGACAGGATGGAATACACAAACTTGTCCCTGGTCCTATCACCCCCTCCCTAAATACAGCTAAAAGCGATAGACATTATATATAAAATAAATGCATGACTCTGAACGGTGGAAGAAAGAAGACACAACTGGCTGGGGCAACCCAGTGTGAGAGCCCTGGGTTCTGCCCCCTCCTGTCCAGCCTGAATGCAACCTGAAAGCCCAAACCCGACGGACGCACACAAACTGGACCAGGAGAGCTTGTTCTCTTAGGCCGCAGGAACAGGACAGGAGTAATCTTGGACATTATGGTAAGTTATGGTCACACATGAAAATGTTGATAAAGTAGACTTCATCAAAATATAAAATGTTCACTCTACAGACGACCCTTTAAGAAGATGGAAAATCAGGGTTTCCAGTGATAATGGTGGAGTGGGTAAACACTGTGCTCACCTCCTCTCAGGACCACGTCAATTACAACTGAACCACCAACAACCATTATTTAGAATCGCCTGAAGTCTCGCTGAACCGGAGCCTGACAACTACGGACATAGAGAAGAAGCCACCTCGGCACTGGTAGGAGGGGCAGAGATGCAGAACAGGCTGGTCCCAAGCCACGTGTGACCATTAAATCCCAGGAGGGATGTATCGGCTTTGGAGGCCCCCCCAGGGGTGAGGGGTCCCAGCCCCTCCCCAGTGCCGGGGAGAGGAGTCCCCATAACTTCCTGCTGTGAAAACCAGAGTTTGTGGCTGAGTGAGACGGAGGGCAGCTGCCCTCCCAGGTGCTCCTCCTAAATGGCTGCGCACAGACTTACCTGCTGACCACGCACTCGCTCTGAGCTCCAGCGCTGGGTGGGGAGGGGGGCAGCTTGGGAGGCGACAGGGAAATACAGGGAGGAACTGAGTTATCTGGCCTCAGGGTGAGGCCTGGAGGGGCAGCTTTCTCCCGGAGGGAGGAGCTGGTGGAAGCCATTGTGTCTGTTGAGCCCGCCCCCTCCCAGCGTGCAGACGCCCACCCGAGCCCGGATGCACGCATGTAGATATCACACCCGAGTCTCCATCAAACTGGCTAACACAGTTTGCTCCACCCTAATGATGCGAGACCCTGTACCGACAAACTTTCGGGCACATCCAAGCCACTTCCATTGGCTTTTCCATATAAATGGCCTGTTTTGGCTCATGCCGCAGACATTCCTAAAATCTCTTAAAGGTTAACAAAACCCAAACAAGCAGCATTTGGCTTCAGCATGCCCCATACCTCTGGCTGAGCATCTCTAAGCCCAGCAGCTGGCCTTGGTTTGTTGCTGGATCTCTCAAGGCACCACATGGTTAGCAGCTGCCACTGAATAGCTTTGAGGCTCATGCCAGGTGGCCCTGGGAAGGGCATGGCTGTGGGTGAACTTGGCCTCCAGCAAGTTCCCTCCCAGGAGGCTCCAGGGCTGGCACACCCGGTGGCCAGCTTCAGACTGAGCTGGAACATCATGTGGCTGCCTCTAGTATGACACCCCCAAAGGGCAGACTGGGATAGCAAATCCTGCTCTCTAGGGTAAGTTCCTGCACAACAGCTCCTCCGCTGTAGTCATGGCCAGTCCTCACAACCAATTAGCATAAGGGTCAATCCCTCCTATTGATGTACAAACAGCAATTAAGTCTCAAATACAGTAGGAAGGCACACACAACCCACACAAGGACACAGCTGGAGCACCTGGCTCTGGTGACCAGGAAGAATGTGCCACTGGGCCCCACAGGACATCTACTACATAGGGCCACTCTAATAAAACCAGGAGGCATAGCAGCCCTGCCTGATACATAGAAATAAACACAGGGAGGCAGCCAAAATGGGAAGACAAAGAAACATTTCTCAAATACAAGAACAGAAGAAAGCTTCAGAAAAAGAACTAAACAAAATGGAGACAAGAAATCTACCAGATGCAGAGTTCCAAACATTGGTTTTAAGAATGCTTCAGTGATCTCAGGGAGAACCTCAACAGAGAGGCAGGAAACATAAACATGGAGATAGAAAACATAAAAAAGAACCAGTCAGAAATAAAGACTACAATAACTAAAATGAAAAATACATTAGAGAGAATCAACAGTAGATTAGTTGAAGCAGAGGATCGAATCAGCAATTTAGAAGATAAAGTATCAGAAAACACCCACTCAGAAGAGCAAAAAGAAAAAAGAATAAAAAAAAATGAGTATAGTTGAAGAGACCTCTGGGACAACATCAAGTGTAACAACATTCACAGTATAGGGATACCAGAAGGAGAAGAGAGAAAGCAAGGGATTGAAAACCTATTTGAAGAAATAATGACTGAAAACTTCCCTAACCTGGCAAAGGAAATAGACATACAAACCCAGGAAGTGCAGAGAGTCCCAAACAAGATGAACCCAAAGAAGCCCACACCAACACACATTATAATTTAAATGGCAAAGGTTGAAAGACAAAGAGAGAATCCTAAAAAGCAGCAAGAGAAAAGCAGTTAGTTACCTACAAAGGAACTCCCATAAGAATATCAGCTGAGGGCCGGCCGAGTGGTGCATTGGTTAAGAGCTAGTTTTGGGATGCCAGCGGCCCCGGTTCGGATCCCATGTATGAGGGCCAGTGACACTGCCCTCTACAGCTAACAACAGCTCCACCTGGAGCTGGGCTGTGCGAGCCCCGGCAATGGTGTGGGCTGCAGCCACTGCTGCAGTGGGCTGCCATAGGCTACAGTGAGTGGCCGGCAGCCAGCGTGAGCGGCTGGCAGCCAGTGTGAGCTGCCAATAGCCGTGGTGAGCGACCATCCAGAGGCCAGCGACCGGTCTGCCTCATACGGGAAGAGCGCAATGACGATACCAACATGGGCCAGTGAAGCAACGTCCTCCACAACTAGACTGAAGAACAAAAAGAGAGCAACTTGTCTGTTCCCCTTCCCCGGATTCCTCAACACTGTTCCCCTCTCCCAATTCCCCAATAAAATCTTTAAAAAAAAAAAAAAAAAAAAAGAATATCAGCTGATTTCTCAACAGAAACTTTGCAGGCCAGAAGGGATTGGCACAAAATATTCAAAGTGATGGAAAGCAAGGACCTACAATCAAGATTACTCTACCCAGCAAAGCTATCATTTAGAATCAAAGGACAGATACACAGCTTCCCAGACAAGAAAATGCTAAAGGAGTTCATCACCACCAAACCAGTATTACAAGGAATGTTAGAGGGACTTCTTTAAGACTAAATAAATAAAATGGCAATAACTACATATCTATGAAAAATTCTTTAAATGTAAATGGATTAAATGCTTTAATCATAAGATTTGGTGGCTGAATGGATAAGTAAATAAGACCCTTACATATGCTGCCTACAACAGACTCACTTCAGATCAAAAGACACACACAAATTTGAAGTATCAGGATGGGAAAATGATATTTCATGACAATGGAAACAAAAAAATAAACAAAACTGTGGTAACTATACTTGCACCTGATAAACTAGACTTTACAACAAAGGCTATAAGAAGAGACAATAAAGGACCCAGTAATCCCACTTCTGGGTATTTAGCTGAAGAAACCCAAAAGCGACTTTGAGGAGACATGTGCATCCATATGTTCATTGCAGCATTGTTTACAATGGCCAAGATGTGGAGGCAGCCTGGGTGTCTGTCGATGGATGAATGGATAAAGAGGAGGTGGTACATATTTTTCATATATATGAGAAATTCTGTCCACACAAATATCTGGACATGAGTGTTTGTAGCAGCTTTATGTGTAACAGCCACATTCTGGAAACAACCCTGAGTCCTTCCAGGGTGAATGGTTAAACAATCCATATGGTGGGATACTGCTCAGCAACAAAAAGGATTGAACTCCCGACACCCACTAACTTGCGTAGATCTCGGTGACATTATGCTGAGTGAAACAAGCCAATCACAAAGATTGTATCTGGTAGGATTCCATGAGCCAAGAGATGAGAGAGATGGGGGATAGTTAGCGCTGCAAGGGTGTCGGGGTCGGGGAAGAGGAGGTGGGGAGCAGGTATGTCTATAACGCAATGGCCCTAAGATCTTCCTGGTGACACACACACGAGTGCAAGCAATACTGGCTAAACCTGAATACGATCTGTAAATTGTACCAGCGTTAACTTTCTGGTTTTGATTTTGTATTATAATTAGGTGAGCTGTTACACTGGAGAAGACGGGGTGAAGCATGTATGACCGACCCCTCTCTGTATTATCTTTTAGACATCCTGTGAGGCAGTCATCCTGGTAACATAAGAAGTACCATGCCATGTACCAGTGTACATGCCCAGGGTTGAAAGTGGTCATGCCTCTTACTCTTAGCTCAGGGTTTCTCTGACCTGATCCAGCGGGGCTCACTCCCAAACCCAACCATGACCGTGAATAAGGATTGTTTCTACACTGATAATATTAACCATTCTCCAAAACTAGCAAATTCCTTCAAATCCCTACAGTTTTACAAATGCCATTTTCTTCATTTAAAGAATATTGAAGCCCCTTCTCAGGCACAATGTCAGCTCTTTTCCTTTGACATCCAGTTCTAAATTCATTCTTCTGGTGTATGCATTTTAATGAGAATTAAGTGTATTAATTATATATCATCAATATATGGATTCCATATTAGTGATAATTATATAAATATATAAGTGTGTATATATTACATATCACATTGCAATCACATTCATATAGCACAGATGTTATAACTGAGTCACAGCTGCCCTGGTGGCCATATTTTTGATGCCACCCCAAAATATGTCCCATTAATTTGAAAATTATTTTGTGAAACAGCAGACACAGGAGAAGCTCTGAAAACAGTAAAAGGTACCCTTTTGTAAGGGAAATTTACACGCATATAGGAAATCGCCATTTGTAAGCATCTCCTTCTCAGAGAAGGCACCCCCATAAATGTGCACAACCACCTCACCCTTGTTTACCTGCTTTTCCTGGTCACCTCCCATCAATGACTCCTCACCTGCACATCTTTCTCTTGTCGTTAGCTGAAGGTGGTATTCAAGGTGGTGGCTTGGTCATCTCGGAGGGTTACTGAGTGTCCCTGGGTCTCTCCCGTGTACACAGGAGGCAGACATGTGAATAAATGCTTGCTTGCTTTTTTCTCTTGTTACTCTGTCTTTTCTTACAGAGGGTCTCAGCCGCAAACTCAGAAGGATAGAGAGAAAATTATTTTTCCTCCCCTACAATGGGAATAACAAGGTAATGAACTCAGTCGCCAGAAGAGAGGTGAGTGCCTAAAAACCTGAATACTTTCCATCCATGTGAGCAACCTGAGAGCTTGTGTATGTTTGCACACACACTTGCTATATTGGCTATAATATCAAGATACATCAAGATATTTATGTATATCCAGATACATATATAATGATGTACATAAATTACACGTTTTATAGATTACATATAATATATACATGTTTTATGTGTATAATATACATATATATATGATGTGACAGAGATGTATGATACTTTTTTATATATTACATACATGCATACACACATATACCCACCTGTGTGCTATATTGGCAATATAATATGCAGTGATGTGACATAAATATACATTTATAATTACATACACGCACACACACACGGGCTATCATTGGGTCTCGGCACCTGAAATGCTGATGGAGAGGTTTCTGAATGACAGCACCTGTCTGTCATCTGGTGACGTGCTGCCTCCCGTGGGAACAACTCTGAGCCTGCATCCTCAGGTGAGGGTAGGTGTGCGATGCCAGGGTCACCCGCTTCTGGGCCCCGCTCAGCCTGTGACTTCCTGCTGCTGCTGAGAGAGCTCTTGGGACGCCTGGACTCCAGGCCAGATTCCGTTTCTCCTCCCGGCGTGCTGCTGGTGCCCAGTGCCACCCTGACCGCAGGGGGAGGGGCGGCGGTTCCCAGCTGCCTGCTCCCTGCCACCCCTCCCCCTGCGGCTGTCCCAGGCCATCCACGGCCCACCACTCCAGGGTCTGCGTGGGCCTGTGGGCCTCCCTGAGCAGAGGGGAGGGGACCCACAGAATGGCGACTGCTCCTTCCAGAGGAACTGATCTCAAAGCCATGGTGACATGTTTTTAGCGATGTCCTTTGTGAGTTCTGCACGTGGCACGCCTTCATGTACTCACTTCAATTAATATCTATCAAACTGAGAGGAGAAAGTTTTCATTTTAATATCTTGTTAATATTCTTTACCAAAAATCCTTACATCTTGAGCTATTTAGTGATGAAAAGGATTAAGAGAACAGGAACCAACCTTTTCCATGAGGCTTCCCAGGTAAACGCCCAGGTCTCTGGGGCCTCGGAGTCCCTCCCACGCTGCGTGTCTGAGACATGCCACTAAGCACTGGCCATATGGTCTGTTAAACAGCCACTATTGGCCCCGCACGAGCTCATACACGCATGACTGGCCTCAGCCCCACGAAGCTTAATTGGCCTGGGACGCCTGGGTTTTCAGACCTTGATTGGAAAAGAGTCTTTGGGGCCTCTTCTCCACCCAGAAAGGAGGTAGGGGTTCCTGCAGGTACATAGGGTTGGCAGTTTGCTCTGGACGGGGCTCAACATGAGCCCTGGGCCTGGGGGCTTCTCCAGCAGGTCGTTGGCGCTCTGAATACACACGCGTTAAAGGCACAGCGAGGAGGCCTGCTCCCGGAGCTGCTCGGCGCTCCAGGCACTTCCCGGCATGGGGCTTGTATTGTAGTCTCCTCTGACCTTGCTATTTCTTTGCAAGTGTTTAGCTCAAGCACGCTTGGTTATAGAGTTGGAACTTTAGGACAGGGTAGCAACATTTCATGAAACTGCCATGTCTAAAATGTCAAGTGTAATCGAAAGAATTTCATTATTTATTTCGGCTGTAGAACTGAAGAGAAAGGCCCACGTTATTTTCAGTCATTTGTAATTCTCTGTGTTGATTTCATGAAAGGCACCATGGAGACTTCAGGTTTTCACAGAAGGGGAGGACCAGCCCTGCCCAGGCCAGCCCTGGGCCTCCTGGGTTTCTGCGGTGAGGCCACTGGGTGGCCAAAGCTCAGGAACATGCTTGGAGGGCATGGCCCACAGGGAGACTCACTCCAGACTTGCCGGGAGGGCGTCTATGCTTGGCTGGATCAGATGTTTGACAGCTGACTTGCTTCAAACCAGCGAGAAATGCAAGGAGCTTGGACTCAGGCAGTTCGCAGGATCTGGGAGGGCGCTCCCAGAAAACCTCCCGGGATCCTGCTCTGCCCAGCGGGTGATGGTGGCGGAGAACCCACAACGGCGTTGACCAGCCTTGGCTCTGAGGAGCTTGCAATCTGCAGGGCGAGACAAACACCAGTAGAACCTGGAGCGTTGTCTGAACCCGTTGTGCTATCACAGCATGTGTGTTAATTATAAAGAAGTACGTGACCCTCTGGACAGGTGGCCGAGGAGGCTGGCCATCAGCTGGGTGGCCATGAGCCAATCACTAATCCCACAGAAGCTGTTTCCTCCTCAGCAGAACAGAAATGGTGACAGTAAGGGGGCTTCTTAGGTGAACTGGCACTGCTTAAGGGAAGCTAAAGCAGCAAACACTGCACTCTACACCGGCACTTGGGTTTATTTCAGTTGGAGAGCTGCCTTTAGTTTGGGGAAGGAGACAAAGATGCCCAGAACCCCTTCCTGATCCCAGGCCCCAGAGTCGGAGCCCCAGTCTGGTGGCAGTGTCTGGCCATTGCACGGCTGTCCTGACCATCTGACCACAGGGCACATCTCCATTCGTGTGGGAGACCCGACAAATGGCACTCAGGGTCCTGGCACCAGCCGGCACCATGCCCTTTGTATTTCCTAAGCCAGAGGACTTAGAATTCAGCTTGATCAATAAGTTCACAGGACACCATCAGTTAGTGCTTTGGTGTGGGTCTTCAGTGGGCATTTTCAGTGCCTCCATCGGGGGTCCCTGTTCACATTTTAGACCCAGCGCCTGGCTGCCGCTGTGGGGGAGGGGCTGGCCAGTGACATGTGGCTTCATTTAGCATCCTGCTGACCAGGGGAGCCTTGGCCCTGGGTCCTTATACTGAGTTTAATACGTTAATAATCATGTTTTCAGTGATCCCTGCTCCCTGATATCTGGCATATTAACAAGTGAGTGCTGCTAGGGGAATAGAAACCAGAATTATACCATCAGATACCATATTTGGGGGAAAGCCTTTCCCCCTTGTGATCGCAAGCTGGCTTTTTTAGTTTAATAAAAAACAGAAGAGAGGAGTGACTCCAGCCTCCCTGGCCATGGAGAACGGGGGGTTTGGGCCCAAGAGCTCACTTCTGGAATGAAAACGTTGATGATCTGGGAAGTTTCTGTGCAAATTCCAGAAGCAAAGCATTTTCAGCAGGGGAGGAAGAAAGGAAGGCAGGGTCATACAGAAGAATGGCTGACAAGAGCTCATGGGTAACACAAGGCTCTCACTTTAAGAAAAACAAAGCCCAGAATTCCACCTCATTTGAAGCGGAGATTTTTTTTTTTTTTTTTTAAATTTGAAAGAGAACGTGGGTGCATGCCCCTTGCCTGAGAGCCTTCTCTTGTCAGACTTTCCACCGGTGGCATTTTTATGCCTTGGTCCACGGTCACAGTTTGGGAAAGCCATCAGGTCTCAGAGATGTGGTATCTATTAAGTGAACTGTACTCATTGCAAAATACACATGAGGTAGTTGGACCTGGCAAGGCTGACGCCATCTCTCTTGAACAAAGGCCAGTTTTTTCAGTAACCAGAGCCACCAGGGGCCAGACCTCTTCAGAGCTTGAGGTTTAAACTCCTGTTTATTTGGATATGGCACCAAATGAAGAATTTTCTTTATGTTCCAGCAGTTTCTGGAACACCAGCTGTTCTAAATTTGGTTTGAAACGTTTGTTAGAGTCACCCATAAATGAAAGGGAGAAGGAACTGAGCTGGTTTTGCAAGAGGAAAAAGCTCTCAAGTTTCCTCAAACAAGACAGGCTTTCCTTCCCGATGGGTTTTATATTCGAGGCTGTCCCCAGGGGGCCGTTTCCATCCGGGCCCTGGAGGGAAGGGCTTTTCCTCCCTGCAGCCTTCTCCGGAGTCCAGCTAACCTGGCGCTGACAACTGGAGGGAGGTTCACAGCAGGTCAGGAGGACCCGGCCACCTCACCCCTCCAGCGGGCTCTGCAGGAGGAACGCAGCCCCAGGCCAGCCCCGGTGGTGTATCAGGAGCTGTCAGGACTCCTGGCTCCTTGCCCTCAGTTCCTGAGTCTCTAGGGCATTTCACCGCGAGTGGGATTGAGCTGGTCTCCATGGGGCAGCGGTGGGAACAGAATCGGTTTCATGAATAGCACTCCCAACAGGACAGTGACACCCCTTGTCTGGAGGAGAACGCGGACCCCCTGGACTCCGCAGGGCCCATGCAGGCAGGAACCACCACCCCCCCCCCCGCCCGGAGGCCCCTTGCCCACCGTTGTCTCTCAGAGGCTTAGCACAGGGCCCCATCCACTCGGAGGCAGGCTCTGAGACCCCACTTCCACGACACGCAGCAAGAACCCACAGGTCTGCACTGCGCGCGGATTCCTGAACCCCAGATCTGCTTGATCACAGAAGACGGAACAGAATCCCAGCATTTCTGAAAAACTGCATCAAGTCTGAGCTTCGAACACAAAAGTTCCGAGGGGCAGAGCAGGGGTCTTTCTCCCGCAAACAGAATGCACAGCGCAGGGACTCAGAGCTGCTGTGGAAAGCTGCTTTTGGGTTCTGCTACCACGGGTCCAGCAGCACTCCCACCCCATGCTCACGCAGACCCCACGCTCCCACAGGCAGCCCCTCCGCCCAGCAGACCCTCCTCCTCGAGTTTGTCTCGTGTCCCAGATGGATCTTCCCTAACCGACTCTGACCCCACAGCTCCGATTTTTCTGTTGGCACCACATCAACTCTTCCAGGTACAGCCCTCATCTCCTTCCCTAGACCGTGAGTCTCGTGGGAGCGAGGACCCTGTAAGTCCCACGGCCCCCAGGACAGGCGCGACGCCCACGGGCGACTCCGCAGGTGGCTGTGGAGTAGTTGACGCTCCCAGGAAATGCATTGCCAAGTCCTACATGAGAAGTCTCCGGAGTGAAAACGCTTTTTCACGAGGCGTTATCATCTGTCACAGTGAAAAAACGTTTTCCAAGACCCAGCGAGGTGTGTAAAGTGAAGGCTGACTGCAAACCACAACCATATTGTAGCCCTCTTGACATTTCCAAAATAGTGACCAATAAAAGTTGCTATTTATGCGTGCCCTACTGGTGACACTATTAAATCTTTTGGCTGCACTGTTCGGGGAAGGTTACAGGCTGAAAGCAGTGTGAATTGGAACCGTGTCTAAACTGGAATTTTATCTGGCACCATTTGGCTTAAGCTTGGCTTGCTAACCCTCAGGTTTTACTCATACTGGAATTATTCAATAGAGGGCTCATTGCTGTGTGGCATTTTTTAAAAGTGTATATGAAAAAAAAAAAAAAAAAGAAAGAAAAACTTGGGCCCATTGCCCACACATGTATTTTGTTTGGAAAGGACCACTCTCCCAATGTGGGGAATGAAAAGGAGATGTAATTTATTAGCATTTCAAAAATTGTTGCGGCCACAGAATGAGTAAACAGGGAGATTGCGATCAATCTAGATTGAAAAGGCACATTTTGTTTATTAAATCCCTAAACAAGCCAAGCTATATTTTTTGTAATTGTTCAGACTTTTGTTTCTCCCTCCCCTTCAGAAGTGACAGAGAAAAATCTATTTCTTGGCTGAAGTAATCTCAGATAAATTAATATCATTTCTCATATAAATTTGTTTGGGGAAACTTAAAACTAGAGCATAACCTATTGATTTCATTATTTGAATTAAGTTTGAGAAACCCTACAGCTGTTTGCTGTCAAGCTTTAAATGGACTGTCCATTGTCAGCTAGGCACTTCATATACATTTTACTCGTGGCTCAGTGTCTCGCTAGAAAGGTACATGTTCGTGAGACGTATGCTGGGGGCTCCTCTGAAGCTTAATAGTGGCAGAAGGGGTAACAATTAGCAGTTTTGTTTTCCTGGGCTTGCAAGTTTTTCCTGGGCTGCTTCCAAAAACCTCGGTTCCTCATTTCTGACCTGTTTGGAGTTTGGAATCAACGGACCACATTGCCTTCTGCAAGAGTGTCAAGCGTAGAATAAAAAATTGCATCACATCATTTTTCATCCCGGCCAGATGAGGTCTGAGTGGAGGAACAAGGAACAGGAAAGAGAGAACATCTGAAAAATTGGCTCTGCGAGCTGGAATGTGATTCTGCTCGAAGGGGCCACTTTTTTCCCCCTTTCCTTTCCAGAACAGGCAGGTTGTAGACAGATCTGGGCCTGAGCCTGCCACCCCAAGGGCCCCAATGTCAAGAAATAGTGATAGAACACCATTCATTTATGCAACATCTGTAACACATATAGCAAATTATTAATAGCGCAATATGCCAGTCTGCCACTGTGCATTTTTGACATAGTGGGGGCCAGCAGCAGCGAAGTTCTGCAGCTCAGAAATGAAAACGGTGCTCCCGATGAAAATTAAACACAGGTGCTTTGCGTTTCCGTATTTGAAAGTGAACATCACTGGCTGTTTTTTTTTAGGGGGGGAGGGGAGGAGGAGGGGTGCAAAAGTGGCAGCGCTTCCAGCCCAGCTAAAAGGTTAATAGAGCTAATCTGCTGTGGACATAGCCATCAAGGTTATTTATGTCACGTTGTGTCACTTAACGTGAATGTCGGTAAGGCTGACAGTCGTGTGAAGGGCCAGTTATGCCTCCAGCAGCAACGGAGGGCGCTGCAGACGGGGGGACTGCAGCCTTCTGCTGACAGAGAAAACAACACTGAGGCTACAGCCCGGATCAAAGCCACATGCCAGCCCCATAACAACGAGCCACCCCTCAGCCTCCACGAGAGAGAACTTCCCTCCCTCGACTGAAAGCTTTCACCTTGTGTTTCCTTCCCTTACTTTCTCTTTCTAATCGATAACAAAATCTCATGTCCGTTGCTTACAAAGGAGCATACTGCCAGCATCCTGGGTTTTTTTTGTTGTTGGTGTTGTTGTTTTTCCTGGAATGTCACCATTTGAGCAGCTTGACGACCTGTACCCCAGACCCTGCAGAGGCACCCGTCCTCCCTTGTTTTGAAGCCACTGTGCAGTGTCTGCAGCCTGGGAGGCAATGCTTGAACTTTTAGCTGCTTCCCCCCAACGTTAACTGGAAAGGCACTGCTCCGAGGAACAGGGGTAGGGAAGACAGTGGGGAGGGTGAAACATTCACCCAGAAGAGCCCACCTGCTTCCCAGCTCCCACTCTCTGCCTGCCCTGCCCTAAAAACGGGGGCTTCAGGGATGGGCCCAGCACCTGCGGGCAGACCAGAGCTCTGCAGGCGGAAAGTGCGTGAGAGAGGCCTGCAGGAGCCCAGAGCACCCAGCGGCCTGAGGGACTCAGCCTGCGTGTGGGGGCGGCGGCCCACCCGCTCTGGGAGGAGAGACACCACAGGGAAAGGGAGGGAGACCCCGACTGTGTCAGCTCTGGGGGTTACAGGGGAGACAAGGCAGGAGAGCGGGTCGCAGATCTCCGATGACTAGGACAGTCAGGGAGGTGCTTTCAGACCCTGCCTCACGGATGGCCACCTCCTTCCTGCGCCTCCCCGGTGGACGGCAGGCGGGAGCCCTCTGGGTCTCTCTTCCAAGGGCACTAACTCCAAACAGGAGGCCTCCGGCCTCACGAGCTAGTCCCCTCCCAAAGGCCCCGCCTCCTGCCACCGTGACATTGGAGCAACTGGCCATGCCTCTCAGGAAGACTGAGCACTGCCTAACGGGACCTCTCAGTCGTCGGGCCTGGGCAGCCCACCACCGGACCCGTTCTCTCCCCTTGCTCCACGCCAGTGGCTGGGCGGTGGCGAGCCGTGCCGGGTCAGTTACACACAAAAGGAGTTCATGGTCCCCTTCCCATGAGTGGGAATGAGGCAGACTGGGACTCGTTATAAAGCTTCGCAGAGATGGGCTCACTCTCTGTCCTCGCTGACCACCCAGAAACACCACCACGGAGGGCATTCCCTTGGGAGGACAGCCAGGCTTACGAGTGTTCTCTGTGGTTCCAGCCAAAGCAGGGCCTCCACTCTGTGACAGAGGCTGCGAGGAAGGAGCCCTTAACTCAAGTGAGAACCTCTGAGTGCCAGCCCTGTACCAGGCTTCGGGGAGATAAAACAGCTCACAGGCCAAGGGAAGACAAAGGCATCAAAGCAGAGGTTCAGCCTGGCCGACCCTGCAAGACAGGGGTTTTCTTACATTTAATAGAAGAATTCACTTCACTGGTATGTAATTGGGTTGTCGGAAAAGTCGTGACGCATTTTTGCAAAGAAAAACATAGAAAAAATACGTCATGACTTTTCCGACAACCCAATATGTAACACGATTTACTTGGATTTCTCACTTGTACGTAGTTTATACATCGTTGTTTCTTCTTCCTTTATTTTTGCTGGTTTGGTCAAGTTACTAATCATTCCTTCTCTCCTTGTTAATGTGGGCACTTCGCTTGGCATTTTTATCCCACTCTTGGTTGCCTTCTGCGTTGGGCATCTCCCGACTCCCAGCCCCGCCCATCCGCCGCCCTGTGTCCAGGGACTAAGCTAGATGGACCGCACAGCATCGGGCTTTGCTCCAGAGCTTCTGGTCGGCACCGGGCAATGGGGACACCTCAGCGGGGACCTGGAGGGCGGGTGTGTGCTCAGCCCAGGACCCACCACACCCCACCTGAGGCTCCCTGGGGTGGCTTGATTCCTATAAGGGACGCCCTCAGATCTGCTCTCCTGCTCTGCCCCTCCTCATCCTGCTCCCTCTTGTCACGTCTGGGTTGGGGAGCAGCATAGGACTTTCTGATCCCCCTGGGTCACTGCGACATCGCTGCGTGTCCCTTACTGGCCATTGCCCAAAGTTCCCAATTTGAGCATGCCCTCTCTTTCCTGCTGGGACGAACTGAGGAACCTCCTCCGTCTCCTTGGAAACCATCATCAGACAAATATTTCTCTAAAACGATATAAAAAAGACACGGATTCTAAGTCCTTCCTCCAAAGATATTTTATTCCTCCATTTCTTCTGTGACCCTTCAATTACTTTCCCTGCCCTCTGGTCCCCAGATGAGGCCCTGGGAATGACTCATTTCCCCCTTTCACAGCCCCCCACTCACTCCTAGGTCTGCCGGGTAATTTATTACTTTATTTCGAGATTATTATTAGAATTTCCTTTGCACTACGTCTCTTCTGTTTCAAGAAGCCCGTGCGTCTCCAGACAATCTGCCATCACTCATTTAGACAGAACCACAGCGAACGGGATGTGCCTGGCAGTGGCTGGTCCCTGCATCATCCCCCTTCGTGAGAGCCCCGTCCTGACACACTCGTGTGAGCACAACATTATGAAAACGAACAGTTGACAATCACTGTGTTGGCTCGCTCAGTGAGTCAGACTGTTGTTCCCATGGCTTATGAAGACATTTTGGACTGTCAGTACAGGAAGCGCAGGCCCGAGCCAGTCCGTTTCTTACCTCCTTTTTGGGTAAGTTAGCGAATCCTGATCCCACATCATGGGGAGTGATCCGTCTTCAGTTTCAGGGCGGCCCAGAAATTACAGGGAGTGTTCTCACCAAAGACCAGGGGTCTCTTCCAGAGCCTTCAATGTGTGCATTTCACTCAGCAGCTGGAAGTGGAATTATCT
This sequence comes from Aselliscus stoliczkanus, assembly GCA_033961575.1. Taxonomy (NCBI): domain Eukaryota; kingdom Metazoa; phylum Chordata; class Mammalia; order Chiroptera; family Hipposideridae; genus Aselliscus; species Aselliscus stoliczkanus. Next base: position 183,632,695 of record CM066729.1, read on the forward strand.
TTCAGCTGAGAGGTAATAGCAAATAGGTTTTTAATCCACTGTGTGGTTGGTTGTACTTGGCTCTGACAAACAAAAAACAAAAACTTTATGCTCTGTTTCAGCATTTGGATACAGTTTGGGAGAACTCCCAATACTATATAATCAATTTCTTTTTTGAATGTGTAATAAAATCAAGTATTAGAAGAGATAAACTCGGGGTGAACAATGTGTCTGGGCTACAATTTGATCTTTACAAAGTTGCCACCCCTGGAGGAAGTTGCATGTAAAGAATCATATTTCAACCCCAACATGCCAGGTCCAGGTGATTCAAGAAGCCAGAGATTTCCCTGAGACATGGCCCTGCTGCAGGCGCCCCCAGATGGCTCTGTGGGCGCGGTCAGGGCCACACAGCGCTGTGTCAGTCCCGTGCCACGTCCCAGCGGTTGGGAGCCTTCCCTCTAGTCCCGCAGGGGATTTCCAGTGGGAGAGCATGGCCCTTAGGGCCCTCCGCTCAAAGCACAGCTGTGCGTGACTCTCACTCCCGGGTGGGGCCCATTGCTGGCCGCCCCTGCCTCCTGTGAACACAGCAGGGTCTGGGTCGGTACCAGGTGCAGTGTGGTCAAAATCTCATCACAACTTTCCCCGCCAATCACCGCTGACAAAATAACCATCCTTCCAGGAGGGACACCCTCCCTCCTGAACGTGCTAAATAACACCTGTGAGCCTCAGACCACCGCCTGTAAAGCACAGTAGCTGCCCCCGCGGACACCACCGAGCGCTTCCTTCATGCAGGCTGTCTGATGCCATGCAATGTGACAAATGGTGCCGATGGCTGTCTGATGCCATGCAATGTGACAAATGGTGCCGATGGCATGTGCTGCTTCGCTCACCATCAACTTTGTGGCTGGTGACATAAGTGTGCCCACAGGGTTGCCACTGGAGTCCTTTTCCGTGTTTTCAACTTGAAGGATATGACTTTGAAGGGTGGGTTTTTCACCTCACTAGGTTCAGATGTCAATGGAACACTTGAGCCATTGATTCACTTTCTAAACGTTATTTGACTACAGCACAATAGTACAACACAGGGTGTGACCAGGACAAACGACGCCATGTGACATAACACGATGTGGGGCATGTCAGCTACAAAAATGGGATATTATCAAGACAGATTCTCTACCCTTGCTGCACTATGCAGACTTTTTAAGAAGGCAAGGGGATTGCTATAAATTTCTAATTATTCTAACAGCTCACATTTGTGAAATGAACACAAATAAAATTGTACGATTGCTCTTTTTCTTCAGAAACTATGGTTTTATAACTGCCGGGCACCATCTGGGGGTCTGTGGACCCCAGGGTCAGAGGCGGTCACAGGCTGTGCTACCCACGGTGCCACCCTCTCCGGCGGCCTGCTGCCTGGGCCTGCCTCCCTGGCTGGGGCCATGGCAGGTGGGCTGACCCTGCAGCCTGCTGGCCCCGGGGAGCAGGAAGCCACACTGGCCTGGAGGTTCCTGAGGCCAGCTCCATCGCTGCCCATCAGGAAGCAGATCAGGTTACTTATCTCCCCACCTATGAAGTGGGACTCGCCCTCTCATGCCAGATTCCGCCTGAAGAAACATCAGTTCTCTGGCAGAAATTATCACTCAGGAGTCTCACCAAGGGTATCTGAGGCTTTTAATCTACTTAATCAACTTTTCCTAGTTGAGTTCAGAGCAAAAACTACAAAAGGCTTGTTTTTTTAATAAATATCAGCATGTATTTCAATATCATTGTCCTTCTGTGGATAGAAAATAATGCAATCTATTTATACTAAAAACTGTATTTGCCTATAAATCCTTTGGAAGCATCCTCCATGGCATAAGGAATGTTAAGTTTCTCCTTTTGGATTACAGATACAATTGGAAACCTGTTTTTATGTTAAAAGTTTCCAGAAGAAAAAAAAAATCATGTTCTCTTGCAAATCTAAGCCGCCGTGGGCCTGCCAGGGTCATCAGAACAATCTAAAGGAGGCCAGCGTACTTTCCCAAGGCCCTCGTCCCCCTGCTCCCCTAGTCTTCAGAACCCTAAGCTCCGTGTCTCCCCAGTCCTTGACTCTGACCCCCCCTCCGTGGTCAAGGCCACCCAGAGGCCGGTCTCTAGGTACTGCCTCCATCCAGGCTCTGAGCAGGGAGGGAGGGGGCAGCTGAGAGAGCTGGAAAGCCCCTTCTTGATGAGTTCGTGGGACAACTGTGACATCAGCTGGAGCAGAGAAAAAAGAGGCGGGAGAGCGGAAGGCGGGAGAGATGTGGAAGTGAGGAAGGCTGTGAGGAAGGCCGAGGAAGGCCCCCAGACTGCCCCGCGCCCCCTGCACCCCGCCCGCCCCAGCATTCTGTAGCCGGGCTGGACGTCCAGAGGGGAACATGGTTAGTGAGAGAGGCTCAGGGTCCATGCCTCCTGGACCCTGCCTGAGCTTTTTTGACACATTATCTGGTTTGTGAAAAAAAAAAATGTTTTATTCCATGAGAAAGAAAAACTTTGGCTGAATTGTTTGAATTATTAAGGCTCAGTCCAGCAGTTTCCAAGGGCTTTTGAACTTAGATTCTTTTACGGTTTTATAATCTCGTTCTTTTGGAAATCTCTCTGAATTCTCTCCCAGTGTAGAAGAATAATGGATTACCGTTCCAAGATGTTTTTATGACAAGGTGATTTCCTCCCAGAGTTCGAGGTAAATTATGAGGTTGAAAATCTCGTTGCATCCTGAGAGCTCTAATATTTCATATTCATATATAGTGCTTTACAATGTTCTAACTCCATTTTGTACTTTTCCTCGTTTCATCCTCCCAAACACAGGAGGGGAGGCAGGAAACATAATCTTTCTTTGCTCCGCAGATAAGGAGCTGGGACTCAGTGCTGCCAAGGGCCTGGCCAGGGTCCCTCGAGCGAAGGGCTCTTGTTTCGGGGTCACTGCTCTGCCCACCAGCCCCTCCATTCCACTTCCCAGAATGTGTCCCCATAACTTTCAGTGGGAACACAAGTTTAAAGGTCTTCATCTAACCCCTTCCTGTCACAGACGAGGACACCGAGGGCCAGAAACCCCTGGAAGCCACTAACCCCGCTTGCGTATCTGGTGGCTTGTGGTCACGGAGGAATCCAGACCCCAGCTCCGCGCCCATGTGCTGTGAGCTTCCTGCTGTCCCCCTCCTGCCGACTGCGCCTCCCTCCAGGACCGTGGGGTGTCTGCAAGGAGTCATTGGTTCTACTGTGGTTGGAGATGGATACTGAACCTGGAAACCATCTTTGTTCTTTTCCTGTCTTTGTTCAAATGCCTGGAAATAGAAACACATCTGTGTAGTGACTTTAGGTGTGGAAACACTCACCCCTCTTTGGCGGGCAGATGCTAAGCTGCAATAGTCTTGCACATTTCAAAGAGTGACTGGCAAATAAAAGTGGCCTGCCTGGAGCCAGGACTTGCTCATGTGTTCCTGGGGTGACGGGCGGCTCTGAGGGTCCTTGCAGCCCTAGTTTTGGGTATCATGGGGGTTTAATGGGGGGAGTACTGGGAGATGGGTCGGCCCTCAGGGCTGTTCTGAAGGTGGGCGCCCCTGTTTTCCTCGTTCCCTTATGCTACCTCTCCTTGTCACAGAATTACCTACAATCGGCAGAAGGTTTGCAGAAGCAACGTTTTTTTAACAGTGCGGGGGAAAAAAAAAAAAAAAAGATAGTATGATTATGAAGAGCCCTGAGAACCCTCATTACTTTGGTTTGGACTATGAGAAAAATGAAGGAATGGAAGACTATATTAGAGAAAAAGGTGTAATATTCTATTACCGGGTTTATAGCTACATATAAAAATCCAAGTGCACTGCTCCCAGAAACTCACCCTCCTCCATTCACACCACTAATCAAGGTGAATTCCTTTAGTTTAAACATTGTGACTCTCACCTTTAAGCTTTCATAACTGTTTGAGCAGAGAAAATTAAAGCTACGTAACTGTAGCTATTACTTCCCCAAAGGAGAAAAAAAATTAAAGACATTTGAATCTTTTACAAAGATGATGAAAATGTATTTAATGGGCATGACATGTAAATATTTACTCTGAAAATGGGGCCTTATTATGGAAAGGGCTATGGTGAGGGCACAGCAGGGCTGTGGCGTTGGGTGGGCCAAGTTCAGAAAAGAGCTGGCCGGGTTACATCCCAGCTCAGGAGGTGGGGGCCAAGCAGACCCAGCCCCCTGGCTTGTGCAAACAAGGCCCTTCAGCTATACCCAAACAAATGAGACGGCCAAGAATTTTTTTTTCTTATTCCTAACTTTCCCATAAAAAGATTCAGGTAAATGTAGCATGACGAGCCAATTTAAGCCAATTTCAAAGTTATTTGAGTAATTGGTTATTAAGATAACAGTCTCAAATTTCAATTCGGCAATTATTGTCTTAAAGATACAGACCTAGGCATCAGGAGAAAAGTAGTGTTTTAAAGCGAGAGAGCTCTGGTGTCCTGGGGACAAAGGCATTCCCCTTGAAGGGGGCTAACACTGAGGACATTTCCCTCTTCTCCAAAAGGGACCTCCAGCCCACAACAAGGATATTTCCAGAACACACCAGAACCATGCTTCCAAACACAGAGACCAAAATGGCACTGTTGCCTTGGTTATTACATGATCCAAAGGTTAGCTGTCTCTCATCTCTGCTGTCTCCCTCTGTCTCGCGCACACTTACACACACACACACACACACACACACACACACACAAACGCTTGCACACATGTGAGCAAGTCCTCACCCTAACTTGAGACCCACAAAGGGACTTCTTCCCATACCCCCAGGAGACAGCCTGCAGCCTCGTGCTCAGCCCCCTGATGGAAAAGCTGGCTTTGGCAGAGATTGTTGGTGGAAGGCCAAATCTGCCTTTCTAATGATGGGTGGAAGTGCATCCAAAAAGTCTTACAGTAAGGAAACTCAAAATGCTCGGCTGATTCCCAGCTCATCAACCCCAACGATAGACTTCGGTGACCACTTAAGATGAGCTACTAGATAATCGCAAAGCCAGGCTGCAAAAACTGACTTTTAGATACTGGTTGCACACATTTTTTTTTCTTTTTTCTTTTTAAATAGAAATCCTTGATCCTGGATAGGACTAGGGAAGAAATTCATCAAGGAAGCAACATGACCTTTTAAAGAATGCAAAGTGATAGAATTACCACTGTCTGTAAGTAGGTCTGCAGCACCTCCTGGGTGCCAGGCATCGCACATATGAATCAACTCATTTACTTCTCACAGAGGTCCTAGAGGGAAAGGAATTACACGTTGAGAAAACTGAAGCTTAGGGAGCTTCATTAGCCAGTCCAAGGTCCTGTAAGTATTAGGGTGCACAGGGGTTGGAAGATACCCCTGCTCCAAACGTCTGGCTCAGAGTCACTCGACTAGATCGTCATTAGAATGCAGAAAGGAGCCAATGCTCCATTGTCTCCCAGAAGCCAGTCTAGGGAGAGGCAGGCGGGCAAATGTTTTCACACAGTCACCATTCACTGGGTGGACCGACGTTCACTGGGCGCCTGCATGGGGCAGGCAAGGCTGCTTTGAGTGAACAGTGAAGGCCCACAAAACGCAGAAGTATTTCACACACACACACTGGCAAGCAGTCCATTCAGTTTGGAAAGTCACTGGTCGTCTCTGAGGACAGGCGGCGGGGACAGACCCCACAACAGAGGGTGTCACCGCCTGGGTAGTCACTATGGCCACACGGAGCCCTTCCGGCCTCCAGGTCCGAGGCAGGCTGCTCTGCAGCAAGGGAACACCTCTGCAGGGCTCACGCAGGCCGACCCACCACGTCTGCTCCACGAAGGACGCGCCTCACTGGGCCCTGAGCAGAGCAGCTCAGCACAGAGACGGAGGAGGGGGAAGCGGGGAAGGCACCTGTGTGACGCCTGCCCGCCTTCCCCTCACCTGCGCAGGAGCTGCCGTGCTACATTGGTCATCGGGGGACAGTCTTTCCGGGTGGGCAGCAACAAAAACGTGGAGTCCCCCACAAATTCTGAACCTTGCCGACAGAGGCACCCATGGGTCACACTCAGCACATTCTCCTGAATTCACATCTTCTGGAGATTCTTCTCTGATTGAAGGATCCCATAGCGTGAAGCACAGGACAGCCATTTCCCGAGGAACAGGAGTGGCTGGCGGAGAGCTGACAGAGGCACACCTTCTGGTCCCTGGTCACATGCATTCAAGCTGTAGGTGGTTTCGGGAGAGCATCCGGTCCTTACAGCTCACATCTCCTCTTTCAGAAGCGTCTCTGCACAATATTAGAACCGAAGGGCGCAGAGTGGCGTGGTGGTTAAGAGCTGGCTTGGGACACCAGCAGCCCCAGTTTGGATCCCACATATGAGGGCCAGTGACACAGTGACACTGCCTCTAAAAAAAAAAAAAAAAAAAAGAAATCTTTTGGGCCGGCCGAGTGGCTCAGTTGGTTAAGAGCTCACTCAAGAGTGCGAGCTGAGCTCTGAGCAACGGCGGTTCGATGCCCAGCCCAAGCAGAGCTGCCTCTAAGCTGCCAACAGGTGGCAGGAGGCTCAGCTAAAAAACAAACAAAAAGAACCGAAATGCCCTTCAAACGTCGCCTCTTTACTCTGCTTGTTTCCAGACTCTGGTTGGCCATGCAGTCCCCTTGTCCACAGTCTCGGGCACAGGAAGGCTAACCAGGTGGCACTAGGCACACAAACCCAAAGTGACTCCAGTAGTGCCTGGCCCCATCCAGCCACCTCCTGTGGCCCATGGCGGAGCCCCATGCAAACTCCAGGGCCCCATGGACCAGTTAGAAGAACACTGGCCTAGCCCACTCTTCACCTGAACAACGGGGAAACAGACACGCGCACGGGGAGGCCGCATCCTCCTGGCCTCAGAGCAGCGGGGCTTCGTGGGCGCGGGCGGCCAGGGACCTGGACTCCGGCTGTGTAGTGCCACTCGCCCCAGTCCTTTCTCAGACCTGGTCCCTTCTCAGCCTCAGACCGTGGCACCCGCACCCAGAAAAGCCGGGGCAACGCCAGGGCTCTGGCCCTGGAGCCTCGTCTCCTCGTCGGCGCCCACTCTCTCTGTGAGCCCACCCAGGCCCGGCTCCCATGGACGTCAGCCTCCTGACCCCAGGAGCGTGTTCCTCCCACCTTCTGCCAACCCCGGTGGGAATACACCCCTGCCTGCCATGACTGCTGCCACCAGCCTCCTCACCTCTCCTGCATGTCTGGACATCCCCCTTGGGGCCGAGGCACCGTCACTGAGCAGGGAGCAAGGGCCCCTCCACACCCCCCCCCCAAAGGACAGGGGCTGTGATGCTCACACCCTCGTCTCCAGCCTGGTTCTCCAGCTCCACTGGCTGCAGCGCTCGGCTCCCATGGTGAGTGAAAGCAGCCCCGGCGCTCGGTGGAGGCGGGCAGCAGGGGGTGTGGGCAGGGCTCCAGGCCATCCTGCCCACCTGCCTGCCTGTCCCCTCCAAGGCCTCCTGCCAGCCCTTCCAGAACTCTCCCTGCTCCTCAGACCGGAGCAGAGAGCTCCACCTGCCCAGCTCAGTCCTCCCTGCAAGGCCTCCCGGGGAACGTGAGGGGCCGACCTCACCACCCGCGGACGCTGAAGCACCAGACATCTGGTGACGCAGGCGCAGTGGGGAGCCGCATAAGGCACACAATTTGGAAACAGCAAAGGGCACGACAGTATCGTCCTGATGTTAAGAGCATCTATTTTAGGCCATTCCAAGACAAGTTGAATTTATGTTTTATTTTAATTAATGTTTTAAATGTTGAAATAATTGAAGATTCACATGCAGTTATAAGAAATAGCACCAAAACTAGTGTCACACCTACAAAAGTGACATTGAAACAACCCACCAATCTTAGACATACCTCTCCAGCTATGCTCATATTCATTGGTTGTGCACGTGTGTATTCAGTTCTGTACAATTTTATCACATTTGTGGGGTTGTGTATGCACATCCAGCGTCAAGAAACACACCTTCCCCTCACCACAAGGGTCCCTCACCCTGCCTGTGTGTGGCCTTCCTCCAAGGGCTGCCCTCCCCCATGGCCAAACACTAATCTGTCCTTCATTCTGGAATTTATCATTTCAAGAATGTTACAAATCAAATGACAAATAACAGCATAAGCAACATATAAATAACAGCACATCTTGAAATTAACTGAACCACAACAAAAAGAATGTTGTATAAATGGAATCATATGATACCTAACCTTTGAGATTGGCTTGTTTCCACTCGGTATAATTCCCAGCAGACAGCCAAGCAGCTGCGTGTATCAATAGCTTGTTCCCTTTTTATTTCTGAGTAGTACTCCCTGGCATGGGTATACCACAGTTGATTAAAGCATTTACCCCTCCAGGGACAGAAATGTATCTGGTTTATGCAGAAACTGCCGATTCTCAAGGGAGTGGAGCTGACTGACGCCCGGCCTGCGGTTCTAGGGACGCTGCGCCCAGAATGCCAGCTCTGGTGCAAGGACGCATCTAATTAGCACCGTGGACGGGAGTCACCTTTCAACATCCATGTGTCCTGCGGTATTTGTTCTAACTGGGCCAGCATGTTGTCATTTCCCTATATTCATAAATTGTCTTCACGTCTCTGGTTCAAGCTACGAGAAAGGAAAAACCCCAAATGGAACACATCCAGTAACATGATCGGAAGGCTTAGCCTGGTTACGTTCAAAATACAGAGTGAGTGGATTATCACCGTCTTATTAAAAACAGTTACTGTCTCCATGGAGACTTTATTTTATTTTTTTTAAGTGGAGCAAAGGAAGGACAAATGGCATAAGGTTTGGTAAAAAGCAGTTGCTATTCTGTAAATTAGAACTCCTGGAATATTTTAATTATGAAATGAGAAGGTCATCCAGTCAGCCTATATTCCAATAGAGCAAACTGGGCCTTTAAATTATTAAGTCCTAAAAAATCATTCTCTTTTTCCCAGTCTCTCATGTGCTTTTAAACTAATTCTCAGCATTAGTGTGTTTGGCTCGAAGTTGGGTATGTGCTCAGCCTGATGACGCTCGGAAGTGCCAAGGCGTAAAATTTGTAGGTCACCAGAGAATGCTGATCGGCTCGCCATTTGTTTAAAGTTAGACAGCCTCCTTCTAATTGGATTCAATTATGGGTAGTTTACAGGCTTCGTGGGAAGACAACAGGCTTCCAGCGGGCTCCACGAGGGTGACACAAGGTCTCGTCGGGTCCCCCAGACCCACAGATCCCTGCCACACAGGGTCCGGAATAAGCTGGCTCTCTCGTTCTGCGTCTCAGACCTGGGATGGAAACCAACAATGGAGCCCTCGCCAGTGCAAAGAGCATGGCATGGACTGTCTCTGGCCATCCGCTTCTGTTCTCGCTGCAGAGTTCTGATGTCCTCAGAGCAGATGCTGGCTGAGAGGACAGTGACGCCCGTCACGGCCCAAGGCAGAAGCGGGAAGCCACGCAAGCCCATGGAGCACATTTTCCGAATGAACACCCACATGCCTTTTGAAAGCCACAGGTAAAGCAACACAGGATGGCTGGAAGCATGGGGCTCCACCCCTCCCAGCAAGGCCCTGGGGTGCCCGGTGGACCTCCTACAGGATCCGTCATCCTCTCAGGGAGGAAGGCCTGAGAGAGAATACTGAGTCATCGGTGCCATCCACCCTGGCGCCCGGCTCCTTGCCTGCAGAGGCTGGACCCTTGCATTGCCTGGCAGAGGGAGGAGTCTGAGGACCATGGCTGGGAGGGTCCCAGCCTCCACCAGCCTCCAGGCAAAGTGACAGGCAGGATTTCAAGAATTTGGGGTAAGGGGGAATGGGCTCAGTCTAAAGCCCAGCACCTGACCTGTGTCCCGGGGACCAGGCATCATACACCCACCTCATGGTGAGGGAAAGGAGGCTCTGACAGGGGGAAGGTCTCTGCAAAGCCTCGTGTCCAGGAGATGGGCCAGCAGTGGAGACCACCTTACTGCAAAATCCCTCACAATTCCTGCAGGAGGACCAGAAAGTGTCCAGGTCTCAAGGCCATTACGAGTTCTCAGAGTGCAAGACTCACAGAATCAAACAGAGGGGTCCTCAACCCATCCATCAAACACTACCAGTTGCCATGGCTGCAAGGGTGTGGATATCTGTGAAGTGCAAATGGTGAGTTATGATACTAAAGACAAGCCCAAGAGGCATGACTGGATCTGAAACAAGTGTTGCAGCAAACTGTCCCACAGATAGAGAGGACCCAGCCCTAGCCCGTCCATGCCCAGCCAGCATATGGCCGCCACGGTGGAGGGAAATGAGGACGAGGCAACATGACTTCTCAGCTGAGGGTCTCCCAGAGGCCGCTGCTATGGCCCAAGCAGGAAGGAACCCTCTTGCCACCTTCCCTCCTCAGAGGCTAATGGGACGCAGTCCCACTGGACAGACGTGGTCCGGTAGCAGGGACACCTGCTGTGGCCTAGCTGGTGGACGCCCGGGAGAGCACGAGTACGGCCGCTGAAAGGCTGGCACCAGCTGCTTTCGCTCGGGCAGTGCGCCCTCAGAGGAGCGGTTCCCGTCTGCTCCCAGGCACGTACCCTCGGCTGTCCCAGGGGGTCCTGGACGGCTCAGCCGGCATGGCTCCAGTCTGAGGCTCTTGTGTTTGTGCCATCGAAGACACGCATATAAACATCTCCTCAGGCGGGTGGGAAGCACTCGCGTGGACTGTCCCCAGCACAGCCTACCTGCCTGAACGGGAAACTGTTCTCAGGCTAACAGCCTCCCTGGGGCCCGGCACGCAGCGTCCAGCCTACGTTCCTCCTCACGGCGGGGAGGCCTGGAGGACCCACGGGAGATCCCCGAGGCTGTGGGAGGACCGCCGCGAGGGGAGCCATCTTTTCCAGGAGCCTCCGCGGTGGGGGCCTGACCCCCAGAGGAGGCCTGGAGGCCGAGGCCAGGTGTCTGTGTCAGAGGCCCCGGAGCGCCCTGAGGACACAGGAGGGCGCCTGGCCCACGTGCCTGGGATCCTCCAGGGGCGCTGAGTGGACTCGAAGAGGAAGAGGGCTGAAGATGGGAAGCCGAAGATTGATTGTATGCTGAGTGCGCCCGTGTGCAGGGGTGGGGGTGGGGCAGGCGGCAACGCCCCACTAGACCACTTGCTCCCAACTCCAAGGACCTTCCCTTCCTGCCATTCTAGAAACAAAGGCCACTAGATCCTGGCCACTGGGCCTTGTACCGCCTGAATGCTCCATTCTCACTGAGTAACCCTTTCTCTGATACTAAAACAAATGTTCAAAAATTCACTCCTTAGCCTGGTAAGATGTCTAGTGCCTCCCAGGGCCAAGCCCACTGCCGTTGCTGCCGTCTTTCCAAGCTGTTCCCACACGGATGCAGGTGCCGCTGACTGATGCCTCCTGCAGAGGCAGCAGGCCCGCAGCCCGGCCCTGGGCCCTGTTCCTTCACCACCACAGGGTGCCAAGATGGCTCAGAGTGGCAGAGGCAGTGAGGGCTGCCCATGTCACCAGGGAGGGAGGCCCTGGAGACGCGGGAGGCAGGTGCCCCCAGTTTCACCCTCCTGGTGCTCAGGGCACGCCTGCCGCGGGGGCTAATTAGTCCCCTGGTGGTCCGAGGAGCCAGTGCCTGGAGCAGGCCAGGCCCAGGGGAAGCCGGGCAGACCCCAGCAGCCCGCCAGCTTGCCCAGGTGTGCAGGGCCCAGGTGACAGCCCCAGGGAAAAGAGAAAATTGCAAAATTTTTGCTGCTAAATCAACCCCATTAAAAATGGCAATTATCCACGCTCCAGTGTGGGCCACAGCTCCTTGGGCCAGCTAATGAGAAAACCTCCTCTGTTCTTGGCCACTTGTTACCCAGGGAGCACTGGGCTGCTTCGGGCTCTGAGGAGTCACCGGAGGCCCCAGGTGGAGGAGGACCCCTGGGTGGGAGAGGCTGAACCTTGTGGATGGCGCTGCTCTGTGGACACCCCTCGTGATATGTGCTTTTTGTAAAGACCATAGAGGTGGGGTTATCATCACCTCACACCAAAGGCATGTACTGTCAACATGACTTGTCCCCGCTGAGGCTGACTTGATCACCGGGCTGAGGTCCTGGCCGTGGCCCCACGGCCAGGTGACTCTCCCCACTTCCACACTGCCCTCTTTCAAAGTCACTAAGTGCAGCCCACACTTGGGGGTGGGGCTTCTCCCCCAACCTCTTGAAAGAGGAGCAGCTTCCTACATTATTTGGAATTGTTTAACCCTGCAATGTGGTCTCTTCTGCCCCATTTCTTAGTCATCCTATCAGTTATTTACATTAGTGTGGACTCATGATATTTAGTTTATAGTGTTCTTATAATCCAACGCTACTTATTGATTTTGCTGCTTTGGCTGCTGGGAGCTCTTTCGGTGGTGCCTGTGTCCCTGTGATATAAATGAGGTGTTTGTGAGCGGCTTCCTTGGGGTATAATTGACATACAATACACCACCTTTGGGTGAATGTGCACATATGAATACATCCTTAGCCACCACTACTCTCAAAGTAATAGACAGGCCGTCATTTCAAGTTTCCTCTGTCCCTTTTTTTCTTTTTCCTTTGTTTTTTTTTTTAAATTGGGATGTTATTGACATATGATTATATTAGTTTCAGACACACAACATAATGATTCAACATCTGTATATATTGAGAAATGACCAGTGTCCCTTTGTTTCTTTTTTGTGTTTTGGTGGTAGGAACGCTTACCATGAGATCTCCCCTTTTAATAAATTTTTAAGCACGTACTACAGTATTGTTAACTGTGTGGGATGTTTGGGTTTCCTTAGTTGTTCATTTTAATTGGTGTTTTGTAATGAATAGCATATAATAATCAGCATACATCCATGTATTCACACAATGGAGCATATAGACAGATGTATGTGTACACACAGAGGGTGCCAAAAAATGTACACACATTTTAAGAAAGGAAAACTGTATTAAAATTGTAATAATATATACCGATAACAAAAGATGAATGCGAGTCACGTTTGACTTCTGCAATTATAAAAGGTGCTCAAACTGGTTCCCATCAGCATCCAGGCTCTTCTGATCACTGTGAACCACTGCTTGAGTGATGTTGACCAAAGTGTCCACTTGCACACATTTTTTTGGCACCCCCAGTATATGTATAATGCACAAATTGCTTACTATGATCTGAATGTAATAGTTTTTCTCATGCTGTTGGGTAGTAAAAGGTTTGGAGATGACCAGCCTAGGGGATCACACACTGTCACCTGGAGCTATCATCTGGAAACATCAGGTTTTGGAAGTTCATATCCCATTTTCTCTTCATAATCCCAGTGCTTGGAGGACCCAGCCAGGTGCTAAAGGCCAAGCTCTGTGTTTACTGGGAAACACTGTGCCCTTACAAGTGCCTGGCGCCCTGCACTTGACACCCCGACCACAGGATGGCAGGTGTAGGCATTGTCTTTTCCAATCAATTACTTTTAAAGATGGAAAGCTGAGAACTGGGGGCCAGGGGAAGTAGCCGCAGGGAAAAAGGAAGGAAGCTGGCTGCACAGAGTGAGTGTCCCCTGGACCTGACTGTCATGCCTGGGGGACCCCAGAACGGTGCCATCCTGGGCCCTTCTAGGCCAGCATCATGGGGGCGGGGGGGGGGCTGCTTCTCCTGCAGAGGGTCACACGATGCTCATCCCTGTCGCAGCCTTGGGTACCCGATGGAGCAGCCTCTCTCCTGCCTCAGCGCTGTCAGGGGTGCGTCCTCCATTAATCGTGCAGTGCTGCCCACACAGAGGCTACCCTCATTGTAGTCACGTGGAGCCATTGCTGGGATGATGTCATCTGCAAGGCGAATATGCCCAGAAACTTCTGAGAGTACATGAAAAACTCGGAGTGGGGCTGGATCTGGGAAAGGCTCTGGGGGCTGGGAGTAGAGGGCTCTCAGGTCCACTGTACGCCCTTTCTCAGTGTTTGAATGTCTTCACCAGGCATATGTCATCTTTATAATAATAAAAAAAGAAGGAAGAAATATACCAGTACTGAGGTCATGGCTCATTGCAAAGTATGGACTGGACTCTCACTAGGTGCGGAGTGGTATGTCAAGTCCCCAAAGCCACAGTGAGCAGGGCAGACAGCCTGGTCCTCAACAGTCCCCGCGTCCTGAGATGCTGAGGCCCCGGCTCTGAGCAGAGGCAGCCTCACCAATCCTGCCCGCAGATCACATCACAGGGGACCCCTCCCTGGGCCATTTATTCACCTGCTTCCTTCTGTTCCCCAGGTGTGCGGACTGGAGTTTGTCACATCTCTCAATGCTTGGTACCATATCACCACTGTTCACATAAGACCGCATCCTTAGTTTATTGGATTAAACATCTGTCTCTCTTCTCTTCCCATTTTCCCTCCTGCTCTGCCCCCAACCCCAGAAGGGCCACTCTAGTGTGTTCTGTGTACTTTCTATGGGTCCATGTCCATCAACACTGAACATTGTCTCATGTGTGAATAAGCTCAGAACGTACATAAAGCCACTGTATTATAGATCACGCACTGCTTCTTACTTCTTCCCCTGAGTGGGGCAGTTTAAAGATGTGTCTGTCCTGCTCTCTGTGACCTGGGTCCCCACGGTGGGCACTGGCCACACTGCACCTATCCAACCACCTAGCAGAGCTTGCCGAACCTGCCCTTCGCTCTAGCAAGTCACCTGCAAGGAATGCATCCGTTTATTGCCCGTGGTGCCATAATGGGCCCAGAATAGACGAATCTAATTTCCCTGCGCATTGCCAGATGGCTGTCCTGAGTATTTGCACCAGTTTAAGCTTTCACTGAGAACACATGAGGTTCTCAGGGAGTCCAATTTGTGACCAGTTTAATATTGGCTGGAGAACGGGAATCATAATTTCAAACAGAATCTGAACCATTGGATGTGGCCAAGTCATCTGTCATCTTTGGACACTAACAAAAGCCACCAACACAGGACCATCCACCTTCACAAGGATGCATTCTGCGACCTCTTGGGCATGCTCTAAACCAGGGACCTCTGAGCCCCTCCACCCATCCCACTCCCACCCCCACGAAGCAGGGCCCTGGCACAGACAATGTGGGAAGGGACCTGCCCCCAGCACCACACCTGGAGGCAACACAATTTCTCGGCAAAGACATTGAGGCTTGCTGCCTCAATAGTCCAGCCTCAGAACAGTCCACCTATGGTGGAAATACACGTGGGTGCTTTCGAAGTGGGGTTTCATAATACTCTGCTTGAATCCGACTGTGTTAGCAAGAGCAGATGATGGCGCAGGAACCAATAAACCTTTGCAATGGACTTCCTATTTTGTTACTTGAAGATGTAATTCTGCCTTTTGGCCATACAGATACTCTGATGCCCCTGGCAGGGTGAATTCCTCTCTCCCTGTGCCATGATGCCTCTATGGCACACTTTTCCTTCACGTTGAATATACTGGACTCTGGATCAGTGCTCAAAGGGCACCTCGTCTGTTTGCAAAGCAGAGAAAAAGAATAGTGTCCAGTTTGCAGTGATGTGACTGTTGAGGTGAGACTTTGATTCCTTTCCACCCAGGATTTAACTAAAACCCACTCAGCTCTGTTTCTGATGTAGTAACACTGCCATAGCTTATCTCGTGGTCCCTGGAAGCCATTCACCAGCCAGGAAACTGAGGCCAGGCCGCAGAACGGCAATGTCAGCACAAGGACCAGGGACCTGCTGACACGTGTGGGGCAGACCTAGCCTTCCATCCTTCCTCCCTCGCTCTCCAGGGACAGCGACGTCTGCTGAAGGTCATTCTTTCTGTCTGGCTCACCCTCAGCCTGTGAGCACCTCAGCCCTGCTCTTCAGTGGGACCTCCATGTACTACAGAGAGGAGCATTATGACTTTTCATGGACTAGGTGAAAGGGAACAAAAGCCACCATTACAGATACAGGTAAGAACCTTTCTGTGGCCGCCAGTTGACACTCAGACAGTGAAGGGGGCAAACAGGCTTCTGGAATCCAACCCAAGGCAGCCTCACCACCAAGGGCCCGCAGCCCATCCTAACGGGGCACACCCTGGCGTGGAGCACTGGCCCCGGCAACAAGGCGAGATGACCCAAAATGTGGCCCGAGTGCTCCTCGGGCACAGGGAAGTCACCTCCCTCCGCACATGGCCTGCGTGTAAGCCATGGACTTCATTATTTATAGACAGCTGTGTTTCCCAGTCCACGCATTCCCTTTTCCTCTTTACAAACACTGTGTACACTTTTCAGAACCCAAACAAACACCAGTGACCGGCCCATCGGCCCTTCCCGGTTCCCTCTGGCCCTGAGCACCCACAGATACTCATGAAGGGCCCTGGAGGAGAGCGGGCCTGCTTGACATACGGAATACATGTCCCTTAATTAAAACACCTGATCCTGACAAGGCATTCTGAAATATTCATTAAACCAATTTTTATTTAGCCTGCGTGGACCAATCACTCACAAGCTGCACAGGCTCAGACGTGCTCATCAGGGGAAGTAAATTGAACTCTTGACGGGCAGAGCGAATAGGTCAGCGGGCAGGCTTGTCCGCCTTCACCCACATTCCTGGAAGCGCTGGGGGGCAGCCGTCAATCGGCCTCCGTGGCAATCATTACAGGTCTGCAGTGAAGCAGAAAAGTGCCGTAATGAACAGGTCTCCCAGCCCCCGTGGCTCCGCGCATCCGCCCCTCACGCGCCCGGCCCTTCTGGTCTTGCCGAGTGTCAAATCCCTGTCCAGCTGTTTGACCCTATTACGGGAACATGATCGGCACCTCTGTCACTTGAAATGCCTGCAACAGTCGGATGCACCGAATCCATCTTCCCGACAGGTAAACCTATGGATAATTTATTTTTATGTGCTTTCAGAGGATGTTGACAGCAGTCGGACCGTCCACCACGCACGCTCCACATTCAGGGGAGTTGGTCCCCGGCTCCAACAGTCACTGTTATTGAGCACGAAGAGGTAAATGCTGGGAGGAGCCAGTCCTCACACCTCCAGACCCGGGGGCCCGGCACCACCAAGCCCCAGGGCAGTACTGATTATGATTCGGACCCAGAATCAGACAGGGCTTCCCTCAGGCCCATTCAGCAAAGCCACTTTGGGGAAACACCCAACAGGGGATGGGACGATGACGAAGGCCAGTCTGCACGTGCTGGGATGAAGCCTGTTCTTAGGGCTACATGGCACTCACAGGGGCTGGGCTCGGTGAAAACGTTTACCTGGCTTCGCATCTCCCACTGAGCCCCTCCTGGACTGTCAGGCAACTACCGCAAAGAATTTGCCAAACGTGAGAGAGAAGGGTTAAAAGCTGGTGGGAGAGTTTTAAACGGTGTTAACAAGTATGTCACAAAAAGTAACCACACGCTTCAAACACCATCGTTTGCAAAGAGGTCCTGTGCAATCTTTGCAGCCCTGGTGCAGGGGCGCCCAGAAAGAGAATGACTTCTAAGTCGCCCTCCGGACTGCGGTTTGACCGTGTGACTTCACAATGGGTGCCATTTAAGCCTACAGAATCCAATCAACGTGTCAGTTAAATTGCTGCTCATCTGTCGAGATTAAGCGTCCGACTATTACCTCAGATTTAGTACAAGTCTGAGATACTGGCACATTTCACTGAAGCCATTAGTAACACCTGGAATCATTCACATTAGTTTAAGATCTGGCACCATAAATTCCCAGCCATTAATGATTATTCTGACTTCTCAGGATAAATGGCTTAACGTTTTTGATAATGAAAATATACATTCTGCAGTAGTCCTTCTTAAACCCACATTACCTTTGTAACGTACTTCATGGCTGATTGTAACGGACGGCGCCATAACTCTCACAAGGATTTTTAGTGTGCGGGAAAGTGTCGAAGATCTGCGGCTCTATTCATTTAAAAGAAAACTTAATGAGATATTTATCTAGCTGTTTGCATCCGGAAATGTCATTAAGTATCTCACTGGGCGTGCTCACCGTGGGGACAGAGGCACCTTGACCTGCACCCTCTACCCCTTTCCCCATAGGTGTCAATGAACAGGGCACCCTCCACACAAAGGCAGGGCAAGCGACAAAACTTGTATGGATATTGTCCAAAATCACAGGAAAAGATCATGGCGAGAGCTGAGTGTGTCAGCTTAGTTATAGCCGAGAGAGATTATTTAAATATCGCAAATAAATCTTTTCATTCCCAGCGCATTCATCTCTTTTAAGTACTCATTAAGGTGGGGTGTGACAGTCTTGGAAAATGAAACACTAATTCTTTTTCCTCTGAAGCCTGAGTGTTCCGTTCCCAAGGGCAGATGTAGTTTAGGGGGATTATAGAGCATGTGCAGACAGGGGCTCCTCTGCCGAGTCTCGTCCCAAAAAGTGGCGGGGATGGGGGGTGTTTGATGCCACTGCTCCCCTTGCTCCTGTCGTGTGAGCTATTAGATCTGAAGAAAACGGATGTCGGTTTGTGGTGTTTGATAAACGCTCCCTGGAACGGGGCTGAGCCGACCTCACCTCATTGCAGCCCAGCCTCCTTTGCAGTCAGCTTGTCTTTGGTTGATTTAGACAGAGTTTTCCAAAGACAGAAACTGAAGGATGAGGCTCTAGCTTTATGCTCTCCCTTTCCAATTGCAGGCTTTTTGTTTAAGGGATAAAGAAATGGTGTCTAAAAATGTATTCTAGCATTAGCCTGCCGCTAAACTCTGATACGTAGGTGCATTTGGGTCACGCTGGGGAAGACATTTCCGGAGCGCTCAGAGCGCTGCTCAGGATTTCCTTAAACAGTAAAGGTTCATAAGACAGTGCCTGCGAACTCCTTAATGAACTCGGAAATGGTTATTGATTCACATTAGACCTGATTTGCTTAAATTCAACTGGAAATTGTGCACGCAGTATCAGAGAGCAAAGCCCAGCACCAAAGGGGCAAGATGGAGTCCCAAGGTGGGCCGCAGCCTTCTCCCCGTGTCCATGGGGCTGGCCTGTGGGCATCCCTGCAGCGCTCACTTTCCGTCCCAGCCTTGGAAGCCTCTTCTCAGCCCTGGCTCATCACAGCTTGAAACACCCCAGAAACACGGGTGGATGGGGGCTCCGCCGTGTTCTACGCAGGGCAGAGCACACACCCTCTCCTATGTGTTAAATATAGAAAGTCAGGAAGATGAAACAGGGGCACACCTCCAGCTAAAGGTTTACCTGGAGTGGGAGAATGCCTTGGATTGTACCTGCCAGCAGAGGGAATGCCAAGGACAAAAGGGAAAAAGAAGAGTGGAAAAAAAAAAAAAGACCAGAACATTTGAACATGAAGGAGACACTAAAAAGATAATCATAGCACTTGCAGAAGTATAAAGACATAGGAACATGAGAGACAAGAAAGGTTTAATCCAAGTATCTAAAAATCATTAAAGCATCACACAGAAGCTGATTTGGACGAGACCTGAAATTTGGGACCCTGGTGGGAACCGTACAAATCAAGTCTTAAGGAAACATTAAACCTGGAGCATGCTAGGGCCGCCGTTGGGCACGCAATAAATAATAATTGATAATAATCATGCTACTCGAATTTAATTCCACATTCCGTGGGAAGCTACCCGGGCTCTGCTCTGAACGTCCCCATGAGGCCCTGCTCCTCTTCCCGCAGGGCACGCGCTTGTCTGCAGCGCCGGGAAACCACACCTGCCCTGCTCGGGGCCTGCAGGAGATGACCACCTGGGCCCCAGGCTTTGCAGAGCAGCCTCTGTCCCCTGGAGAGCCGACAGAGAACAGGGACAGCCCGGGGACCTCCCGGCCTTTCACCAAGACACAGTGCAGGCGGCAGCCCGATGCAGGGGCGCAGGTCCAGAGCCTGTTCCAGGCTGTGGCGAGAGGGCTGCCAAACCCACGTGAACGGGGAGAAACCCTCGACCTCCCCACTGTCCCTGAGCTTTAACAGGGAGGGCCAAGCCAGACTGGGCCATGGCGAGGACAAGGGACAGCATTGGAACTCTGGGGAAGACAGAGCCACAGTGCAGGTGACTGGCACCTGGGCCTGTCCAGGTGAGCTCCCTCTAGGACAGCCATGTGTCCACAAAGGAGGAGCTGTAGCTCAAGACAAACAAACGGGAGAGGCGGCAGAGGGCGGGCGCTGAATACATGGGAAGTAAAGGCATCAAGGCCACGGTCAAAATGGAGGGGGCGGGTGCGGTAACATGTAAAACGTCGCTCTTTGTGCAGTCCCTGCTCTGAGGACGAGTGGGGAGTCAGATTTGCCAGGTAACACTGAGGTATTTTTAAACAGCAGGAAACTGACTAATTATAAATGGGGTTTAACACAGAGTGACTGAGAACATTCCACACCCTACATTTTCTCTGCTATCACAACTGAGCTTTTTTTAGTATGGAATTTTAATTTAAACGCATAATGAGCAGCAGACCTCCCCTGTTCCCTGGTTCAGTGTTGAAAATGCACGAGTGTATACACACATTTACACATGGGCACACCTGTGCACGCATAGATACATGCACACACGTCATGCATAGTCCCTTATGTTTTGTGTGTGCACCACACACACGTTTTTTCTCGTATTGTGTGCATGCAGCACACACACATAATTTCTTAAGTCTCATGTACATGCACACACACGCCTGTGGTGCATGCGTTTCAGCGATACGGAGTGGTTTCCCCCTCGGTAATCTTCCTGTGATCTCTGGGAAACACGAAGGAAGCCCCGTTACAATTTGGAGCCATATTAACCCAAATGAATAATGCTTTCAGCGGCAGGAGATCTGTGTAGACAGCATGCCCTAGAATTTTTGGAAGGTGCAGAGAATTTGTAGAAATAATGATTACGAGCGAGGGAATGATGTGGGGGGATGGTTCAATTTCTACTAATAAGTGCTTCATAATAGCTCAAAAAAATCTTTGTCAGGCCTCTGCCTCTTCCGGAATGCAAATGGATGAGTACAGGCTGCAAAGCTTGCTGCGCGCGATACACAGACAAGGGTAATCTCCCCTCCGTGTCATTCCAAATGATATGGAAACGAGAGCGTCCCGGCTGCGGATAATTACGGCAGAATGACAGGCTGGTAATAAGTTCTCATTGAGGAGTCCCTCCATCGCGGGAGGTGCAGGGAGGGTCTGCATGCCAGGATTCCGGAGCTCCAGTGCCATCTGCATGGTAAGCAGGTCTTGGAAAGGGATTCGGGCCCTGGTGTGTGCCCGGGAAGGGGGAAATTACGCGTGAAGATTTCCGACTCAAAGCCCCTAATTTTATTAACCTTGCAAATGAATCGGTGTGTTAGCGGTACCTGAGGATGCTGCGGTTCTCTGCGGGGAGCAGTGGTCTTAGCTGTGCTTGCAGGATCCGGTCCTGCCAGGAGGCCAAGAAACCCAGCCCCTGAGAGACCCGTGGCCCCGGCGAGCCCGCCTATGCTGCTCAGCTGGGCATTTCCCTGGGAGGGGCTGTTCCCCAGAGTCCCTGGTGTTTGTAAGGTAAAAAGGAACTCAACGGAGAAACTGTGGGAGTCTGTCAAGTTTATAGTAGATTCAGGTTTGAAGCCTGGCGTTATTGATGCATATTCTAATTATCAAAATGAGGAGGAGGAATATTTAAAGCAGCAGTGACATGCTGGGTGGCTGCCTGGCTGGGCTGAGCGGGTTGGAGGAGCCACTGTTCGCTCACTCACAGGCACGCAGGGGACAGGAGTGTCCCGCTGTGTGACACTCTGGCTGCAGGAGCCCCTGCTAGAACCTCCCCACCCCTGGGGCACTGCTCTCCACGGGGCGGCTGTTCTCCCAATGCCTCGGCTTCAGCACAGAGCCCCTCGGAACCCTCCTGGCCGCAAAAGAATCCACAACCACAGGATTCCCTGACAGCAGCATGGCCAACGAGGCAGCAGGGCTGCAGAGAGCACCCTGCATTCTGGAACCTTCCGCTCACTCTGGGCTCTGCAACCTCACGCCCTGAACACCTGCCACCCAGGTGTGCCTGACAAGTGAGCATGGCTCTGCCACAGCCTTGCCTCTCATCCGGGGACCAGCTCCTAGAGGGCAGGCACGGTCGGACCTGTCTTTGGCATCTTTCTAGGGCAGGGTACGTATCAAGGTATTTGGTAATTTCGTGCAACCTGGCTCTTCAAATGGCTATTTTCAACCAGCCTGCATTGTTTGCCATTTTAATGGACAAAAGGTATTTGCAACCTCCTTCCAACCCCACATACGTACTATCAGCAGAATTATACCCAGACCTTTAAGTTGGAGCTGGGAGGAAGTAGGACCAGGGCCTTGGGTGGGTACCTGCCATTAACACGGACATGGCAGGAGACAGAAGGTCTTGCCTGGGTGTGGCACGTGGGCGTCCTTTCCCATTTGTTTTGTTTGGTTTAGTAGTTACGATATGCAGAGATGGCATCGAAACAATAGGCTAACATGAATTCACCCTTTATTCTATGTAGGCACTCTGATGACATCAGCTCTAGCCCTGAGGAGGTGGGTGGTATTATTATCCCCATGTCACAAACAAGGAAACAGCTCCCAATGGCTGGTGACATCTGTGCCCAGGCATTGTCCTAATGAGCCCCCAGCTGGGATTGGAGCCTGACTCCCACCAAGACCTGGCTCCTGGCTCTGCGGGGACAGGTGAGAAGGGAGAGAGGCTGGGACAACACGTGAGGGGCCGTGGGGCGACTGGAGGCTGCACCGTCCAAGACCCCCTCTGGCGAGGCTCGGGAGCTGGGCCACGAGGCCCGGGGCCGGAGCGATGGCTGCCCGCACGCGCTCCTCCACCACAGACCCAGCTCAGCGCGGGGCCCTCCATCGGGGTCTGAGTTGTTCTTACCTCCGCCCTGCGAAACAACTAAATGAAGGACAAGAAGAGTGGCCAGAGTCCCTATGTCCTCGTGAGCCACTCAGGCAGGCTCCAGGGTACCCTGTTTCCGCCGCAGGAGGAAGCCCCGACACTGGCCTGAAAGTTCCATCTGTACTCGAAAGGGCCCAGGAAGCACTAATGACTATGATGATTTTCTTCGAATGGCTGCCCGTGATACAGAGCAATGATTCTATTTACATAAAACAAATATTCTTTTTTTTTTTTTTTTGAGGGCAGTGTCCCTGGCCCTCGTATGTGGGACCCGAACCGGGGCTGCTGGCTTCCCAAGTCAGTGCGTAACCACCACGCCCCTCGGCCGGCCCAAAACAAATATTCTTGATGCCAATAGCCATGTTTGGTTAATATAAAAAAGTTATTTTGAAAAATATAAAGACAGCCAACTGGTTAAGAGAAGACCCATGGATATCTGACCTGGCCTTCCCCAGCAGTTAGTCTGGTTATTCTTCTGTTATTGAGACCACTAGCTGAAGGTTCTCGAGTTCGCAGACAGTTAATAGCGGACTTGCCGGGCCGAGGGGCAGGCGGGAGGGCACACTCCCGTCGAAGCCTGCCTTCGCTGACGGGCTTGGCGTGGAGCAGGCTGTGGGCACCCAACTTCGTCTCGAAGTCCATCTACTCAATGTAACAGGGACACAATGAATTGTTAATTTCCCTTCCCGGCCCCAGAAGTGGCTGCCTCTTGCCTTCCTTCCCCAGAACCCCAGTGGCGTCAGCGTGCTTGCATGGGCGCTGCGGTAGAAAGGAGCCCCAATCGCAGTTTGGGGGGACCTCTCCAGGGATGCCCTGCGGGCTCCCGCCGGCCTGTGTCGGAGTTCGTTAGCAGAGGGAAGGTGCTGCTGCTGGTGGGTGGGTGGGGACAGTGGATGAAAGGGACCCAGGGGAGCACTGCAGTAAGGGGGGCCCAGTTCTAGGATTTATTTTAGCTACAATCTACAGCCCTTTGTAAAGTCATCCCAAGAAAAATTTTGCACCAGCAAGTTGCATGTCTGCTCCGAACATGCAACTGGGTTCTTGGGTCCAGGAGACAAGTCCTGTCAGACATGAGGCCAAGCACGTTGCAGACAGAAACGAGCAGAGACCTCCCTTCCCTATGCCTCTTAAGTGCCAGCATTCTCAGAGCGTTGCCAGCCCTAGCAGGGCCATTTTGAAGGAGCAGAGTCACCTCCAGGCACATGGCTCAGAACCCCCCAGAGTCCCTGTCCCTGTGGCTGACTTTCTGAAAGGTTCTGGGTAAAAGGCAGTGGCCTCCTAAAGGGGTCGGCATAGTGGGCGCTTGGTGCCTCTGACCTGACCCCACAGTCCCTTCTGGTGACCACCAAGGCCCAGAGGGAGAAGGATGGAGAGCAGGCAAGTGTGGACAGGCATTGTGGGGAGAAAAGACGGGTGGAGGCTGATCGGGGTGAGGCAGGACACGGCATGAGTCAGGCGTCACGAAAGGCCACATGCCCTCCCTGGCACAGCCATACCCAGGCCTTCAGCCCGAGCTGCCCATAGCCAGGACCCAGCAGTGCCGCCAAACTGCCGACTACAACACAGCAAGCCTGTTGTAAGCAGGGAAGGCCGGTCACGGTCACGGTCACGAGCTGCCCTTGCTGCATCCACAAGAAGCCACCCGACCCTTCCCAGCAAAGCCACGGCGTCTGTTAGAGATGCACACGCCGTCCCCACCCCCCATGCACAAAGCCACAAACCAAGCCACAAATCCAGGTGTGGCCGAGGCCAGCTGACCAAGCAGTTACAACAGACGCCCCCCCAAGTGTGAGATTTCTCAGCATATGTCTTCGGATGGTCCTGAGGTAGCCACCTTCCCAGGTTAAGAAGACCAGGAGTAAGGGAATGCCTGGGGCTGGGGCTAAGAGGGTCAAGGGGAGAGGCTGGGGTGGGATGACATAGCGCTACCCACAGGTAACCCTTCCCTAGGGCCTTCCTGCCCATGTCCATAACTGATACAACTTCCATTTTCTGGGGTCCAATGGGCTAAAGGGAGAGTGAACGCTGCACCCGGAAGTTATTCTTTCCTGAACACAGAACCCAAAATGTATTTTTTCTAGAAGTTTTCACAGGGTGGTAACTCAGATATTGACAAACATTTCCTCCATTGCAATTCTTTAGCTGCCTGAGGTTGGGTGTCGATGGGCAATGGGGAGGGTCTGACGAGGGCAGGCTGCCTATAGGCAGACACCTGGGGGTCCTATGCTCAGGGTGACCCTGCACAGCGAGGGCTGCAGCCATCAGCCCATGACTGTGAAAGGAAGGCGGCCTATTCCTTGACCCCCATTTTCCCAAGCTACGCAGTTGGTCAAAAGTTTCCTGTTTTTCCCTTGGATTCCTGGGCTCTATTGCTAACTCCAGTGTGCTTGTCCAGACACACCATTTTCTGCTAACTGCATCCCGTTTCTTCTAACCCACTGCACTTACAAGGATGAGACAAAGCCCACGGTTGCCTACCTCCACTCATTCCTCTACACACAGACAAGCTCTGTGCCACTGAAAAGTGCTATGAAACGGGACAAAGAGCTGGGCTGACAGGGAGGCAGCACTGCCTCCCAGGCTCACACACTGATGTTCACATTTATTCCTTTTGAGCAATTGTTCAGATGGCCTGTCCACACCTGCCCTGCCCAGGATGTCTTCTTTAATCAAAATTCTGCTCCAAACAGCCCAGCTGATCAAGTGGAGTGGCCTTTCCACATGTTATTGACGATCTGTCTTGAGCGCTATCTCCTACGTTCCTCTTTATTCTCTCTCCCAAGCCAGACAGTCTCCACTTCGAACCAGAGTTCTTGGACGTCTATGGATTTGATGCACACTTTATATCTACCTTCTGGCCCTTGTTGCATTTTGCAAAAGCAACATGAAAACTTATAACCCAGGAAAGAGAAAAAGCATTTAAATGACTCACCTCTCCCCCTGGTGTATCTTACATGCAGGGGAAGTGAGGCCCGTGGGGAAATGTGATGTTATTTCTCCAGGCAGCTGGCCTTGGAGATGGAGGCAGCCAGGGGCTGATCCACGAGCAGAAAAAATGAGAAGGTATCATCTGGGTCGGGGGCAGGCAGCCCTGGATGACCCTTTATGGACAGAGAGATTCTAGTGCCAGGTACACTTCCTCCTGGAAACATGGGCATTTGAAGAGGCCCCTGAAATGACCTCAGTGAACAGGGAGCTCTCTCCAGTTCCCACCCCATGACGTGTTTCATTTAGTTCATCCACAGATATGCGAGCGAGTCTTAGCCTGTGGTGGGCACCCAGTAAACGTTTATGAATGAACCGGTGGCTGATAGTTTTCTCTTCTAAAAAATGCAGAAGTTTCCGGCTGGCCTCTAAGGGCCCTGCAGGTTGGAAACTGCAGGATTCTACAATAATTCACACAAAAGAGGCAGAACGGGGCAGAGGCCCTCCACAGCCCGCCGGAGCCAGGAAAGAAGGTGTCCTGCTCCCCTGGGAGCCGACTGCACCCTTGGACCGGGTATGGAAGAGCACGGGGAACAGAGCTGGTGAGCCTCAGAAGCCACCCGAAGACATGGAAAGCCAGGAAGGAAGCTGGGAAGAACAGACAGAAGCACCGCGGGGCCTAGCAAGGGCCCGGGGAGACAGAGCAGGTGGTATAAAAATCACAGGGCCAGCATCTCAGAGCATTCCGGGAAGTCAGCATGACCCCACTGTACATATTTCTTAGGTGAAAAGGTCAGCAGTGTGGCGGTGGGATCGAATCTATCCCCACGATGAGTGCAGACTGGAAAGGCAGATATGAGATCTGACCGCTGAAATCAGCGCTGTAGGATTTCCCATCAGTTACAGGTACTACACTTGGATTGGTCTCACCAGACATGCCTATCCAGCGGAGGATGTTAGATCAGTGCTTGTGTGGCAGCCCCCTCTAACTGAAGGGAAGATGTTTGTAAGGCTGTTTGTGTGTCTGTCTATTTGTACTCCACCCCATTCCAAGAAAGAGTTTGAGAAACTCGCTCACAGACCCAGAGACCACACTCAAACCCCACAGCGATCAAAATCAGATCGGACGCAGTGAGACCATCACACACTTTCCTGGCTGCACCCTCAGGCCCCTCAGGTGGAATACACAGGAATTTAACTTGTGATACAATTGAACAACGATTTCATAATAAATGTAACCATTCCACTGAGTGACAGAGTAGGACAACTGATAAGTGGACTTCAACTTGGGCTGCATACTAAGTTTCTTTGACATAAAAGAAACAAAGTAATGTGTCCAAGCAGCTAAGCAAACACTATTTAGACAACACTTATCACTCTGCTGTAAGAAGTATTTCAGTGTATGATCCCTGACTGTCACCGTTGCTGTGCTGTTTTCTAAAGCTGATATCCCCAAGACCTTAGCGAACACGGTGAAGCAGTGGACTGCTGAGAATCAAGGGGACCTCCACTCATTCCTGTGACGTAATAGTTATGGGCAGACACACACAAGCAAGTCTGTGCCTTTCAAACTTTTACTGTGAAAAAGTAAAGGGGAAAGACAGATGGATCTTAAAATTATAACATTAAGAAGATACCTGGGGAAGCATCAGAATAGTTATAGGGCTTATCTCTGAATAGCACAAAATAATGGGTGAATTTAATTCTTTTCACTCCTAATTTTCCAAAATGTTACATTGTCCTACACCTAGAAAATACCCATTTAACAGTACCCTGTGATAGGTTACACAGTAAACTTATGATCGGAGTGCTTTAGCAGAAGCAGGGGAGAAGCAGTCCTCTGAGCCGGAGACTATTCCATTCTCCTCCAGGTGGTTCTATGTGATGGCTCTTCAGGCATTAACAGGGAGCCCAAGCCGAGACTGGGCTTAATGTTAAAATAAGCCTGACCGTTAGGAATCAATGCCTGAGCATGGAAATTATTCTCAGTGATACCCTACCCATTCCTCTCCAAGATACACCTTCTAAGAGCCCCCCACCTGCCCTTCAGAAGAAACACTTTGGAGGCTACAGTCAGTAGAGGCAAGACAAGGGTGGTTTCCTAAGCAGCCCCTACATTCACCTGGATCCATTAGATGTTGGTTCGGCCACTTTGGTGAATGCAATCACACAGTTCATCCCGTTTCTTCTAACCCACTGCACTTACAAGGATGAGACAAAGCCCATGGTTGCCTACCTCCACTCATTCCTCTACACACAGACAAGCTCTGTGCCACTGAAAAGACTAGGAAATGGGAAAGAAAGACACATTTTAACACTGTAATAATATCAAGGAGATACATGGGCCAGTGTGAGAGTATTTACAGGGCTTATCTATTGAGTTTATCTAGGTACAGGTCCGCCATCCCTCCCCACTGGGGAGTGAGCCCCAGAGAAAAAAGAAGGAGGCAGTGGCTAAATGTCACCACAAATTCAGACCACAGCACCGGGTCACACGTGGCAGCCACAGAAAAGGCAGACAGCGAGATGATTAACATTCTCCACGATGAAGCCATCTGTCATTTGTGACACTCCTTTTGGGGAAACCCTTCAGAAATCTAAGGGTGGAATCAAAATGAAAGTTTATCGCATTCTTTACTAATAAGGGGAGGTCGGGCATGGACGTTTGTATGTAAGCATGTTGAGGCGAAGCCTGTTCTTTGCTTTTCTCTCTTTGTCCCTCATGTATATTATGCTTGATCCGTAGCTGGAGATGTTAAAAAATAGACATGGAAACAGGTTCTCCGTGTGTGGGTAACGCTCATCCAAACTGGTGGAGCCAGACGTGGGCTATTTTGGGAGATGTCAGAGTCCCACCACGTACCCAAGGCTGCCTGCTGTCCACAGTGGGGGACTCTGGTGGCCTTGGGTGGCTTAGCCACCCTAAGAGCAGGGGATGCACTTCCTCTCAGCCTTCCAGCTCATGGGGGTGCAGACAGCCCCCCTTCTCATACCTCCTGGTAAGAGAGTGGATATTTGGGCACCTTCCCTGTGAGAGAGTACAGCCTTCATGCACAGAGCAGGGTGAGTTTGCAAAGTCACTGGGAAGGAGTATTCTGCCACACTGAGCCTCGTTTCAGCAGCAGGTGGGTGGTCACAGCACTGAGTGCTGCTCAGGGTTCACCTCCAAGGCCATGGGAACCGATGAAGAACTGATTGGCGGGGGGGCGCATCTAGGGAGGACTAGTTTGGGAGAAGCTCACCCAGATACACTCTGGGCTTCCTCAGTCATCCGCTCCGCTGGGCCCTACTTCCCGGAGCTTGTCCCCAGCTGAGAATGGAAGCCATCCCCTGGCCTTACCCCAGTCACATTGTCCCGGGACTTTCAAGGGCCTTCTGCCGTGGCTGTCGCAGTGCACACCATGGTGGCCTGCATCAGGCTCCAGTCCGCAGTCCTGCTACCCAGAGGGGCGGAGCACGCACTTCTGCCACTAACTCTGCAGGCACACTGATGGTGACAAGGGCAGGCAGGACGGAAACACGCTGATGGAGGGCACAAAGAATCGCCCAGCGCAGGGTCGGAATGCTCGGAATTCACTGTCCCCCGTTTGATAATCCTCCTCCCCAGGAGGGCTGAGCGATCACCTCCCAGTCTGCTGGAGGAACAGGGGCCTTCCCCACACCATTCCCACCACCCGGCTATCTGCTTAGGCATCAGCTGGGCAGTTATGGTTGCTGAACAGGCATAACTTGTGCATATATGCCTCCTGTGGTTTTGTGTGCCAACCACAATGTTATCATAACAGGATTTTTTCCGACCAAGACCCTTCTTTATATGTAAATTTATGCTAGAGTTGTGTGTTTAAAAATTAGTTTCTCTGAGTAATGAGCCCCAGGTTTGGCTGGGCTTCTCCTCCTTGGTTTATAAAATTAAGCTTGTTCTGAGATCAGAGAGATGGTGTAAAACCAGGCAAGGTGGTAACTTTGAAGGAAACAGCTCATTCCTGGGGACACATTCAGGACAACACGCAGCCCTGGGCATGCCCATGCTCGGCGCAAGGAGGGGTCTCTCCCCTACTTAGGGGCCCCTGGGCCACAGCTGGCCTGGGCCCTGCCGGAGCCCCATGAGGGACATGTGGATGCCTCCTGCCACGTTCACCACCTGCCCCTCACCCTCCCGTCATTCAGCCAACATTTCCACGGGGCCTCAGCGGTGCTGCCTTCAGGAAGGATTCCCGGCGCAGCTGCCGCTCACACCCAGCCTTGCCGGCCCTCCCGGCGCGCGTCGCCTGTCGACTGCTTCCTGACCAGGCAGTGGGAGGCTGTCCCGCTGCTCTCCTGGCGTTTCTGACCCCTTGTGCCCTGGAAGAGAGAAGGCGGAAGCATATCCACACTCTCCCCGGAGGCGGAGCCCCCCAAGAGCCAAGGCCCGAGACCACCACAGGCCTGCCATGAACTCGCAGGAGGGCTGCGGTCAAGGGCAGATCTCTGACAGCCTCCAAAATATCTAGACCACTCTGCCAGTTAGTACCCGAGTCACTGATGCTCTTAGAGCCACAGATTCCCTGCCTGTAAAAGGTGATTGCCACACCGTTTCTCAGGGCTGCTGTCACGTTGAACAAGAGAAAACCCGTGTAAACCAGTGGTTCCCGTCTCTTCCCATGTCCCTTCCTGTGAACTTCAGGCGTGGGGGTGGGAGGCACAGACAGGGTGCAGCCCAGGCTGTAAATACCTGGGAAGTGTTTTCAGGCTTTTGGGGGAAGACACATCTTTCACGTAAAAAGTAAATAGGTACAAAGAAGACGGAAAGTGTGCTCACGGAAAGGAACCACTTCTGAGCCACGCTGTGTGACCTGGCCACACTGCTCGCCTTTGCCTATTCCTGGCTGGACGTAAGAGGAGGGTGATTAGGAAAATCCCACCCCCACCCGCACACACCGCTTACTTGCTCTCTAAACTTTGGTTTTCATCCCATAGACACAGATGCAGTTTTGCTTTGAAAACTCAGCCTTTTCTTTTGATCTTCAGTTTCCCGCTTTGTCAGCGGTGCCTGACTGACTTCAGAAGCGATCCGAGGACAGAGAAATACCAGGATTTGATCTGACTGAAATCCAGAGAGTGAAATTCAAGGCTGGTGAAATACACTGGTTTCTTACATGAAATCTTATCATCTGCACCTAATTATCAGAGTTCAGGATTACCTATGGAGGGACTTGATGAAAAACATCTGCTCTTGAAAATCTCAGCACTGCTAAAATGTCCCTTCTCTGCCCAAATTTCTGAGGCAAGCCTTAAAGACAACCTAAGAAAGTGGGGACTTCTCCCTCCTGGGAGGAGGGATTGGAGAGTTAGTGCCATTCGTCCTTTGTGCGTCTTCACGGACCATTCCTGGCATCAGGGCCAATAGTCCTGCCTCACCCTGGACAGTCAGCTGTTGAAACTGTTGGTGACAAAAGCAAAATTCCAAAGAAACCAACCCAAATTCTTCTGATTGAAACGATGTGCGGCTCTGACCTACACAGATGCACGATGGCAACAGCCACCGAAACAGAGACAGTCCCTCGGGCATCTGGTGGGGACCTGGACAGTCCCGGGACCACAAAGCTGACACCGTAGAAAAGGCAGGGGTGACTCGAAGAGGGGCACCCCACTCAGACCAGTAATGAGCGGGAGTCTGGAACCTGCCTCCCTTATAGAGAAAGGAAAGCCGGGGCTCACCAACGCGCTGCTGGAGGCACCCCCGTCTCGGCTGGGAACGCTTCCTAGAGAAAGCGCTGCCAGGGATTCCAGGTCTCCTGGGGCCCGAGTCAACGGGCCAACTCAGCCTGGATCAGCTAGGTCACAGGGGGTTCTCCAGAGCACAGGAGCCCGAAATCCTGGCCCAAACGAAGGAAGGAAAATGGGCCCGAAAGCCATGGCGGTGCCTTTCCCAGCTTAGTGAGTGGTGACATTGGACCTTAGTGCATCCTTCTGGTCACAGATTGCATGGAACTGAGCCTCTGGAGGCAAAAGGCCCATCTAGTCGCACAGTGGTAGGATGGTTTGGATGAAAAGACAAGTTTCTGAGTGGAGGCCGCCTATCAGAGGAGGGAGGAGGCTCCCGGAAAGGCCCTGCGGCCCCAGCCCTGGGAAGGGCATTGGTGCCCTGCGGGCAGGGTGCAGGAAGCCCATGGCGAAGTCACCTGTGACCAGCAAGACCACCCTCGGCCTTGGCTGTTCCTTAGTGTCTTCTTTCCACTGAAACAACATGGCCGCTGGTGGGACATACTTAAGGTGTTACTGCAAGGATAAGTATTAGTGATGTAAACTGTTAAATACCTGAATTGGTTTGGGGACTTATTTAAGTAAATGCACCTTATTTCCATTCCAAAAGAAAAGAAAAGCTGGATGATGCAAAGCCAGTTATTCAAGAGGTGTTTTGAGTTTCAACTCCTAACTCGGGGGTGTGACCAGGACAGAGGCATGAACGTCTCCTCGCTGGCCGACCCGAGCCGGCACGGTCTGGGGTTCTTCCTGGTCCCTGGTCCCTGGTCCCTGGGGGGTGAGCTGGGCTGCCCGTGGGCGTGGATCGGAGCCCCTCCCCCCCGCTTAGCTGTGTGCCACTATCCCAGAAGGAAAACCTCCAACAACCAAGAACCAAACATACGCAGTAGTCTCCAAACCATACAGAAGGTTTACAACACTTTTCATCTGCACAGACGGAAACCCGCCTAGATGCCAAGCTTTCGGTTGGTTTGTGTTTCTGGTGCATCACTGATTTTCATATCCCTTCAAGAAGGCGCTATGTGACCACTGTGGGAAGACGGTGGGGAGCCAGTCAATGTCCTCCTCCATGCAGGGCGGGTGCCGCTGGCAGACGTGACACCAGCTCCACGTGGTACCAGACAGGTTGGCAGCAGTGGACTTGCCCTCGGAATCCAATGCCTGCACCGTCAGTGTGTTTCACTAAGCAACTGCCTTACAGAACCCGTGCTTGCACATCTCATTTCCAAGGGAGATTATCAAGTACACGAATACGCAAAGGCATTGGGGGAGGGCTGCCAATATTTTCATCTCCTGCTTGTCATAGACTTAAAAGCTGGAAATAGAATTCCGTGTCCTACCAATTTTTTTCCATTTATGTTCAAAAATATTGATTTTTTTAAAACTGGAGTCTTAATGGACCTTGAAATTAACATGGCTTTTATTTCTCTGCTTTGACCCCATCTTGGTTGATGATGTCACTGTGTCTCCCAGAAAAGTCACTGGCCAGTGACCGGTGTTTAGAACCCAGGCAGCAGGGAGAAGCCAGCACCGGCACACAGTGGTCCCTCCTACCTGAAACAAGGGATCCTATTTCTGAAAGGTGGTTGGCTTATAACAATGAGAACTCCTCCCACCCGGTCAGCAAAGCCTTCTCAAAACCAGCCCAGGGCTCAGCCTGCAGCTGAGGGTATGGCCAGGACACCAGCATTTTCAGGAGGTATTTCTGAGGGGAAGCCGGGGTTCTTCACCCCTGGACCACAGAGCAATTTTTCAGGAGAGTCTATGGACTACTTAGCAAACTCCACAAGTGTTTGCTTGATGCCAGAAGGTAGTCCTCTCTGGATGAGGATGGGGAATAGGTGGGACTGAATCGGGGCGACAAACAAAGGGGTTGCTGTCATCCAGGGGGGCCCCCAGCTGTGGGAGGAAACAGGGACTCATTCTCCTTCCAAGCTGGGGAGCCTCAGACAGCAGAGGCGGAAGCTGGACTCCATAGGAGAACCCCTGCTCCTCACGGCCAGCTCGGTGCACTCAGCCCTGCATAGCTCCATTCTCAGGGACAGCAGGACTGTGTCTGCCCCAGAGAGGCCAGAGCGGTGGTGAGAGGCCCAGGGCGTGGGGCTCCTAAGGCCAGTGGGCCTGTGAGGAGGAGAGGAACCCCCACTGGTCTGACAGGGGACACTGCAGCTGCTGGACCCATGATGAGAAGGAGGGGAGCCCAGGAGATGCACCCTGGGTTCCAGGGACAAAGTCCAGCCTCCTTCCATCCCTAAAAGCCCACCCCACCCCTCCTGGGTCTGGCCGCACTATGCCAGTGCCTGCAGCTGCTCAGACCTGTCCAGTCTCCTCTGTCCATCTAGAGATGCTGCCAGGCCCCTCTCCATACAGCCCGGACCCTGTCGGCCTCCGCACGCCCCCATTGTCAGGTGATCATCACACAGCATTCGGGTTGAAATTCAAAGTCAACTTCCCCGGAAGCCCTTGGCTGACCATCGCCCACTGGGGCTTGGAGACTTGGCCCTGTGGTAATACTGGAATCCCCAAGAGGTCCTGGCCCAGGTCAGCCCAGAACTCAGGAGAGCCTGTGCCTGAATGAATGGAGGGATGAGGGGAGAAGGTGGCAGGACTGGAGACAGGGCCACTGACTAGGGACCTCAGATCAAATTAGCAACCAGAGAAGCAGCCATCCCCTGAGAACTTGCAGGCAGAGGGTCCAATGTGAAGCCGAAATGAGGGGTAAGGTGTGCACCCCCACATCCTCCTTATCTGTCCGCTCGTCACGGAGTCAAAGGGATTGCCCTGGCCTGCTCATCAGAACTCCAAACTACAAAGTCCCCGAGTCCAGGGAGCGCAGCCTGGGGCTTCTCATTCGGAGAAGATGGAACTGAGGCCAGACTGGGGCACAGTGGTCTGAGGTCACTTGTGTGTCAGTCGCAGAAAGAGCGTAAGATCACAAACACTCTGCCCACCAAAGACAATGGTGACATTCCTGCATTCATGACCTCAGTCTTTCCGAGCCATGCATAGCCCACAGGCCCACCCTGTGAGGGCTGAGACCCCTGGGGCTGGGACCCGTACAGGAGACGGTCAGAGGAGGCTTGATGGGATGGCCGCGAGCAGGGAGCTGGCTGCCGCAGGCAGCAGGGGGCTTGAATGATCTGACCAGGCAGGCCTTTCGGGACATGTGGCACCGGCCAGCTCTTCTTGGCTCCCAGGAAGAGTCCACCAAAGCCAGGAGCCCTCAGCAGAGCAGGATGAGAAGAACGAATTCAGAGCCAGGATGAGGTGGCTTCCCGGGTTCAGCAGCCTCATCTGGTGAGTCAGCCATGCTGGATGGGTTTGCACACATGGGGGGATTCGTGGAGGGGCCTGCATCTTTTATTAATCACAGCAACGTGGAGTGTGGGGTCCCCTTTCCCAGGATAGCTCAAGCTTTGGGAAATACCTCCCCAGAATGTAGCAACTTCAAGGACAATTAAATCCAGAACGTAAGCCGCCACCTGGGTTGCTTGGATGCTCTTGCGCCCTGAGGGGAGGAGCCAGCAGCATCCACTTGGAGTGGTCTGCAGGCTTCTGTTAGGGAGTCCCGTCCCAAACCCCTGGGGAAGCGCCGGCCCCAACACAGCCAGAGTCCTTCCCCCTAGCCACGTCCACCATTCCTGCGCCCGGCCCGCCAAGACAGGCAGGGCGGTGTTACACAGGGACACCCAGCTGGGCCACAAAGGTCAGCTTCCTTTGTCAAAGGGAGAATTATTATGAATACGGCAGCGGCCCTTGGTGGATAACAGAGTGACCGGGACCCACCGACGGCCACTATTGGTGCCCGTGGTTGCCAGTGGTGTTCTAGCCCATCCACGGTCCCAGGAAAACCTGGATTCCTACTTTATGGGTAGGAAAGTGAAGGGCTTGGGTCTTAGGCATGTGATCAGGACAAAGCCAGGAAGCCTGGGGCCCTGACTGAACTCGGGGGGGCCTTCCCTCCTCCAGTTAGTGGCCATAGAGCTGGCTATGGATCAGCCAGTCAGAGGCAGGGAGGAAACGCCCTCGGGAGGGAGCCGAGGAGGCTGTGCTGACTGGGGCAGGGGCCCCTTCCACATGTCCCCCGCGGCTGCTGCCATGAGGATCACTGAGTGTCTGCCAACCTTGCGCTGGCTTGCCCTTCCCACCCAGCACCGCTGCCATTTCCTCCTCTTGGGGACCACGCACCCCTGGACCTCAGTTTCCCTAACTGCTACTTGGACAAGTACTTTACGGGCCTCGGCCCACCAGCTCCTAGCTCACAGCCCACCTGCCAGGCTGTCAGGCCTGTGCTAGAGGTGACCTCGCATCCCCCCGCCTGCCCGAGCACGTCTGCACAGGCCTGTGTCCCAGGCACCCCTCAAGGACAGGCCTGAGGGCTGTGTCACGCCTCCAGGAGAGGCTGGCAGCTCTGGCAGTGCCTGGGTCTGGAGGGGAAGCTCCCTTCCCTGCAGTCCGGTCCAGGGATCAGCCCTACACTCAGCCCCAGGTAAAGACAGGTCCGCGTGTGCATGTCGGAATGCGTTAGGGCGTGACCACTGCACATGGCTCCAGGGCACAGCAGGCCTCTGGCAGACACCGGGAAGGGGCCAGAGGACCCCTGGGACCATTCTCTCCTTGCACATTAGCATGAGATTCCCTTGGTGTCCTTTTCACCTAAGGGTGGGGTGCAGAAGACTTTTAAGCTGCTGGTTTGTACACTGAGGCATCTTTTAATGAAAAGCCCCCTAAAGAAATCCATTTGGAGTTCTGTTGATTCAGTGCGGGGGTCCTGGGGGACCCCCAGCCATGTATCATCCAAGCTGGGCGCGTGCAGGGGGGTTGAGGACAGTCATCCACCCACCCTCTCAGCCACACCCCATTCCCCTCCCCTGCACACACACTGAGCATGGCTCCCTTGGCCTATACAGCCTGGACCATTCTTTCAAAGGAGTGCCTCTCAGGCCAGGAAGTACACCTCACCTTTCACCTGGGGCAGGTGCTGAGGTGGGTGCAGCTTCCCAGCAGCCACAGGGAACAGGGTGCTGCCGCCTTCTGCCGGGATTAGGTCACTCGGATCACCCCAGAGGCTTGAGCACAGAGAAGGGTGTCTGTGCCGGGCGCAGGACTTGGATGTATTCGTTTTCCTGGGACAGGTCATCGGGACCTTGGCTCCACTATAGGCCAAGGGGCTGAGGCTGGGCCTTTGGGAGGTTCGCAGGGCTGATGGAGGACCCCGCTGTGAACTTGGGCTCCAGCACCTCGGGCCCGGACGTGGGAGCTGGCACGGTTCAGTGGTCACAATTGTTCACCGGAGAGGTTGCTGGACTTCTCGGCCACAGTTTGTTAAATTTGCAGATGCCCTCTGGGAACTGCCTGGATGAAAGTTCTATAAAGCGTAATGTCCAGATTACGAGGGGACTAATGGCTAATATTCCATTTGCTTTGTTCCTACTGACCTCGGATCCGCGGGCCCACTCACAGCGCTAAGACCAGGGAGGAGAGTGTGGGGTCCGCTGGGGCAGCGCACCTTACTCAGCTGCAGCCCCTGCGGCCGGGCGAGGGGCTGCAGGGGCCCTCCAGGTCCCACTGGCTCTGAGCAACGCCACGTGCGGACGGGAGGGCTGAACAAGCCAGAGGACCGACCAGGAGAGCTGAGCTCGGCTCGGCAGGAATTCCGGGGCTCTAGGGTGGCCCGGGGGGCCAGTGAACCCTCTGGAGGGGAGCAATTGGAGAGGGAGCTTCTTCTGTGGCCACCAGAGACCTTCCTGCCCGCACTGAGGTTTCTAAAATGCTGTTTTCACCCAGAGTTTAGGAAACACGAGCTGTCTTTCTGACTTAAACAGCCCTTGTTGGGGGTCCAGGCTCCCAAGAATCACCACATTCTCCACTTATCCCACGGGGCCAGCCTCAGGACAGGGCCAGGCTTCCCACCCACGTCCTGGCCACCCAGTGGCTCTGCAGGGAGGCCCTGCGGTGCAAAGCATCTGAGGAGGAAAAATGATGTTCCAACTGACACCCAACCAATTGACCCTTGCAAAGCCGGGGAAGCCCTCTTCCTGCAGTGAATGCTTCTCCAGCTGGGCAGAAAATGTAGTAAGTTGCCGAATGTCCTTGACTACACAGCACTTATATAAAATATGCATATTGGCAGAGATGTTTTCCCTAACAATGCCCTGGGAAATTACATTAAATTTCAAAATTATCCCCTGCTTTCCTGCGTCGCCCGCAGAGACTGGCACCAACAGCCCCATTAACCAGAAGTAAAGTGGGGCCCGAGCACCGCTGCCTTCACGAGAGGCAGGGATCAAATATTTTTTCACAGTTTTATGTGGATAGTTTCATGAAAATTGATCAGGTCTAAAAAGTCACAGTCCAAATGAAGCTAAGGTTAAAGATAATTTATACATGATATTCCTAATTTTATTCCGAGCCCTTTTATTACTATGTAGGCCTTTATGACTTTAAAGAAAATGTCAGTGGCAGCAAATGACATTGTACTGAATAATCTGGTTATGAGGGGAAAGGCATTTAAAACTATTCCACGGCAGCCCGCTGGCTTCTGCTGAATGCGCACTTTTCCTCCGCACGGCCGCCCAAACCTCCCTGCTGCAGGCGTAAACCCCTTTCCCGACTGTTACCTTCGGTGCTGCATCGACGGGTACCTGTTTATCCTCTCCCCCTACCCATCTTATTTCCCCCGGATTCTTCCGGAAGAATTCTTTTTTGAGGCTTCCTTTTCAGTTCATCAAGAGGAAACAGAAACTCAAAGCTGCTGGTAACTGATCTAAACAGCCTGAATCCTGCAGGAGACAAGCAGACCAGACAGGCACGTCCACAGTGGCACCCGAGTGTCAGGGTGGTCACTCCACATGGACTCTGCTGGCCTCTTGGGGACCAGGCTTAGCATCCTTCCATCTCTAACCTCACAGATGCTTCCAGAGGCCGCCAGGCAGGTTCTGCCCTGCGGGCCTCTCTCTCCTCCAGTAACTGCGGCTCCTCATCTGATTGACACGGAAGCCTTGCCCTAGGGGAACAGTTCATGGAAGAGTTAGGAAAAAGGGCCCCTTCCCAGCGAAGGGAAACTCCAGCACTGACCGCACCTGAGCAGCCTCGGCTCCTGCCTCCGTCCCACCCGCTTCAGGCAGTGCTGGGGGGCAGGCCCTGGCAGCCCCACGGGGGCTACTGACGGCGGGACAGGAACCCCACCAGCACTGGGGCTCTGAGATTGCCGCCCTGGGCGGTACTTGGCGCCACCCCGGTTAGCACTGCTGGGGAAGGAGGAAGCACTCGGTCGCACATAGCTTCTTCCTGCGCCCCTGGGCCCCTGTGGCATCGTCTCCCTCCGGTCACCTGGGCTGCATTTGCTACTTGTCACATGCAAACAAGGCCACTTTGAGTTGGACTTCCACTTTGGCTCTTGGGTCAAATCCCCAGACACTGTCACAAAGGCGAAAGCACAAACAGCTCATGAGTTCTGTGTGACACACCATGTCAGATTGCTGATATCGAAGGTGTGACACAGTCCTAACCACCCCGTAAGCATGATGCTTCCCTCCCAGTTTCACAGACTGAGGAGAGAAGGCTCTGAGAGCTTCCGGCTGGGCTGGCAGACTCCAGGGCCAGCTCCTCTGTAAAACGAGGTCAGATGGACTTGGCCGACAACCCTTCAGGGCCACTGGGAGGGACGGGGGACACTTAGCCCCCACAGATTTTGTAAGTCACAACACACAGATGCCTCTTCCCCACCAGCAGGGCAGCACTCTGCCACTCACAGGGTCCCCATGCTGTCGGTGTGGGGAGGGTCCTTGTGCATTTACTTGCAGGATGCCACCATTTCATTAGCGCTATTGATGTAACACCAGCCTGGGGACAGTGGGGAGAGCGTTTAGTCTCTGCCCAGAGTTACAGCAACTCCTACCTTTGCACCCTGTGCTCATGTTGCCTCAACACTCCATCTTTACAACACACGTCAACCAACAGGTAGGTATACGGAACTCAGGACACAAGAAAAGCTGGGGTGAGCATGCGTGCTCATACATATTCTCTCTCTCTCTCTCTCTCTCTCTCTCTCTCTCTCTCTCTCTCTCTCACACACACACACACACACACACACACTCTCACACTCACAAACTCACCTCAAGAAGACCAGCTCAGAAGCTATCAGAAAATCTAAAGCATAATGTCAGCACCTGTGTATGTGTTTAACCACTCACATTGTGTTTATGCATGGAAGGTGGAGGGCAGAGGGCGGAGGGCGGAGGGTAGCAGGTCACAGGCAGGAAGGCTTCGGTCAGGCCTGGATTCCAAAGCTTGAATGGAGCCTGTGGCTTTGGTCCCCTGACTGGCCAGGAGTTTTCCCCTGGGCGCATCACGTCGGGGACACCTGTGCTGGATGGGGGGCGCGTCCCCTCGCCAAAGCTGACCCGGCTCTCTGAGGAAGACGGAGAGCGGAGTGGGGAGGGTGCATCCGGGCACCTGGAGGGGGCCCTGCAGGCACCAGGAGTTTCTAGTAAATGTCAGCATCATGTTCCTGACTGAGCAGGGGCCCCACGCCTGCTGATCCAGCACCGTGGCCCCTGCGTGGGGAATCACGGGTTTCCTTAGGAAAACCACATACTGAGGGTGAATTTCCTTTTCCTTACCAAAGCAGATCAATCAGAGGCAGGCCGTGATGCCACCAGAGGTGCTTTCTGGGACTGATCTGTCCGCTTCCTCCCTCAGTCCCCACCTGGCTCGGTCCGAAATGGCTTTTGCTTCATCAGGACTGGACTGTGAAGTTCTTCGTTAGACTATCGGTCGCCTCCGTGTGGCTGATGGTCCCCACCACGTCCACAGACGCCGTGTGCTAGCAGAGACTCAGCATTTAGAGCCACATAGAAAGGGAGGGAAATGAGCCGCTGCTGCGAAACCTGGCAGGACATTTGAATTTAAACCCCTTTCTGGAGCGGGCCCCTCGGAGCAAGTCGTGAAAGCCACCCGGCCCAGCTGCGTGCCCTGGTGCCCAGCTCCTGCCTGGCTTGCCCCAGGGCACGTGGGTAAATGGCCCCACCTGGTCTGTCCTTGCTCCCTTCCTCCTGCACATGCCACTGCGGCAGCCCCATGTGCTCCAGTTCCTCCGTGGAGCTGACAAGCGATAGGAGGGGCTGGGGCTGTCTCTGCTCCACCGACAACGAGCGCCCCAAAGCATCTTGGGAAGTGGGGCGCCAACAAGGCAACATTCCATCGACAAAAGAAGTGAGGACATGCTCAGCCCATGAGGACACGGTGACTTCTCAGAGTCACTGACGTGTGGGCCCATTGTGGTGAGAGGGAGGGGCCCCTGGGCGGGGCTTGCACCTCCAAAATGAGGAGCCCCAGGCCAGGCTGGAGCCCTCCACCTGCGGGGCCTCCCTGCCAGAGCTCTGCAGGGCCCTCCGTGGCACAAGGAGGGCGTCTTCTTCCGCTGGGGCCAGCCGTGAGCCGCTGAGCTACAGGGAGGGAACACGCGCTCGCTGAGCAGCCACTCCACAAACACGGCCTCACTTAGACCAACACCCATTGGAGAAGGACAGGTGTCTTCCCGCCTAAGTAACGAGAAGACTAAGAAGTGGCAAAGATCATTTAGTATCACATTAGAGTGATTTGGCATCCAGTGGCAGAGGCGGGATGGGAGCCCTGGCCTGTGACGACCGAGAGCCCAGGCCTTCCTTCCACCGTGTCACAGATGACGCCAGGCAGACAGAGCGGCTGGAGAGTCCGCCCCTCTGCACAGCAGCACCCTGCAGAACCCCGCGCCCATGCAGTAATGACGGAGCACTTGCTCTGGGGCCCAGGCCAAGACACAGGCCAGGGAGCAGGGCACGCCACTGAGGGTGGGGCTGCTGTCCACAGGACACGGGCTGTGGGAGTGTCCTAAGGGCAGCCTCAGGTGAGAACTCACTGTGTGCTGGCGGCCTGGGCTTCAGTGAGGCCGCCGGCATTCCCTGCTGACAGGGAGATCTGGAATTATTTACTTTGGTTCTGCAGCAAGGCCGGGATGGGGTGGGGGGGTGGGTAGGAAGCGGGGATGCGAGGGCCTTGTCATGTCACAGAAGAATGCTTTAATCGGCATCTGTTCATTTTACCCAAAGACTTGGAAAGTTGTTTGGGCATTCCTCATTCTATTGTCCAGGAGAACGCTCTAACTCCGAAACATTGAGCTCTGAGATGTGCAGAACTTCCTTATGGAAACCAAATGCATGAAGCAAGGAGCTGGGGCCCTGGCACCAGGAAGCCCCGCCCTCCCCCAACCATCAGGAGCCACGAGCTTTGTGTCTAATGGCAACCAAGGGGCCATGTGCACAACCACGCAGGTGTCTCATGGGAAGGCCAACTGGCAAGGTCAACAATGTCCTCAAACTGTGTGCACAAAATTCTGTAGGACCACAAGGCTGGGGGGCTTAGCACCAGCCTTTTCTGACCCTTGACACACAGCGGGGGACACAGAGCCCTGAGAAGAGACCATCAGCCCTGGCCCTGAAAAATGAGGGCCAGCTTTTCCCACCAGCCTGCGGGTGCCACAGCCATGAACTCAGGCATCTCAGGCCATGCTCACTTCTTTCCCCTTCATTTTTACATCCTGAGATAGCATTATGCTCTTTTTGAGGAAATTGATGCTCCAAGAAGCCAACTTTTATGTTTGAGGTCAGCATGGCAAAGGTGGTGCCACCTGGTGCCACAGCCTGTCCTTGAGCCACTGCCTATGGGGCTGCACGCAGCCCCTGTGACCGCAGCCCCTGTGACCGCAGCCCGTGACCGCATCTGAGGATGCTTCCATCCTCAGAGGGACTCTTCTGGGTGACAGTTCAGTGGAAGCCCCACCAGCTGGTTTGTAAGCAGGATGCATCCCTCTGTATTTTAACACATGGAATCTATATGGAAGGAGGGTGTTTCCAAATAGTGTGTGTATGCAAATATCTGACAGAAGAGGAGGGATGTCAACTGGCATCAAGAAATGAAGTGCACTGGTGGGCTCTGGGGTGGAACAGAGCCAGCTTCTTCCACAGGGGGTCTTGTTCGATTTCGTATCGTGTTCTGCGTGGCCATTGTGCCGACTTCTGGGCATGTGCACAAGATCCCATTCACAGCATTTCCTAGCATCCAGCCCCAGGTCAGCCGGCCTTGGCCGACTCGCCCAGCTCCACTGTTCCATGACCCACTCCTGCATCTCTGCTGCAGGCCCAGGCTGGCGGCATCCCACACTGCAGTCCTGAAACCAGACCCTTCCTGACAGGGGCCCACTGGTAATCCTGCACATGGACAGCGAGCGTGCCAGCCATGGCGACCCTTGGGTGAGATGGAGAAAATGTCCAGGTCCGCCCTTCCAGCGCGTCACCGCAGCAAAGTTGTGAGGAAGTGAGCCGGCCTCAGCTGCTCTTGGCTCCAGGTATCAGTCACCTGGCAGCTGTGTTCCTTGGCACTGAGGGCCTGGCTGATGCCCGGTTCTTGTAGAACGAGGGGCAGACACGCTGCTCAGTTAGAGGAGGCCTCTTCCTGAAGCCCTGTCTGCAGCTCCCCTGGAAAGAGATGCCACTGTCCAAGGGGGCAGCACCCTCTGGTGCGGCCCAGGCTGCATGGCCATTGGGCCCTTCTCCCCGGAGACCCATGGGGACCAGCTCTCAGAAGGTCAACCCACGTGGGACACACAACAGCCCCCAGCTGCTTTCCAGTGGGCAAGTGGAGGGCAGCCCCATCTTACATAACTGGTAACTGATGGTCAACATGGAAACACCTATTAAACATTAACTAGCTATAGTTTCTAATTCA
This sequence comes from Aselliscus stoliczkanus, assembly GCA_033961575.1. Classification (NCBI taxonomy): domain Eukaryota; kingdom Metazoa; phylum Chordata; class Mammalia; order Chiroptera; family Hipposideridae; genus Aselliscus; species Aselliscus stoliczkanus. The sequence continues at coordinate 183,675,845 of CM066729.1, forward strand.
ATCAATAAGAAGCTTATTTATTTAAAAATTCTACAAAATTAATAACAGCCCAATGTACTGAGTTGTTTTCCAATAGATCCGGGTGGGGGTGGGGTGTCTGTGCATCACGTTCTTGGGCTAACTAGGGGAAGCTGAGTAGGGCTGGATGTGAGGCCTGGGGTGTCGGTGGCTCGTTCCCTGAGCAGGATGAAGGGAAGCTGCTCCTGAAGGGTGTGTCCTAGCTCTGAGGACACGCATCCTTAGGGCCTGGGGCAGGAGGGACGCGGCCTTCAGCTCACCCTACATGGGGACAGCAGTGCGCCCAGGGGCAGCGTGCAGTGTTATCTGTCCTGTTCCTTAACGTTCTCTTTGGGCTTGAAATTGTTCGAAATAAAACGTTGGGGAAAGTGACACGATTCAGAATTAGGCAAGTTCAGAATGGCTGATGGGTTCAAAGAAGAAGCCATTCGCGTGGCCCGGCCACATCTGGGAACTCCTCGCAACAAGTAACTTCAAAATGTGCTATTTGGTGGGCCGGCCGCGTGGCGCGGCGGTTAAGTGCTGGCTTGGGAAGCCAGCGGCCCCGGTTCGGGTCCCACATGTGAGGGCCAGTGACACTGCCCTCAAAAAAAAAAAAAAAAAGTGCTGTTCGGCAAATGTGTCCCTGTCCCAACAACGATCAGTGTGCTGGGATGGCCACTTCCTGTCCTGGCTGACCTTCACAGGAAGCCATCTGAGGGGAGCGGAGCCGGAGCCCTCGCGCCCTCAGCATTCTCTGGGACTCTGCCGTCCCTCTGAGGAGACCAGCTCTGACATGGCGGTATGCCACGGCGGGGGGCGGGGGTGCTGGGGGCATGCAGTGAGCTGGCGGGAGAGGGGTGTATGGAGTCCAGACTCTTGGCCTAACCTCACCAACGTCACTAACAAAGACAACTTTTAAACATATCCCTGTGACCGTCCCAACTCCAAATTTTGTTTTTAAAAGTAACCTCACGTGGGCCGGCCGAGTGGCGCAGTGGTTAAGCGCTGGCTTGGGAAGCCAGTGACCCAGGTTCGGGTCCCACATATGAGGGCCAGTGACACTGCCCTCAAAAAAAGAAAAAAAAAGTAACCTCACAGCTTGTTCAGTGGGGACTAAATAAAAATAGAGGCTAACACACTAATGCATGAACAACTTGGGCGTTTCAGCCGGAAAACACTAGACGTCGTACTTTGGTCTTAGGGAAGTTCGGTGGCAGAAGCCAGGTTACAAAGACCAAGGGAGCTTGACAAGCACCATCCACCGTCCTCACAAAGGCCCCACGCTTCCCACTCTGGGGCGGGGGATTCCCAGGTGAGCCTGTGGGACCAGGGATGGAGCCTGGGCCCTGGGAACTGGAGATGTTCGCACTGGTCCCAGGCTAACCAACCCAGGTCCCACGTGCCACTGAGCAAGTGTGGGGCCGGGCCCTCCTCCCGGCCAGCCTGTCTGTGTCATGCGCCGTCATTGTCCACAGCATGGGGACCAGGGACTGTGTGTAATTTACTCCTCATTCTGGTCCTGGCAGCTTGGTCCCACAAGAGGCCTCCCGCACCTGTTTCTGGAATCCAGGCGACCTCCTGTGAGAGTCCCACGTCTCTGCCACCACACAACCTGGGTCTGTCTCTTCTGCTGCCTCCTATGCCGCGCCGGTCGTGCCCGCCTTAGCTTTCCTCCCCTGAGCTTTCCCCTCATCTCCACAGCACTTTTCCGTCAGGAAAGGGCTCTTCCTATGAATCCTGTAAAGAGCCAGGCCCTTAATGAGAGCGAAGCCCCCTAAACAGCGATGCTGGAGTTCCCGGCCATCCAAGGACAAGGAGCAGGGCGTCCGGGCAGACACAGGACAGGAAGGAGGCATGCTGTCCCCCTTGAGGCCTCGGGTCCACGCTGGGCAAGTTCCCTGGCTCATTCCCCTGGACCAGCCGGGGTGTGAGCATGGGTGATGCCTCAACCCTAGAGAACATTTCTCGGCCGAGTCTGGTTTTACTCGGGGGAAACTACGCTACATGTGTTGAGGGCACGGAAAGGTTTCCCTTTGGTGGAACAAACATAAAGGGAAGTGGAGCGCGGGGGGGTTGTAGGTAAAGACACAAAGGGTCCTGATGTTCCTTCAGCAGCCGAGCCCTCGGGAGAGCCAAGGCAGGGCCTTTCCTCCAGGCTTTTCGTGCTCAGCTTCTCCCCATTTTCTTAGCTCTCCACCTTAGGAGGGAGTCCCTGTGCTCTCCGTCTCACGGAGCCTCCCCACCCCGATAATGTCATCAACTATTTTCTTTTAGAAGGCAGAGGCATGATTTACACTTATCCTTTAGGCTCATCTAGAAACCCTGCCTAATGAGTGAAGCAGCTTACGGTAAAACATCTTTATTAAATCCTCTTGGCTTTTTTAAGATTAAAAAAAAGAAGAAGAAGAAGAAACTTTTTCTTCCTCTAAATGCAAATCTTCCCTGTAACACTGTGCCTAATCTACTACAACTAATTAATCTGCGGGAGCTGATGAAATGGCACCTCCGCAGTTTTTGTGCCTTGTATACAATTATTGTAACAGTGGTGAATAAATCAATATTCCCAATCCAACTGTAAAAAACAATCAAGAAAAGCAATGCTTCTCAGGGAAAAAAAACAAACCCACCAAATAATATTTATTAACTCTGTCTCAATCCACAACAGAACCGAATACCATTCAGGCATTTTCTGCAAGTGTAATAAGCAAACTCAGATACATGATGAAGGAGGCACATGCCAATAATCTCACCATTTTACACTGCAGAGTAATTGAAGGATTTAATGAGAAACAAACCAATAAAAATAAATAGACCATGTTAGAGGAGGAGAAACTGATCTGAAATGGAAGTTGCTCCATTGTGAGTTTAGTTTTTTTTTTTTTTTTTTTTTTTTGCATGGTTTGACCAAGGGAAAAAAAATGGCATCAGGACAACTAGCTCTTATCCAGTTTGTTGAAGAATAAAGAATAACATTTTGTTTCGCCAGATGAAAACCCTAGCCTCGGTAGCTGTTAGTTGTTGAACAGCAATGTGGCCCCTCCAACTGTACTCACGTGCCCCTCTGAGAAGCCCAGGGGGATGGTCCCACCCTGTGCTTGGTGGCCGGGGAGCTGCAGGCCCCACCAGTGCACCCCAGACAGGCGAGCCTGGCCCGGAGAGGCTGGTCCCACTGGATGCTCTGTAGGAAGCGCTGCCCAGCCAGCCTGCCTCCCGGCCCCCAGGATAGAAAAGTCCCCTGAAAGGGAAGTGGGTGGTCCACAAATGCCAACTGAGCAAACACAGAGTGAGGCCAACCCTGTGCCCATCCACTTCTAGGTTTGGGGATTCAGACACGAACAAGGCACGGTCTCTACCCACAGAGCTCATGGTCAATGCTGAGGGTAAAACACGTATCCTAAGGAGGTGGGTGGGCCCACTGAGTTTGGTCCCCTCACGCATGGGGCAGAGGGCTGGGAAACACTGCTGGGAGGCGGGGACAGCTGGGCAGAGTGAAGAACACGCCAACCAAGCAGAAGGCGCAGGCTCAGGTGGGGAGGATGGCACAGGGCTGGCAGGTGGCACTGCAGGCAAAGGCGCAGACGGGTGAGCGAGACACCCCCAGGGCAGATGACCTGTGCCGGCCCCCCATCCAGCCCCTCCGGACCCACCCCTGAAGGTCACTCGGCGCCGGTGCCCACTCCCAGGCCAGAGCTGCCCCTTGCCCACCCTGCGGTGGAGGACGTGGCAGGGTCACTCTAACGTTTGCAGGGACATGTCTGTCGTCCACGAGCACCTTTATGTTTAGAAAAAGATGCAAAGCTTGACTCTGTTTTCTTTTTAAACTCAAATCAGGAGAACCAGCTTCAGGGTAGTTCCTTTAAGAGAAACTCTCTTAGCTCCTCTGATGTCCTCCCCCATGCGCTCAATTGAAACACTCCATTATAATAAGTGATTGCTGTGCGCGAGCCCCGGGAGCCAGCGAGCAGAGGGTTCAGCGCCGGGAGCCACGAGGTGCGTGCCCAGGCAGGCCAGCGCCCAAGTGGCAGGCGGGCCACTTACCCTTTGGTCACCGCTTCGAAGAGCTCTCGAGAATTATTGATGGGCTGAAGCATTTTATTTCTCAGCCAAGTTCAAGTGCGCCCGTGTTAGGCCTGGATGCCACCAGCAAGGGAGCCGGCTACTTCTGCACAGGTCTGAGACGGGCTGAGAGAGTGAGGGGCTGCTCGTTCCAGAAAGGTCCAAGAGCCCAGCGAAGGAGCTGCCGACGTGGACGGCGTCCCTGCTGCCTGTGGCAGCGCCGTTCTCAAGGCCTTAGCCTTTGGGGACAGTCCACTGTACTGGCCCTGCCCACGTTGGCTGAGGAGAAGATTCCAGAAGCATCTGCTCTGCTCTTGACTCTGCCTCCCCATTTCACCAGGGCCTCTCCTGACCTGGCACCGTCAGGGCATGCAAGGGGCTGAGCAGCACGGAAAGGCGGGGAGCTAAGTCATCTCCACAAGTTCTCGGAGGATGAGGAGGGGAGAGAAAGTTCAGGTTTTCAGTCCCTGCAAAGGTGCCAGTGGGGCACAGACGGGGCCAGGCCTGCTGTCACCGCGGGGCCCGCCCTCTGATGCCAGCTCTGAAGAGCTCGGCTTCAGTCACTGAGGGGTGGGGTGGGCCATCAACTGAGCCCCAAAGCCCGGCCCAGGGAAGCCTGGCTCCCTGATTTGGGGGTGAACGCCACGCCCGCCACGCCCTTTGCCATCCCAGAGTGTATCTGAAGAGAGGCCACTCAAAAAACACTAACTGTTCTTTTAATTTTAAAGCAGTAAAGACTGTTATAAAGCAATGTTTCCAATTCTTTCATTTTAGGGATAAAAACAGAAACAGAGGACGGAACTGGCTTTTCAAGATCGCACAGCTGAACAGGGACTAGAACCCCGTCTTTCCAGCCCAGGTCCCCCCGCTTTCTGCTGCACCCTCCCACCGAGTTCCCTCCGAGGGCGGGGTCAGGGTCCTGGCCCTCACAAACCCTCAGCAATGTTTGTGGGGGGAAGGCTGACAGATAACGACTGGGGCCCTAAGCTCTGGCCTCCCCCCACTAACTCCCTGGGTGCTGGGAACCCCGTCACTGCCCTGTGCGCCTCAGTTGCCCTTGACAGAAAAGCCAGTCAGAGGCCGCTTTGCTCTCTAAGAGGTCGCGTGTAACAGGAGAAAGAACACAGCCGGTGCCCAGGGCGTTGGCGCGGCGGAACCGACTGCCCAGGGCGGGTCTGGTCCCAAGGGGCTTCAGGCAGGAGGTGCTCTCTGGGTAACTCACTCCCCGCTGCTGCCCGAGGTTGCGAGTGGAGGAAGTGGGGCGTCACGGGCTGCTGATCACATGGGCCTCTTCCCGCAGACTCAGCAACCGGGCCAGCGCCTGGTGAGGGTCCACGTCAGGCTCCAATGTCCACAGCACACCCAGACACGCTCCACGGATCAGGGCAAGACAGGCGCATTCTGACCGCGGCCTCAGCGCTCAGTGACCGACCGAGAGGCCTAGAGGGAGACGCGCCTTGGGGAGCACGCCTGCAGAAGCCGCGGCCATGCCTGGTCTCAGGTTCCGCGCTGGGCTCTGACAGCAGCGCAGGGCCTCCCAGGTGGTCCCCACCAGCTGAGGGGAAGGTGGCCATGCTGCAGCTGCCTGGAATTTAGAGCTCGGGTTACAGGAGCCAAGGTCAGGGAGGACGAGGATCCCTTCCGTAAACGAAGCATGTAGGGCATTTGCCTCCTGTTTCCCTGAAGCCTGGTGAGCAGCGAATGAGATGGCGCTCAAAATGTGAGGGTGGACGGAGGGGCAGCTGCAAGTAAAGCAGGAGGCAGAGGACGCCCCTTGCCGTGCCAGGCTGGGCAGCCATGGGGGAGGGGCAGCGGCTGCAGGCGCTACCTGGAGACCCCTGGGAGACTTGGCCTGGACCCTGAAACCCTGCAGATCAGCAGGGCTTTGAAGGCAGGGGCCTGGGCGTGAAGAGCGGTTCCCATGAGCCCTGTGGGGGTGGGCTGTGGGCCCTGAGCTCCTGGCACGGGCTGAGCCATGCTTCCTGACCTCACGAAGCCTTTCTGATGCTAGAATTCTAGGCCAGAGACAGGTCAGTGGACAGCACCATGGGGAAAGCAAGAAAGGAACAAGAAAGCCATTTCCTTCCCAAGGCTCGTCAATGCGCAAGGGCTGGCTCTGAGCAGTCCGTCCAGCCGACTTTTGACCTTGTCCCACTGTCAGGTGGGTCCACTGAGGTGGGAACACTGATGAACTTGAGCAGACCTGTGTCCAAGTCCCTCTGGGAAACTGGAATCATCACCCCCATGTGTATGTCCACGAGCATCCACACTACGACGCAGGATCAATCGGGGGTACGTTTTATAGGTAGGAAAATTGTGATTATTATAGTCCAAAAGTTCTGCTTTTCTCCATTGCGCCAGAATTGAATTTTCCGTTTAATTATACACTCACCATTGGTCTTATCACCATGCCTCAACGTCAGCTGAGCAATATGTCACATTTGCCAGCGTGACTCATTTAGAAAGGAGCCGCCAGTCCAACGCCCAGCGTGGTCGGTCTGTTAATGAAGTGCTTATAGCTCTCTCACGTGCTGGGCCTCAATAATAGAATTTAAGTGGAAGTAATTTCCAAGTGCAATCATAGTTTACATATTAGTTATTGTATAAAGAAAAAAAATGAGGGACTGCGGCGGGTTACATGCAATTAACACTGAGGCCCTGGCGTGGGCCTCCTGGGAAGTGGGTCGGCTCTGCCGGCCGTTTCCCAGATTGTGATGGGAAGAAGGAAATACTTTCCTGTGCACCTCAGCTGCAAACGCTACAGCTTTCTGGCAATGCAAGGCATTGACACAGAGGGAGCGTTCACTTTTAACCTGCTTCTCAGAAGCCTGGTTCCCAGCGGTGCACCCTGCACATGGGGCAGGCAGAGGGGGCACCACAAAGATAGAGGAGTCCAGTTTGGCCTGACAGGATAGGAGCCACAGAGCAGGCAGCACAGAAAGGCATGAGCTCACAGGCACGCCGCTGCACCCATGTGCACAGTGACAGCAGACGCTTGGCAAGCTTTTAGGTTCTAGGGGTCCAGTGGGGGTGGGAACCCAATGGCACCAGGGAAGGAGGGAACAGAAGACGAGCCATGAAGGTACAGTAGTAACCCACAATCACATAAGACTAGTCGGCAGGGTATTTGTACCCACATGATCTACTTTGGTCTTCTATAAATAGTCTTAAAGAAAGGAGATATTATCTTCATTTTAGAGATAAGGAGGAAAATCTGAGTATAATTCACCATCAGCTGACTTCTTTTGCTCCTGATTTAATGGGTTGAATTTTCAGTTTTTCTTGGTGGCATGTGACAAGAGGCTATAAACCCAAAAGGGGAACTTTCTGGCTCACGTTATGGGTAAATGAAGGGGTATTGTGAGAAACTGGGGGCAGCTGGAGGCAAAGATCCCCCCACACACACATCACCTCCCAGCATAGCTTCTCTCACTTTGTCCGCTAGCTTCTTCTTTCCAAGTTGTTGGGGTGAGGGGGAATTGGCCACCAGAAGCTCTGGACTGCTTTCCTTGCCACTTTATGACCACTAGACACAGAGAACTTCCCTCCTGCTAAGGCTGTCAGAAAAGTCCTGGGAAGAGCTCAGTATGGGCCATGTTCATTCATTCAATAAATGTCCATTCATTCATTCAGTTAACAAGTCAACCCAGCCATTCTTTCAAACAAATATGGACTGAGGACCCCCAACACAGCAGATATATTCCCTGTGGTAGGGACACAGGCATGAGCGTGACAGAGAAGATCGCTGTCTGAAGAAGCTTACAGTCTAATGGGAGATCAACAATTAAAAAATGACAAAAAAAAACCAACCACATCAATCCATGGATCTACAACTAGACCATCCCTAGTGGTCTTGGAAGGAGATGGCAGTTCCATCTTCAAAGCAAAAGACCAGAATGTGTGTGTGGTAGGTTGGAGGGTAGAATAAAAGATATGGATGGTCAGAACTCCACCAAAAGGGTAGAATTTGATATTACAAATGAAAGAAAGAAAGGTGCTGGAAAGACAAGATAAAATGCAGAATTATATAAAAATTTTGTTTAATTTTTTTTTTAGTTATAACATGAATATGGAAGAGATGAGGGATTGAGAAAGCTCTGCTCTAAATGATTACAGCTGGAAGTACTCTTCCCACCAAAGATGTTTACAAAGATTTGGAGATAGCTCTCCCAGGAGAGCCTGGTCTGCAGCACCAACCCCACCCCACCTCCTGGAGACCCCCACCCAGGCGTCCACATGGATCTCCCCAAGGCCTCACCCCCCAGGGATTACAGACTCTCTTTCATTCACTCATAATCCAAGTGCTTGGCACAGCCCTGGGCACACACGATGCATTTAATATCCATTCAATCAGATGTTGATTTTAATTCATTGCAATTTACTATAATCAGCTACATGAAAATATAATAAAGTCATATATGAAAAAGTGGTTTGTGAGCTCCTATTCATCTAATGACTTTTTTTTTTTAAGGACAAATAGCAAGAGTTCAATTTTAAGGCCTGTATAATTCTTGGAAACACAATGTGTTCCGAAGGTCATCACAAAAATGCACAAAGTACACAGAACTGGAAAGGCCCTCTGTTGAAATGACAGCACACACCAGACTGTGTGTCTCTCCACACATCACTTGACAGGTTGCCAAGCACTCTCTTCCCAAGTCAAGCTCCTGAGCCACTTCTGTTCCTCCTCTCAAGCCCCCATTGCATCTGTGAGCTTTTGTGGCCAGAGCTGAACCCCAACAGGGAAAAGCAGCCCCACCAGTATTAGCCTACAGTGTTCAGAGCTCATGAGAGCAGTGACCCAACTGATGATCAGCTGCCAGACATCCTGGATATAGGAAGTTGCAGTTAGACAAGCAACGTAGGCCGTCACCACTGAGAGGTCTCAAATCCACTCTTTCAAGCCTAATATGTAGCCGAGCGTGTTTGTATGGAAGAGTTCCTCTCCCCCTGTCCTATTGTGAAATCTCAGATACCAGCCAATTCTAATTCAGAACTATGAAGTCCACTGCATCCCAGGGACCAAGGCAAGGCCATTAGGCATAAAGACAGATGTAAAGTGTGGATCGCAACCGAAAGAGGATGAAGGGCAAACATGCGAGCATCTGGGAGCCCATGTGGCCAGGGGTCCTGGCTTTAAGGAGAGACGCCACACCTGGCAGTGCCGAACTCAGACCCCTGCACGGTGGGTTTGGCTGATGACACACCAGGGAGATGGAGCAGCTAACACAAATGCATCCCTGCAAGGAGAACTCGAGAGGAGATAGGTGCAGCCATCTAGCGATGGTCTGTTCTCATGGCCAGAAAGCAGGCCTATCTCCTGACAGCGCTTCAAAGACCCACTTCTCAGCGTAATTTCAGTAGAGAGCTCCAGACACTGGCTTTAAGGGTTTCTGTCTTCCGGCTGAATTTGACACCGGTCATGCTCGTGCATCAGCACACCTCAGGTATTTCTTCTCTACAGGGACACTTGTCCCCTGAGGGTCCTGTGGGCAGGAGTGCTGCCACCTCTTTGGGGCTCTTCTTGTCCTACTGTGGGGCTGCTCCTGCCATGCACCCTGGCCCGCCCTCTCAGGGACCCCTGGGCACAAGGCCGCTCGAGTTAGGGCCAAAGGTGATAGAGGGCCAGCAAAGGGATGGCACTTTTCGGTCAGGGTGATTTTCCTCTGATTGTGGGGCGGTGTTCAAGTCCAGCCCGGGGCTGGGACTCTGCAGTACAGGCAGGTTCCTCAAAGGGGACCACAGCCTCATGGAGGGAAAACGCTTTTCAATCCAAGACTCTGATGATAGCACACAGGCTAAGAGGCCAGGCACAGAGATCTGAGGGGAATTTTGAGATCCGCATTGAGGCCCTGCTGTCCACACCTGCCTCCCCTACATTTGCTGAAACTTCTTTACCTCCTACCTTTGTATGGGTCTTATCTGATTTATCTGAATTTCATAAGAAAGAAGGTGATCAGGCAGGTACTTGCCCCTACCCAGGCCGTAATGCCAATAAGCTCTATGTGAATACAAGTCCCCAGAACTCCTGCCCCCCATTTCATAATTTGTGGACCTGGGTTCTCACTCCACAGCCCTCCCTCCACTTTGGGATTCAGTTTGTCCAGAGTCATCAGTCACCTCAACAAATGGCTTACAGCCCCACATGATTGACTTGGTTAATGGTTACATTAGAAATATAAAATTACTGCAATAAACATATTTTTCAAACTAACGGTCCTTAGAACTTCCATTTACCTGCCATCTGATCTCATTTTAGTTGCTTATTTCCAGATATCTTGATTTCCATGTGTTTGAATACGTTTATTTTTAAATAATTAGGGATTTGTGGACTTATTCATTCTATGATATTTTGAGAGGCAGTCACATCAGTGTTGAAAGTAAGTGTTGCAGTATTTTCCTGTGTGACTCACCGAGTGGGAATCCCTTGGCCTAACTGGACTTCACCATTCCTCATGGCTACTATTGACTATCTTAGGCACAATTAATTCCACTTACATGAAGTCTCTATATTTTTCTTCCTGAACCAGCAACTTCATAGGTTTCAATTAATTTAAGGCACAAATTTGTACATATTTATTTTCATGATATAATTAAAAGATGACAAGGATGTGCGCCTTTTAAAAGAATTTCAGCGGTTATTAAATCTTTACCTACCGAGTAGATACCCTAAACCCTCCCAACAAACAGTCGCAGTTTAGGATTTGCAGTAGCTCTGAGATTTTCATTATTTTACAAAGAAGATGATTATCCTGATAGGATGCTGGAAAATCAAAGTCACGTCCCTCAAATGACAAGAGACTCTGGTCCGAACATTGTCAGTGTGGTCGGGAACCAACCACGCTCAATGTCCTGAGACAGCGCCCAGCTATCAATCACCTGACAGAGCAGATTTGACAGGCGCTGAGAGAGGCCCCTAAAGCCAGTCATTGGCTCCCGATGACAAACCTGTTTTACATATCGCATTCCTGCTCATCAACTGAAACTCCAGGGTAATTCATACCACGAGGTTTGATCTCAGAAGGAGGTGTGAAGCAGAGAGCTAGCTGAAAGGCTGACATGACCCAACAAGAAATGGTGAGCATCAGACCTCTGGATGCAGTCAGCTCCATCAGAAGCAGGGACCCTGCCCCCTCCCTCCCACCCCCACCCCAACTGAGCATAGATGCCTCCCTGTTTACCTTCTGTATGATAGACAGAGGAGAAAACAAAAATTACCCATCGTAAGTGAGAATCTGGAAAACGCTCTGTCTGGGCAGTCCTACTGGATCAATCACAGTCAGGGTTCCGGCCAAGATTACAGACACAAGCCCAATGACCTAGGGAGGTGCGAGGCTGAGAACCAGGGACAGAGCGCGAGGCTGGAGTCAGGGACACATATCCAGGGTACAGGAGAAGTGACCGAAGCCTAGCAGCCAGGCTAGCGTGGAACTTCTTAGAGAGGGGTAAGGACACCCATTTCCCCACATGTCACAGGACAGGTGACAGGCAGGAAATAGTCGGGGCCTGAAAGCCCTGGACACAACCCAGCAGCAGCTGTACTCCCCTGAATCATGAGGGGACAAAACAGTCGGAGCTCAGTTATCCCCAGAAGAACCCAAATCCTCTGGTCAGTGCAACCGTGAGACGCAAAGAGCAGGATTCACCTCTGCCCCTATGAGGGCTCTGCACTTACATCCGGAGTGTGGGCTCCCAGGCTCAGCCCTTGATCAAAGTTGATGCAGCATTTCTCCCTTTGGGGGGTTCAGTGTATTAGGCTTCTAATCTGGTTTACCAGACAGATTCCTCCAAAGTCAACACGCACAGTTTCCTGATGGTGTAGCTTGGATTCGCTTCCACCCATAACTGAACGTCAACAATAGTGATAATATCGCATAAATAAAGACGTTACAAAAAAGAATAATTGGGAGTTTCCAGTTCAAAATGGTGGCATGTGCATCTTTTCTTCCTGTGAGGGAACTAAGTTTTTTTATGAATGCTCGATAGTGAAAAGGCATGTAGGGCGAGTGACAGCAAATAAGAGATTTCAACAGATTCCTGGAAGACAGAAAGTGGGTGAAGAAGTGATGGCTGGAAAAGCTACCACTTTTCCAGAGCATGTGTGATGAGTGAATCAGCCATGAAGGGACCAATGTACCAGCAGAGCTGTAATGGCTTGGGGACAACATGGATGGCAGACGGCATGTATGGCCCTTTGGCCTAAAAAACAAAAGGATTAGTTTTCAGACAAACATCTACCTCTAAAGACGGAAGACCTAGACCTAGCAGCTAGGCATTACCTACTGACACCTAAGGACATGTCTCTAAACACTGAAAATGAGATGTCTGGGGAGAACGAGGCAATGGTGCAGGTATTAGTCAGCCCAAATATGTCCTTAAAATGTTGGCATGGGTTCTTCCCGTCAATAACTGACCTCTTGCCAATTATATAAAACAAGCTTGCCAGGCAGCAAATGAGCTACTGTCAATTCTGCTCCATCCTACTCTAAAATATGATGGTATAACCAGAATTGCCAGACAGATAATCCTTCAATTCAATATAACAAACCACCATGGGGGGAAACCCTGCAATACAATACTAAGAATAATAAGCAAGATAAGCATAAACCATAATTCCAGAAAAAGTACACATATTCCCAGGAAAATAAGAGAAACTAGATGTAGACATTAATCAACATTCCCAGAGGGATAAAAGATCATGCATCCACATAAGAAGGACAGGCTAGGATGGACGAGGAACACAAAGGATTTCTAGAAAGTTAAAAATAATATATTTACTGAATTTTTAAGCAATAGATTGGAATGTAAATTTGAGATTTTTTTCCCAAGAAAAATTATTTTGCAGAGAAAATAGTAACAAGGCAAGAGAGAGGAATGATATAAAATTAGTCTAATTTCCAACTAATCTGAGTTTCAGGAAGAAAGAAAATAGAGGAAAGGAACAAGATAATGAAAGACGATGTTTCAAAACTGAAGAAAACATGTTTTAAGATCGAAAGTCGGTCAAGCACATCATTTTTATAAGATACAAAAACCATCATAGTGAAATCAGAACACCAATAAAAAAGTAAAAGATATCAACTGCTATAAAAACCCCAAAGTTTGCCTACAAAGAACATAAATAATGTTGACACCAGACTTCCCCACAGCAGCTATGCTTACAGGAAGTTCATGGAACAGTGCCTTCAGAGATCTGAAGTTTTATTTTCAACCTTCAGTTCCATACTCAGTCAAACTATCACTGAAATATTAATAAGGATTTTTTGAGATGTGGAATAATATGGAAAGCTTAGTTCCCAAGCAAATTTTAGGGAGTTAAAAAATTAGATAACAAGGAAATAAACCAATAAGAGAGACCAGAAATCAATAAATTGACCCAACAGAGCATAAAGTCTAATTCAAAAATGACATCTTCATAATGAGTCTAGAGATCAAGCAGTACAGATTATAACTACAGGCTTTGGAAGGTCCCATGGGTGATGGGGTCGGGGGGAACTGTAGGTAAAATTATGTCATTGAGAGCTTGGCCTAAGAATGTGAGTTTATCGAACGTAAAAGGGGAGAATCAATTTTAACTTAGCATCAGGAACATTTCACACAGCTACTCAGGCCCAGGTGGACATTAGGAAAGGGAGTACAATTTTAGCAGAAAACTTATTTCTGCAGTGAACATTGTTTCCAGAGTCATAGCAATACAAATGGTGTTCATTGGTTTTGAAATCTTGAAATACACTTTAAGACAAAATTCACTGAAAACTAACTAAAAATCCATATCAGAATATAAAAGCTATAACCTTGATAATGTAAAGTAAAAGGACAGCTGACAAAAACCTGAACTTTGAATAACTGACTCCACACATTTTCTGCCCACCAAAGTCCATGCGGCCTTTGCTTCCTGTGTTTGTTTAAAAGAGAAGGATGACTTACAGCACTACTCCTGAACGAGAGTCAGCTACAGTCATGAAAAGAATAAATGGGTCCACGCCCACCCCAGACTAAGCCAATCAGACTCTTGGGACCAGGGCCTGGAAGTCCATCCCAGGTGCTTCCTCCCCACCTACAGCTGGTGGTGACCGCTCTGACCACGCTGGGTCCTAAGGCCAGGCCAGGCTGGGGTAACAAATACATCCAAAAATATATTGTGGCCCACACATAGTAGACGTTGAGCCTCACCCATGTGCCAGAGTGAGGCAGGCATTCCCAGTGGGCTGGTGGCCCCACCCCACGGTGGCTGAAATGTGTAGGGCCCCGACCTTGTGTTTCTGTCATTGCCCAGCCTCTGCTGGGAAGGCGAGAGTGACCTTGTCATGGAAACAGCACCTATCCCTCCTGTCAGCCTCAACCTGCAGGGGAGGTGGGTCAATGAACTGTGTCCCCAGGGAAGGAGAAAATTCTTGGTGTTGGGCCAGCAGCCCCCATCGAGACCCACGGCACAGCCCACAGAGAAACTCTCTCCGAGTGGACAGGATGACCTCAGTGTTAGCAGTTAGCAGTATGGAGCCTCGCTCCCCGAAGACACGAAGGGCTGTCTGGGCCCTGACAGGGCGAGGGTCTGGTGCTTAGATTCTCTGTCCCTTTCTGGACACCTACGTGCACTTGCCCTCATTCTTTAGTTGCCATCAATGAGATTGTCGATGTCCCCACTCAACCAAGCCTGGCCATCTGAGAACATGATGCCACCTACAACACTGCCTTTAAAACCAATTTCCTAGGGTACCAGAGGCTCCACCTAAACGGGGGCCAGCATTTCCAAGTGCAGTACCTCTGAGATGATCCCCACACATTGAGGCATAGCCAGGAGCCACCGGAGTGTCACCGGAGTGTCACCATGGCATAGCCAGGAGCCACTGGAGTGTCGCCATGACCTCCGGCCTAGCGTCGGCACTGGTGCCAGGAAGTCGATTAGAAACAGCATTTAGAACAGACCAAAATGAACACATTTACTTGTGCATTTCTCTATTCCAAATGGGCTTGATGGAAAGCAAAACAGAAATATGGGAAATGTTATCTTGATATTTAGTGTCAAATTGACAACCTGCAAATCTGGCACATCTATCATTCAATGCTATTTAATTTAGTGACATTTAGGATAAATATTTTTCCTAGTTCCTCATGTGAATCCCCCAGGATATTTCCCAAATATCAGTTAAAGCTTTCTTAACATTAATCTACCATGTGGGACTTTAAAAAAAACACAAAAAAAACCAACTATATTTCTACCTGTAGCTGCTCAAAGGACAAATCTTTTCTTTATTCCAAACACACAGAAAGACATACACAATCTACAGTTTTCTTCATCAATTGAACAAAACATAAAATTGAAAACAGCCCAAGAACATACAGCATAGAATGTATAGGCAACCTACACAATATTAAATATTTATGAATCAAAGATAATGACGAGGTGGCAAATCTCTTTATTAGGCTAGATCCAGAGTGGACAACATGGATTGCAAATAAGGACCCATCCAAAAAAATCTTTACCTATTTTTGCTTCATAAAATGTGTCGTCTTCTCAAAAGGCATTTTATAGTGGGAAATGGATCATTGACCGGGGAGGGAGATGGAAAATTAATACTAGGACTTTGTGCAGTTTATTTAAATGTACCCTTCCCCTTGGGCACAGGAGGCCCCATTTACCTACCCCTCAGAGCATCAGGAAGACCCCCTCTGGGGCAGGAGTCTGGATAGTGCCATGGCAACCTGTCCTTGAGACCCCTCCCTTCCAGGCTTCTCTGTCAGGGTTCAGGAGCCTCTTGACCCAGTCTCGTCTCCAGTACCTTGACTTGAGACATTTGCCTGGAGTGACTGGTTAAATATGGCCACAAAGTCTCCCCCAAATCCCCCAGTCTGGGATGGCTGGATGAAGGGCTTTGACCAATAGATCAGCAGCATTGCAGAACCCTCGCCTCCAGGAATTCGCAGCCTCTGCTGGCATCTTCTTGGCATGCTGCTGCCCTGTGAAGAGCCTGGAGGGGAAACCGCATGGAGGGAGAGAGGCCCAGCTGGCCCAGTGCAGGGGTGCGGTCCTCCTGGACCAGCCCTCCCCAGGCGGCCCACTATGTGGCTGTAAACACGTAAGGGAGTCCAGCTCACTCCTCGTGGGGTGGAGCCCTGTCCAGAGGGTCAGCTCCAGACACTGAAAGGACGCCTGGCCCTCCAGCTCACCGTGGTGACCACTGGGCTCAGGAATCCAGAGCTGCCGGGGAAGCTCGCGGAGTGTCTGGGCTCACCATGGACCAGAAGTTTATAGGCCCAAACTGCTGGGAGACTCAAGCCCCAAAGATGATGGTATTTGGGATGTGCTTTGCCCGTGGGGGTGGAGCCCTCAAGAGCAGGATTAGTGCTTTAAAAACACAGAGTGGTGCATTGGTTAAGAGCTGTGTTTGGGATGCCAGCGGTCCTGGTTCGGATCCCACGTATGAGGGCCAGTGACACTGCCCTTTACAGCTAACAACAGCTCCACCTGGAGCTGGGCTGCGAGCCCTGGCGACAGTGTAGGCTGCAGCCCCTGCTGCAGTGGGCTGCCATAGGCTACAGTGAGTGGCCGGCAGCCACCGTGAACTGCCAAGAGCCACGGTGAGCGACCATCCAGAGGCCGGCGACCCATCTGCCTCATCCGGGAAGAGCGCAATGACCATACCAACATGGGCCAGTGAAGCGACGTCCTCTGCAACTAGACTGAAGAACAAAAGGACAGCAACTTGTCTGTTCCCCTTCCCCGATTCCCCAACGCTGTTCCCCTCCCCCAATTCCCCAATAAAATCTTAAAAAGAAAACAACAACAAAAAAACACAGAGAGAACCCCCCAGAGCTCCCTAACCCCCTCGACCATGGACCATGTGAAAACACAGCGAGATGACACCAGCTATGAACCAGGGAGAGGGCCCTCACCAGAACTGACCATGTGTCTACCCTTGACCTTGGGCTTCTCAGCCTCCAGGACTGTGAGAAGTAAACATCTGTGTTTATAAGCACCCCAGCTTGTGATATTCTGTTATAGCAGCCCAAACAGACCGATACACATTAATCACAATGTTGATTTTGTGGGCCTGATTGAGAAATGTTTTGGAGAAGTAAAATCCACCCCTCATCTGGACCACAGCTAAAATATCCACAATGGGAGAATGTGGGCTCCACGTGGAAAGGTAAAGCTCGAGCGAGGCAATGGGAAGAGCACGTCATTGGCCAACAGGAAACTCTAGTTCAAGCCTGTTCTCATTCACTGTGTCACTTCTCCTTGTTCCACTGCAGCCTTAACAGGGTATCCTAAAATTAAGAACTGACCACCACATAGGGAAAGTTGTTCTAAGGATAAAATGAGGACATGGATTTAATAAACCAGCTCTGTGTAAATGTAATTAATTATAAAGGGGAGGCTTGTAGTGTCACATGCATGAATATGAAGACACTTGTTAATTTCTGCCCTCAGTGCTTGGTTTTGTGGTATTGGTGTCTTTGTTTTATTACTGCTTTCTATTTTAACATTTGGCCTGGAAGTGGGGTTCACACCTCATATGGATCCAGAGAGAAGTATTAAGGTTTCACATACTTTTAATTTATCCTGAGAGACAGACTGGAGGTGTTTCCTTTGGAATTTAGTAAATTTCAAGTATAGGACACCAACTTCAAGTTAAGTAAAGACATAGATTAATTAGGCCCCATCCCTGAGAAATCTGAGAGAAGAAAGTTTGTGCACTCTCCCTTTGTCCATCTCTTAGAAGCGGGTGTTCTCAGTTTGCGTCCATTCTCAGACGGGCTCCTATTGGTGCCGGCTTCATGTTTCTTCACACCAAAGGAAGGGAAGGGACCCGCCCTACCATGGCCTTCCTCCAACCTCCCACAGTTGTGTCACCAAGAGGGACAGGGACCAGCCAGGCAAATCCATACCTGCCTCCATGCAGATGGAGTAATCTGATTGGCCAGTCCAAGAACCTGGGGTCATCTGATTGGCCAGCCTATAGGAGGGACCGTGAGTCACAGGCTTTAAAGCACCTTCCGAAACCCAGGGTGTGGAGCCAACCTGACAAGTGTCCACTACTGGGCAGTCTGGCTTCCATGACTCCGATCAGCACACCAGTTTCAGCCCTGGAGTAAAGAACTGGATGGACGCCTAAGATTTTCAACGCAGTGACTTGTCATTTAGCAGACGTTCATGCACAGACAGACAGGATGTAGAAAACCACAGAATCCTGGAAAAACTCTGTGTCTGGTTGAGTTTAATGAAAATCCAGAAAAGGGGCTTTTGGCCACCTCTAACCGGCCACGACTGTTCCCACGCCACAGGCCTGTCTCCTGGGCTGTGCGTCTCACCCCTGCTCTGGTTTCACCCAGACTCGGCTCCTCCCCTACCGCCAGTGTCACACGCACCCTTACGGGACACGGCCGTCCCTCCATGTGTGGTCACCTGGAGAGTCTCCTTAGTTCTGGGCCAGCCACATCAGTCCCACCACACGCCTTTCTGTGCTCAGTAGAACCTGGGATGAAATGCACCGGGTAGGGTGTAGGAAGGTCAAAGCAAGTCCCCACTGGGCCATGTGGTGACGGCTGGCACTGTTCCTTCCCTGAAATGGGAGCGGGGATGCCAAGCATCTGCCTCAGCTGCCCATCATGCGGACACGGCCCTGTGGTCTCCGTTTTGTTGTCACCCTGCCTGGTCACGCCCCTGCCACCGCCCCCCATAGAGATAATACAACCCTGCATTTGGATAAAGTCCTACTGACCAGTAAGCTCCTCTCGGGCTGAAATGGCCACGGAACATCCCACGTATCTTTGCTTTTGTATTTCAGGGGGAAATAGTCTCTTTTTTGAAATTGTCATCTACCAATATTGAAATAAGTATTCTGAACTGCATTTAATTTTTTTCTCCTGCGTTCCTCATTGCAAACAAATAACATAGGCAGCTATGTAATGTTTGTCACCTACAATTTTTCTCCCAACATAGTCTCAGGCCTGTCTGAAATAAGATTGAATTTGAAGAGCTGTCTCATTTTTATTTATCAGCAGCTCAAAGAAAGCTCCCTGTGTCTAAGGGTCTTATCCGGAAGTATCTATTTAGGCCAAGTACAAGCTGCTGAAACAGGACATGATGCCACGGAGGATTCCCCTCAGGGGGCGCGGAGACCTGCATCTTGGGGGGATGAGGTGGGCTCAGCCCTGGGTCTCGGGGGGGGGGCGCCCAAGGCGTGGCACGGGGTGGCTCAGTGCCCGCCTGTGGCCGAGCAGCATCTTGTAATTCCATTAGGGTGTTAGATTCAAACACAGAATTAGCTGTTGCCTACGCAGGATTATGTTAAACACGGGCCAGACTGAAAATCAATATTCTGCTTAAGTAACTGGCCCTCCAGTAATTTAATGAAACGAAATTGCATTACAGCCAGGCAAGGTGAGCTAACCTGCCACCACACGGGCTGCGCAATTGGGCGCTTAAAGAGAAATTAAACATCTACCTACGCATGTTTTTCCCCTGAAATGGGAACTGTGCTTTTTATGCCAGATTACTTGTTTGTTTTTTTCATTTTAAACCCGAGTAACTAATTTGCAGCCCCATAATTGGGAAAGAACTAGACACTCATAATAAGAGAGGGAGCTGGTAGAATATTGGAAAACATGCTTTCCTTAAATCCACAAGAAAAAAACGTGGGGGGAGTGAGTGGGTAAAGGGGACTTGTTAGCTTTAACATACATATTAAAATTAAATCCTAAAGGCTTTAAATCAACAGTGTAATTTATCAGGTCCACGGTGTGAATAAAGACCACAAAGCAAATGTGGAGATAATTTTTCATTAAAATGTTCCATATAAATATATGTAAATAAAAATGTTCAGCGCATCTTTGATATATATTGGTTGTGTGTATATTTTATAGTATGCTTTGTCCTTGCTTTTCTTCTTACCTTTGGTCTTGGTATGTGTATGAGGGTGTGAGAGTGTGTGTGTGTGTGTGTATGTGTGTGTGTGTGTGCATATTTGCATTCGTACACACTTTCTAACAACGGTAAGTTCGCTAAGCCCAGAGCCCTTCAATAGAGCACCTGAAATGGGCACCTTCTCATTTAAGATTCCACTACGAGAACTTCAAGCTTTCCACACGGTCGGTATGTACTCATTATGACACTCCAACAACAGAAATTTGTGCTAAAAATGATTGACAATAGAAAGGAGGTGTCGTTACACCATTTCGAAGTTATTGGCAACTCATTTATTTATTATTCAGCTGCAAACTTCATCTATATGAAACACTTCACAGACTTATGTCCAAAACCCCAAATTAAAATGACAATAATTGCATGTCGCTTAGGAAAGGATAATAGGAAAACCAGAAACCTTTCCTTTATAGATGCCAATTTGGATCTTCTGAGGCCAATAAGACTTATTAACTGCATGAGTCTCTATCTTTGAGAAATTTCAGATGTTGGGGATATTATGCACTAAGTTAATTGGCATTTATCACTTGCCTTCCTGACTCCCACTTTTCATAATCTCTCAGGCTGGGAAAAATATAGGCTATCAACAAAGAGAGTCAAAATAAAAATGATTCTTGAAACACAATATAACCTTGAGTTCCAGCCCTTTAAATGCCTGCTTTACTCAGTTTTCCACTTACAACTAAAGCTACGTCAAGGTCAGCTGGGATGTATCTGGAAACTCTGTGACAGCTACAGAACAGAAAAGGATTATTCGGGTTCTCAATTCAAACATAATTATATTTTAGTTTCTTATTTAGACATCTTGGCCCTAGAAAAATAGTGAATGTGGACGATGAATGGTAACTCCGGTATCTCTCACTAATGAGCTGAAAAACGTCCTTTGAAACCAATGTCTACCGCTGAGAATACTAAGGTCTGGACAGAGAGAGAAGGGGAAGTTTAAAAAAAAACAAACTACTTAGTTCTACCTTGAAAACGTATTTTGTATCATTGGGTGGTAACACGAGCACCGAATATACTTATTTTCAAGATAAGATTTCAGAATCCGTCACTGTTACAAGGTTTGATAGAAACCCAACAAGCTCCGGAAGCACCATCAGAGGAGGCTAACAGCTCGTAACTGGCAACCCTGCAGTGTCATTTCCACCTTTATTTTGAAACAACCTCAGAAGGGTCTTAATTCTCTTCCTAACAATCTTCACACCTTAAACTTTAAGTCTCACTCCTATGTTACACCCTTTTGCAGTGACACAGCACATGGTTCTGATAGTTAAAATAATCCCTAAAGTTAAGAATCTTCTCTCAGCGGGGTTTGGCACTGACGTGGTTAATGAGGCTAACATGTAAATGGTCATCCTGAGGTTACCCCACTGTGGGAAAATGGGGATATTTGTTTGGTAACACTGGGCGATGCTGTCCCTCTTTATTCCGCCTATAGAGTCGACTAAGGGGCGAGGGTGCGTTCTTAATGCCCATTTCAAAAGCAGAAGAGATGGAAGCAATTTAGTGGAAACAAAAAGCAGGGGGGGAAAAAAAGCAGGGAGAAAAGGAGAAATCTTTGCTGGATTCTTTACTTCTGAAGATTTTTTTCAAGCACAAACTTTGGCAACTCTATTAATACCAGTTGGCCATTAGAGTAATTTCTCAAGTGTTCTATTATGAAACATAAGCATGTATGCCGAATCCTGGAATTTCTAATAGGTCCGTTCCTCTAAAAACAAAACAATCAAATGATTCACAGTCGTAGGGAAAAAAAAAAAATGTCTGATGCCACAACTAACAAAAAGATTTCAAACGAAACAATGAATATTATTGGCAAGAACTCGGTATTTTTCAGAGGTTAGGAAACGTTCCACGCTGAATATGAGAGTGAATGAGGCTAATTCTTTTGGCAGCAACGCTACCAAATCCTCTCACTCAGAACTAATATTTTTTGAAATCCACCCCAAAGAAAAGTCATACATGTGGGGCAAGCTTTACACACAAAGATGCCCAACAAAAGGCTGTATCTAATTGCCAAGAAAAAAAAAAAAACCCAAATATCCAATAATAAAGAATCGCTTGGTAAATTATGTTAAATCCATTTGCAAGAACAGTCACCATTGTCATGCCGACTCACAAAGACTTCTTTGATGCAAAACCGGGGAAGGTTTATGACAGAATGTTAAGTGAAAAGGATAGTGTACAAAATTATATGCACAGAACAATATCGATATGGTAAAAATATAGAAAAATCGGCTAAACGGCCAAAATGTTAAAAGGACATGAATGCATGGCTAATTATAATTTTCAAATTAACCTGCAGTTTACAAAGTTCTACAATGGGCACCTACCACTCACTTGTAGCAGGATTATTTTTTTTAAGAGGACATTTTTTTAACGTAACAGGGAAGGAAAAAAGTTCCATCGGCATTGATGGTTTTCAACTGGCAACAAATAGTCTGTTGTTGTTGTTGTTGCTTTTCTTTTTATTAACCGCATAAATCAGAGGGCTTTGGGCTGGAAAGTCCTGTCTTAGCTTAGCTCTCCCCTGCTAACCAGTGAGGAAGCGGAGGCACAGGTGCAGGATGCCTAGTTGGTGTGGCTGGGGCTGGACCCAGGGCAGTCCCCACTTCAATCCAAGCACTGGCTGGACTCCCAAGCGCTTGCCCTCCATGAGGACAAGGGACAGTCCCTCCGCTACACTGGGACCTTCTGTGTCAGCAGCCTGCCCTCCAGTTCACAGCAGGAGACCAGGAGGCACAGCCGGGGAGTCGCACGTGTGTCCATTCTCATGAAAGAGACTCATCTACAATGTCAAACAGTGTCCTCACCCCAAAATTTCTGCATTCATTGGATTTGTAAACTTTACAGAATATGGCTAGCTGCAGTTTTTCAGCAAAAATTAACTCAGGTGCTGGTATGGCACGGAAAAGGGTGACAGAGCTTCAGCCTGCCCTCCAGGAGTGCCCAGCCTTGTGGGGACACAGACCAGGGAGGGGATAAGCACGTGTCCCCTCCTCCCAGCTCCCCCCTTCCCTCCCCTGCAGGGAGCGTGAGCTCAGGTGAGACTGGACAGGTGTGTGGGCTGCCAGACACGCCCTCCTGTTGTGCAGTAGGGAAAGCACTTGTCTCAGAGGCAGAGATGTTTGAGAAATGTTTTTGCCATTTATGAATTCTGTGTCCACGGAAAAGTCACCATGCCCTCAGGTTTGGTAGAAAAGAAGAATAGATGCCTTCTTCATGAGGCTCCTGGGACAAGAGGCACCTCCTCCAGGGAAAATGCTGTGGAGAACAGAGAGGGGTCCAGCAGGAGGTCTGGCAGATCCCCACGGGGGGCCCTCAGCGCAGCCCTGCTGGGTGACCCTCCAGGGAAAAATGCTGCATTTTTACAATTTATGTCACTGAGTTCATATCCTATCACATTTCACATTCTATCAAATTTCATAGAGTTCTCAAAAAAAATGTTTCTGGACATCTGGCTGTTATGTGGTAAGTGTGTGGGCAGAGAGGTCACGGGGAGGGAGGGGTGCGTCCTGCTCCCACCTCGTGCCCTCTGGGTGCTAGTGGCCAGAGCACGCGGATTCCTGCCCGAAACTGCTTTGCAAAGTAGGAACTGCCAGCCCACCAGTGAGTGCGGACAGTCGGATCCTCCCACGACCGACGCAGACGCCACTGTCCTGCCACAGAGGACACCGAACGGGCCTCCGAGGAAGAGGCCCTGAAAGCAGACGCCGTCTATATATGTGTAAACGTATTGATAGGTACTGTATGCATTTTATTGCCTGCTTGATAAGGTCATGCCCCAGGAGTTTTCATTAAAATGCTACGTTTAAAGCAAGGTGCTTTTCACAAAGATCTCGCCCGACTGATGGGTGCCTCCCACTCCTCCTGGTCACATTCCAAGGACCCTTCTGTGACCTGTGACCCGCGTCCCCCATGGTGAGTGCTCTGGTCCCTTGCCACAGTCCCCCTGCCTCCCTGAGGGTGGCCGTCAGGGCCCAGCACATGGACAGCTGTGGAGCCAGCCCAGCTGGACGAATTCACGTCTCTCCAGTAACTCAAACCAGCGATGACTTCATCTCGAAAATTTCCGAGTAGCACGGGTCAGAGCGTGCGTGTGGACCGAGTAATGGGGTTCCCAGAGAAGTTAAATGTTGGGGGTGAAGTGTTAGCCAAACTCTGCAACAGACATGAGAATGGGGTGGGGGCACATCTGAAAAAATAAAGCTCCTAGCAGCTCTTCCCCGTAAGCTCTGGCACAGCGATAGTTTCCCCCTGTTTGACCTAAGCACACCCACAAATAAGCAGACATGTGCCCACAGGTGAAATCCACGATATAGGAAAGTGGGTTTCACAGAAGCAGAAAAAAGAAAGAAAACAAAGAAAAATCTACGACAAATAAAATACATATGTGACTGTTGCTTCAATGAACTCATCAAACAAGCGCATGTTAAATTTATTTAAATGTTTAATTTTTATTCTCATGGTAAGTAAAACCTACTTTCTCAATAGGAAAGGAACTAATAATCTTACCTTGTTATTAATAGAAGAATAGATGTTTTTTGTTGTTGTTGTTGTTGTTTTTAATTTTAGTCCATTTCTGCTGACATGGCTTTTATTCTAGTATAAGGAAATATACTGACACATGAAATGAAAGGAGAATTTTAAGACACATAGGAGAAGAACTATCCTGGAATTTTAAGACACGTTCGAGAAGAGCTGTCCTGAGCTATTATTACATTTTGTACCTAATGTTTTGTTCAAGGTGGTTGAAGGGGGCTGGCTGTGGAGTGAACCAAAGCCAGGTAAAGAGGCACAGACAGCAAAGGGAGCTGTCTCCCTTTTGGGGGTGGGGGGCTGGTCCCAGAAAGCCAGGCCATGGGGGGTGGGGCATTCACAATTTCCTAATGAAATCTGAAAATTATTAGCAATCCCGTCTTTTGCAATTTATAGTTAAGCACAGAAATGAACTTCATTGTTCATAAGCAATGAAATTATAGGCACCGCCAGGCGGATCCCATCTCCAGTGTTAAAAGGGTGGTTATGTTGTTGGTTTTTCAGACGGCAGGACCCCTGCTGCACCTCTCCAGGACAGGGCCCGAGGCGCCTGTGAGCACACCCTGGTGTCCCTGTTGCACTTTCACCCCTCCCCCTATGCCTTCCCTGATGGGCCCAGCACCCAGCTGGCCTCGCTGAGCACCTCCCACGTGTCTTTAGAGACTCTCCTATCTCCCTGGGTTTTCTCTTCCCTGTGACCCTCTGCTGTTTCAAGGAGGAAGCCGTCTTGTTATATTCTCCCCTACCATTCTTCTCCTTGTCAATGAAGAGATAAAGCTCCGAAAGCAAGACGTGCCTTCCAGAGAGGAAGCTTAGACGCAATCCTTCATTTCAGATTCTCAAGAGCGAAGGATGCCGTGAAACCTTTGAGTTTTATATTACAAAATGAACATGACATTTGGGAAAGGTTGACTCAAGTTTTTCATTCGTGAATTCTTTTGATTAGGTTGGCTACTAGCCTTGGTTTGGACCTCAATGGACAACTGGGGGAAAAAAAAAAAAGGAAGATAAGTCCAATTTTATTTAACAGATTTTTCAAATCTAATGTATAAACATCCTGAAAATAGAAAACGTTGTATTTTGAGAGAATGGGTTTTGTTATAAATCAGCGCTGCAGGAAAATTGAGAATATCGTGGCTTTTACTCCATTATGGAGTAGAAGGTTAGATATACTGGATGTCACTTTAAGAGAAAGAAATCCAAATGCTATTGTTTATGTCAATAAACTATGCACTTTTCCAGGCATGGTTCCGAAAGAACTCTCTGTAGCTGCCCAGGGCAGAAATGGGGTAAGCACGCTCCCACGAGTGCCAACACAGGACCCTCATTGGGAAGACGCTCAGGCAGGGTAAGGCCACGTCCAGGGCCACTCTCAGGCTCGGGGCCACGCCTCCTGGAGAAGCCCAGCTCATCCGAACCGTCGTCTAGCCCTGCAGAGCTGGCAGACGCTGACGTGGGCCCAGTAGTGCCAGCCCCTCGAGAAGCTTGACAGAGCTGGGCAGGCCCTGGAGGAAGGAGCCTGGGGCGCCCTTGCTGCCGTCCATCCCACCCACCCCCCGTGAGATGGAGAAGGGCTACGGCCGTGGAGGGCCCGGGGCTGCTGGTGGCCCCTTCGCTTCCTCCCTCTCGCAAGCAGCTCCAGAGGGCCGGCCAGACGTGCCAGGACATTCTCCCTTGGAAAGGCCCCAGGAGTCCCTGGGACGAGAGCAGCATCTGCCCTTTAAACACGCCCCGGCCGCAGGCGGTGCCCAGCAGGTCTCACCAACGACCGGACGGCCAAGCTGTCACGGCAGAACTGACTGGCCCGGGGCCTGGCACAACGGCGTTAAAAAATTAGAACGCACATCTGTTACAGTTTCAGAACACAAAACTTTATCCTATCTTTAATCAAAACCACATTAGAAAAAGGCATTTGCTCAGGGAGAGCCTGTGCCCTCGGCCCTGGTCCAGCTACCAGTCCGGAGCGGCACTCTGGCCCTGGGGTGTCTCCTGGGTGCCCCTCCCCGAGACTGTGCTCTTTCCTGACCTGCCCCTCGCTGGCACCCATGGCACAGCTGGGATTCCAAACCCCAGGCCTGTGTCCATGTCTCCACCGCCTCTCTCTTCAAGCCCTGCTTCCCTGCCTGGCTTTCCTGTGTTGCAGCAGGCAGATGTCCCCGTGGGGGACACCGTGCAGGCCTGGTGTGTGCAGTGGCCCAGCACCGAGGACTCACGGGGCTGTGCTTCCTGTGGCCTGGGTGGGGCACACAGGGGGAGGCAGGCCAGCCTCAGGGCCCCCGCCAGGACAGCGAGCCTGGCCAGCCTGCTGCAGGCCTCTCAGACCGGCTGCCAGGCTCAGGCAAGCCTCGGCCACCAGCAGGCTCAGCACCAGGCTGGGGGTGGGTGGGATAGAAAGTGGCACTCAGGGAGCAGAGACGGAAGGAACTAGAAGCAACCACTTAACATCTATTTAGAGCCTGGGAGCATTTGTGGAAGCCATCCCCATTACTGTTGAAAAGATGCAAATTTGGTGAAATAATCAGCTGTATGTCTGCGGGCTGTTTCCGGAGCACCCTGATTCCTAACAGGAGAGACGGGATCCGTGGAAGGCGCCAGCAAGGCCGAGCCCATGTTGCTCAGAGGCAGCCCCTAACCAAACACCACCAAGTGCTGCGCACAAACGTTTGTCATCTCTGGTGGGGAAGGCAGTTCATCCAAAAAAGCCAAAAAAAAAACCACAAGCCACACACAGAGTCCTTAAGGCTGGTTAGAGGGGCGCACAGGAGCCGATCGTGCCATGCGAGCTCCGAGGAGGAGCTGGCTTGTGCTCTCAGAACCCGTGTCCTCGGCAGAGGAGCTGGCATCACTGCAGAGTGCAAGGCAATTAAGGCGCAGACATTTCTCCAGCGCTGTTTTAAGTTCTACATCAAATATTCTTTCAGACGTTCAAGAAGACACTCGTCTACAAATGAAGGGCATAAGCTGCACTATTGATTTTTGCATAGGCTCTGCCCTTTATGGGAAGTGTCTGAGCAACTCTAGTGCAGACTGAAATCTCACCTCCCGTTAGAAAGGGCCCAACAAATGACTTCATGTGAAGAGAGAATCCATTCTGGTACCTCCGGCTTCCCAGGCTCCCACCCCCATTCCAGTTGGCAAAAAACTGGGGGACAAATGAATGAAACAGTTAGGCACGGCAGTAGATTTAAGGCAGAAAATTCTTCTTCGTGCCTGCACCATGGCAGAGACTTTTAAGTGTCATGGTTACAATGGGCCCACAATGCCACAGTCTATAAACGGACTATTTCATCAATTTGCCAAGTATAAATTATATCTTAAAACTCCAGTCCTCTAGGATCGGGGCATAAAGTAGCCTTTCAGTCAAGTGCTTTGAGCAGTATGATACAAGCTGTCTATAAAATATTTTACTGTGTTTTCATGTATAGTGAATTTGAAATAAATTTAATGGGAAAACAAAAATGTATAGAGATTACAAGCCGTTACTTGATTCCTTTCTTCATACTCTGGTCCTGCTGGCTTTTTGTTGCCTTTTCCTTTTTTTTTTTTTTTTCAGGAGAACAAAAAAAAGAAGGCATTTGGAATTGTGGAAGATGGCTTCTAGGTTGCCACCACATGAAATTGTTTATTTGGTTTATAACTTGGTAAGAAATTGAACTTGAAGTAGGTTCTGTGTGCCCATGTGCATGTGTGTGTCCGTGTGTGTGTGTTTCAGAAGAAGGAATCCATAAAGCAGTTGAAAACTAAGAGAGTTCTTAGGATACAGCTATATTTATGCATTGTGTATTTAGTTTTCTTTCATTTTTCCCCTCAGAGGATGGAGAGGGTGCTGTAATTTCAAAATACTGCAAAAAACATTTCTACAAATTGCTTTGCTTGTCTGCCTATATACATTAAGCAGCACAAAATAAGCGAGGGGACCCTTCAACGCAAAACGCCTTTTTTTTTTTTTTTTTGCATTTTCTGTAACAACATAAAAGCTGCCGTTATGACAAGAAGTCTGGTAGTTCACTCTTTCATTTATAATTTAACCACAGCCTATATAACATAATCCAAAAAATATGGGGCATGATTAGTATAAAAATCAAATTCAGTCGAGGCTTTTTGAGTACTCCAAGAACAAAACAAAACCAAAAAAAGAAGCGAGGAAGAAAACATCGCAGGCGTCTGAATATATGCAGTATTTCTTTAATACTTCATTTTAAACTACCTAATTGTGTTTTTAAGCTTCGGTTCCTGTAATTTTGCAAGACGAGGCATTCCAGTGAGAAAACATATGGTGAGGGAGTTTTAAACCACATAGCAAGAGTGCATCACAGACTTATCTGCTGTTTTAGTGTCACAAAAATCTACCACTGAATTTATCCAGTCACCCATTAAAGAAAGAAAAGAATTAAAGGAAAAGGAGGCTTTAAATCCCCTAATGCTACAAGAACGAGTGAAAAAATGGTATCAAGTTCAAATCAGAGTGCTGGTAGAGCTTCCTGACTTTTTACAAGACCAGCAAGTAGCAATTAGCAATCCGAAGCTGAGGAATTATTCGGGAGGGAGTTCAGCGGTCAGCCAGCCTCTGAAAGCCGCCGAGCAATTCCACCGCAAGCACCGCTTCGCTTTCCAAGATGGCCCTTCCCCGGAGGGTCAGTTTTAAGTTTGTTCCCAATAGGGGAGTAGACAAAAAGATCAGATAGATAGATAGATAGATAGATAGATAGATAGATAGATAGATAGATTGATTTGCTTTTATTTTTAAAGTACCTCTTTAATTGTCGCTTTAAAAATAATCGCCTCTATGTTAAAGGACAACTGTCCAACGACAATATTTTTAGGAGAGATATTGGATCAGCCATTTGCAGGCGCATTGCAGTGGTGATCCAAGGCTCTGGGAGCCACAAGCTTCAGCATTTGCAGGAAAGACCCAAAAAGGGATTCCAAACATTTAAACTAATGTTTACTTTGCAAATACCTATTCAGCTCCACACACACAATGAGTGTGTGTGCATGTGCACTTGTGCATGTGTGTGGTATGTCCGGGCTCACATGGAGTGGGGCAGTGGAGGTGGGGGCAGAGGCATGGAGACATGAAGCAATGCATATCATTATTCAAATTACAATCAGACCCACCCCTGAATGACACTGGTATCTCTTATCAGAAATTGTTTCCTATAGCATAATATGCTGCATTAAGTGGACATTAATTAATGCTGAATTACAATGAAATTACATATTATATCCACATGAATAACAAATGACTCCATTATGAATAATATTATTACAGTAAATATGAAAGGACCTGCCCGTGGCTTTTCACGAATCACAAAGTGTTGATAACTGCATAGGACCTTAAGTTAATAGCAACTTTAGAATGGAACAGCCAGACAGCGCCTCTTCGATTCATGCTGCTCGGGAACCTGTCGTCTGAGACATGATAAGGAGCTGAAGCACCGTCCCCTAGTCCGGGAAGCCTGATCTATCCGTGTGACAGAAGCCTTCGTTTCCTGGCTCAGAATTGCATTCGAGCTCTATTTTCTCGGCACAGATGTGTACAGCTCCTCCGCTCAGCTAATGTTTAAAAAAAAAAAATCCACACACAACTTCGCCTGAGACTCTCCTTGTGGTGGGTGGTCATTTTGTCTTCGGAAGGAAAATCCTTAACCCTTTCCCACTTCCCACTTAGAGGATTTCAAAATACCCTGGTGGCATTTCTTTCTTTCTTTTTTCTTTTTTTTTTTTTTTTTTGCAAGACGAAATGGAGTGGGAAAAGTATAAGGTGTTAATCTTGATAATTAGTTCACAAAAGCAATTAGGGGGTCTAAAAACCTTAAGGGCACAGAAAGCGATTTTTTTGTTTATTTGCTTACCTTATTAAGTTAAATATCTGTCTGAATTAATCGCTAATGAATGTGAAGAAGCCCGGTAACAGGGAGCTTAATGAACAGCCGTGTCAGTTGCATTTTACAGGGTCCCAGATCATCGAAGATCGCAAGCCAACGCGCTATTCAAAATTACTTTTCTGCCCAATTTTCTGTTTGCAAAGCAGTAAATTATTTACATTTATTGTGCTTATTTAAGCACTTAAATGACTATGAATGGAGTACAGGCACGTTTAAAAAATATAGAACCATTACACTACTGTACTGCTAGAAATTCCCGTAATTTTCCCCTGAAGGCTGCTTCCCCTACTTTTCTAATCTCTCTTTTACAACAATTCATGAAAAAGGCCATTATTACATTGAACATGTTTTAATAAGTTATTTATTATTTAACATACTTTAAGAGGCAGTGCCATGGAAGTTACATTATACACACTAAGAACGGTCCCTTTCATACTTGTCCAGTTGCCTGAGCCTAAGTGCTTAAGTCTCCCCGAATAAAATTATGCCGTCTTCATTAGAAACAAATAAACCACTTTCCACCATTACTCACGTCATAAACATCGTATTTGAAGAGATCAATTATACTAATTATTATCTTTGAAAATTGTCATTTAATGTATTTACTTCCTTTAATGGTTATTAATTTGAAAAGGGTGGCCATGATGTTTCAAATGTGCAGGCGTCCTTACAAACAAATCACTGTCTTAAGTTGCACATAGATGCACGGGAACCCAGCCTGTCAGAGGCCTTCCTGAGTGTTCTTTGCACTTTCACAAAGCACTCGGGCTATATCACTGGGCAGCCAATTGACCACTGCCAAACCCATAGATGGCCCAGATTCATCAAACTGAGGTTAAGAGTGCATAAAAAAAAATACACACACACACACACACGAAGAGTGTAATAGACACTACTGGTAGCAGGAAAAGAGAAAAAAAGAAAACGCAAAAGGAAGGAAGACCTTCCGCAATAGAGAGAGACATCTCCGTGCTGCTTGCTAGATTGGGATCAAGCTACAGAGCCAAGTTAGTCCCTTTCAAATCGTCCACATTATCGCAGTGAAAACTTTCCTACGTTTTCAAACACAGACAGACGCTCTGCACCAGGTTCCTCTGCGGACTGCATGAATTTACATGCGTAATGCAGCATGTGTGCAAGCTCTCACGTTAGCTCATTTCCTAAGTAGCAAGAAATGGTGGTATTTTTCAAAAGTGATTTCAAGCAATTTGTGTGTGTGTGTGTGTGTGTGTGTGTGTGTGTGTGTGTGTGTGAGAGAGAGAGAGAGAGAGAGAGAGAGAGAAAGCAACCATATTTATTATTCAGACTTAACCATTCTAATGTATTTCCCCAAATGATACCAGGGGCAGCCGAAGGACTACTGCTAAAAAGCCCCATGCTATTCATAAGAGATTATCCTGGAGTAAACATTACAATAGCAGTAATGATCTCATTAAAAGAACCAGACATACTGAAAAGAGTCTCTTCTTTGGGGGCGCGGTGGGCCTGGCGGGGACACAGAAAGCAGTGAGGCAGCCCGCGGTCCGGAGTGGGCGAGCCTTCCCTGGATGCAAGGCGGCCTGGCTGGTGCCTGTCCGAAGCCCTCGGGCCCCTGCCCCTGTGACGGCGCATCCAGGCCGCCTTGGGTCTGCGCTCCAAGGCTCCAGCTCACGCTGCCCTGTGCTAAGCTCCTGTTCGGGAAGTTCCCCAGAACTGAACCTTCCTCCCAGTGAGCAGGGGCTGCCTGGCACTCGGCGCCCCCGCATCAGGCCAGAGCCCCCCGGGGCTGCCTGGCACTCGGCGCCCCCGCATCAGGCCAGAGCCCCCCGGGGCTGCCTGGCACTCGGCGCCCCCGCATCAGGCCAGAGCCCCCCGGGGCTCCCTGGCACTCGGCACCCCCCGCATCAGGCCAGAGCCCCCCGGGGCTCCCTGGCACTCGGCACCCCCCGCATCAGGCCAGAGCCCCCCGGGGCTCCCTGGCACTCGGCACCCCCCGCATCAGGCCAGAGCCCCCCGGGGACCGCAGCCGGAGCCCAGCCCCGCTAGAGATGCGGGGGCCGCTGCGCGCCTTCGGGGCCCGGGGAGAGAAGCACGCGCAGCCGCCAAGCGCTGATGGGGCGCGGGGCGCGCGGGCGGGGTGCACGCGGCTCCGGGCCGCCTCCCTCGCACCCCCGGCCCCGGCCCCTGGAGCCCGGCCTGGGGCCCCCGGAGCCTGCAGCGGCCGGGCCCCCGGGGAAGCGGGCGCCGCCCGGGCGGCCGTACCCCGGGCGGCCACACGGGGGAGCTGTGGCTCCGCTCAGGGCGGCCGGCGCCGGGGGGCGGCGCGGGCAGAGTCTGCAGGAGCGAAGCCACGGTGGGAGGGGAAAGGTGGGCTTTATAAGTTCCTGAATTTTATGACTCTGCTGCAACAGTGGAATGTCCACTCAATCTGTGGGGACGTTAGCACAGAAAACATGCACTGGGCATATTAAGTACAGGATGAAATGCTGTAGTGAATATTTATTAGCAAAAATATAGGTTCTCAAAAACAGAAATAAAACAGGGTAATAGATGAAGGGAAGAATAGATTTAACACTGAAATAAATATCAAAGGTGCAAAGAAAAGGCAAAATATAGTGTTCAAACAAAGCTGTGAATTGGGTCCAGATTTAATGCCCCCCGAGGGAAGGAAAGGTTGGACAGACCTCGAATTGAGATACCACTTTTAGTACACAGCCCCTGTAATGCTGTCAGCTTTATTTCCTTTGACAAATGTGAAATAAAATTTGTCAAAGTTAGGGCTTGGAAAGTTGGCTATTGAAAATTCAATTGGTAATAACTAGTATAGCTGAGCACTCGGGAGATTTTTAAAGGAGAGGGATGTTTAAGATGCCGGGGGGTTGGGGGGAACAGTCCCACATATTGTATTTCACTTTTTAAAAATTTAGCAGTTGACTTAGGCAACTGGATTTCTGCGTTTCCTATTAGCTGGGTTCACCGTTGAAAGGTGGTAATTTAAAACCCGTCTCCACCATACTTAAAATGACACCGTAAGTTCAAAAATATTTTGTTCTCTGTACTGAGGAGGGCACCTCTCATCTCCCCGGTAGCCACTCGTGGCTTGGGGTACACGCACCACGAAGCCATTTCTTTGTCAAATAATATAAAAACACAGGGTGCGACGGTGACATGAACGGCGCTCTGATCCTGCTCTGTGCAGTGCCTGAATTGGCCTCTCCTTAGGCCATGCGTCTGAGACCTTAAGAGTGCAAACTGTGATTTACTGGGATGTCTAATAACGGACTATTCCTGTCTTCACAGTTTGCCGCCCGGCGTCCTCCCCTTTGCCCTGGCTCTGTGCTCTGCACATTTGCAGAGGTGCCTCTCAGAGGCCGCTTCTCCAGGACCTGGGCTGGACCCGCCAACAAAGCCACATTTAAGGAAAAGGAGCACCTTCACTCCCATGCGCAGTTACAGCCAAGGTTATTTACCTGCGTTCTGATGGCTCTTAACGCACTAACTGCAATCGCGAAGGCAACACAGCCCGCTGCACCGCCCGCTTCGTCTTGTGAATCGGAGCCCAGGTGCCTGCCTTCGTCTGCCCTACACGGGGCAACTTGGCATTTGCTCCCGCTCCCCGGAGCGTCCCACGGGCCCTGGGCATGTCCTGTGTGACAGGCCACCTCACGTCCGCTCCTTTTTTTAAGGAGAGCACGTCAAAGACCTTTAGGCGTCCCCTCTGCAGCCATCCTGACAGGAAGGCAGGTCTGCCGTGCATGGCGATGGCAGGGGGGTGG